>JAGFMF010011637.1:3677326-3803503 GCA_019455555.1 Galemys pyrenaicus | reverse complement strand
TCTCTGTGGTGAATCCTCTCACCCCCCACACCTCTGGCCTGTACCCCAGTGCTTGTATGCATAAATAAATAAATCTTTAAAAAAAAAAAAAGAATTTATCTTTCTTGAACTTTGTACCCTCTCTCGAAGGTAGGGATGACCCACTGGATCAGCAAAGATTCAGTGCTAGGGAGTTCCAAATTAAACTAGAGAGTAATGATCTATCCAAGGCAGTGTGAAAAGAATAACAAAGACAGAAAATGAAGAAAAACAATATCTATTGAAAATAGTTGAAAGTCAGATGCCAAGGAATAAAGGGATTAAGGAAATCCCTTAATTTCCCTATTCAAATGTTAATTCTGCTATACATCTCTATCAAAATTATATGCATTTTCTTCAATCAGTAACACAGACTATTTGTACATAAAAAAGGAGACACTAATCTTTACTTCATATTATATTCTATTCATGCAATGTCCAAATTCTCACTGAGACAACTGATATTATAGAGGAATAAGCTAAGGGACTTGCTAAATATTCATTTCCCTCAATCTTCGAACTCTATCCCTGAATCAAATAGCCAGAAAAGTTATGTGCAAGGATTATTATATTAGTTCCCTGCAGAAATGCCCTTACAGACTAGTTTAATATTATATCTCCTTATTGAGAGGACCAAAACTTGGTCAACTCTTGCAAAATTGCTATTGAAAAACCTATATAGTAAATGGTATAATGCCTATGATATAAAAAAAAAAATCTCAAAAGCAAAATCAGTGCAAGAAAAATATTAAGCCCTTTGATAAACAGAACCAGCCTATCATATTAGAAAATGACATTGGGATTTTCTGCAATGATATCTAGGAAGTTCAAAATAACATTTTTGCACTTTCTTCATTATTATTTTCTATTTTTCTACTCTTACTGGAAGTCCTCTCAAGTCATATTTGGAAAGAGGATGTATAGGTATGTAGAGATAGATATAGCTTTTGAAATTAAACACCAGATTTCTGGAAGCACAACGAATATTATGGCTTCAGTATTGATTTGGTTTTCTTAGTGTACTTCCCATGGTTAGATTCATCTATTAATTACTAGTATTTCCTATGGTGGAAACAATGTCATGCATTAATCAACTTTCATTTTATTTTCATCTTCCTGGACAGCCAGGAAAAGTATACTTCCTACCCAACCAGAAGTTAAGTTGGTACCATATCAATGAATTCTGGTCAATAAAATTTAGATGGAATAAACATGTCACTCTAAGCATGGCACTTAAAAACATTCCATATTATCTTCTCATAGTCTCTTCTTTTGCTAATCAACCCTAAAATTCATGAGAAAACAACATAAGATGGTGCAGTATCATCAACTTGTAGCCTTCAGTGACTATGTGGAGTAAAGTTCCTCTATATATCCATATTAAACATCTAGTATAATTGGCAAATTAATTGGTAATTAATACAATCAATTGGAACATTAATGTAAGTTTAATTCAGTTACCAATTGGCAACTGGAAATCACTTCGTATTAATTGACAGTTGGTGAGTGGTAAATTAGTTAATTGATAAATTAATCAGTATACTTTTTTCTCACAATGAGCCTCTGCGATTTCAGAATTTTGTTATTATATACAGCTACTTCTCACTAGTACCTGTGAAATATGTGATTCAGAAAACCCTTTATAAAAATCCCCATCTTTTACTCTTGACTTGAATTTCAGTCTTAAATATCTTTCTTTTCAATTGTACCACAAGCAGAACTGGAAAATCTGCAAATTTCTATGGCCTCCTCTTTACTTGATCTTTTTTTAAAATTGTTATAAAATACATATAGCAAAACATTTGCCATCTTACCTATTTTAACAGTAAATTTTAGGAGACGTTGGACAGGAGGGGTAAAAAGAGAAACTCTAAGATAAGAGCTGGGGAAATGGGCATATCTGCCCAAAGGAGAATTAGCCACCAGGCGGATGAGCCAATCACAAAATAGGATGATGAGATTTTAGAATACAGGGGGGGAAAGTTTTAAATATCTCTAGACACAGGACATAACGGCTTCCTGTTCATGTTGTAGCATGTGTTTTTAAGACTAATTATATTCATTGTATGTATGGACCTCATTTTGTTTGTCCATTTATCTATCAATGGACATTTCGGTTACATCCACCTTTTGGATATTGTGGAAAATGCTACTATGATGATAGGTGTACAAAGCTCTTCAAAATTCTGCTATTAATCCTTTCAGAGTAAATGCCTAGCAATGGAATTGCTGGAATATGTGGTAACTCTATTTTTAATTTTTTTTAGAAATGGTCACCCAGTTTCCACAGTGGCTTCACCATTTTGCATACCCATCATTAAAGCACAAGAATCCTAATTTCTCCACAATCTTGCCAACAGTTGTTATTTTCTCTTTAGTCTTGTTTTTGGTTTTGACAGCAGCAATCCTAATGGGTATGAAGTAGTATCTCATTGTATTGATAGTATGGGTTTTGTTTACCTAACATTAGTAACATTGAGCTTCTTTTTGTGTGCTTATTAACCACTTAGATATCTTCTTTGAAGAAACTTCTTGTCAAGATATTTGCCCATATTTTCAAGTCCTCTGGGTTTTGTTTTTGAATTGTCTATAGGTTTGTTTTTTTCTTTTAATTCCAGACCTGAAAAGGTGTGTTTTATCTTTTTCTTTCCATCTGACTTGGAACTACTTCTCTTCAGAAATGAATGTTTACAGAAGCTAATTTGTCCCCTTTCTCCTTATATGCAGCTAAAGCTGTGGTTATTTATTTCCACCAAATGCAGAGACTAAAATAAATTTTATCTGAGGAAAAGAGATGAAACTTCTTGAAAAGTTGTGCTTTGTGCATGTAATAAAGAACTACTTCACACAGTCAGTAAGTATCAGGTCAAACTGGAGGGGGTCAAAAGTGAATGACAAGTTGAGGAAGAGCAACTCAATACCTGATTGTTAGGATTTAGTCCACAGCTTAGACCAAATAAATGCAACTAAATTCATAATATATTTTCCACAGATGAGCTATTTGAGGTGCATTTCTAGCAAGCATTTAAGTTTGTATTTGCTCATTTCAGAGTTTAATCTGTCCACCTAGGTCAGGGTAGAGGTAATTTTCTGCTTTCTTGTTTCAGAGAGAATCTCTGGCTCTCTCCATGTCACTCCACAATACTCCAGGTGTTGGAACATATGTTTTCTTAACTTTACTGACATAACAGTTAACCAGGATTCTGCCCTGTTCCTCTGGGACCCTATTCTGCTTTTCTCTGTGACTTACAAAATGTCTTAGGATCTTACAAGGAAGGTAATAAGTAGTTCACACAGAGTATGTTGGGCAGGGACAAAGCAGTCTCCAAGCTCATAAAAACTCTTATTGATGGGTGGCCATGTGCTAATGAATGTTGAAGACCCCCATATACAAGAAGGAAACCCAGCATAGTCTCTGGGCACAAGTGATGTGCCATGGTCACTAACAGAAAGACCATTGATGAACTCTGGTCACTAGTGGAAAATACTACTGATGCAGTGAAACAAAACAGGTCTCTCTTTCTGCCCCAACAAGTAAGCATTCCTCTCTGTTACATTTAACAGATTTGTCTTCTTGCAGTCTAAGGGAAAGGAAGGGCATTCCTAAGAAGATAATATGAAAGTTAAATAGCAGGTGTTAAAGCAAGCTGGCGTCCACCTAAAGCTACATATACCTGCATCAAGAGGACTTGCTCCAACCTTCCTATCTCCCCATTTTTCTTACTCCTTTGTATAAATAACCCTGCACTCTGCCAAAGGGCAGGGTGGTGGTCTTTCAGAGAGGAGTCTTCTTCACTCTTCAGTGTGTTGACAAATTAAACTATTTTCCTTCCACTCAAACTGTTTTCTTCTATTGGCTGAGGGAAACTAAGGCAGCATTCAGTATCACTACTAAGCCCAAGGAATCTATGAAGTATGACAACTCTGATTCACAAAGCTAATCCCTTCAGAAGGGTTCTTTGAACACCAGCCCCAACAAACTTTTCCTCATAGAACTGTGTCTCTCTCCCTTGATCCCCCTCTCCCAGATCTAGAGAATATTTTAATACTGGAAAGACGAGAAGCCTTGATGCTTTTCCGCCAAAAAGATGTATGTGGAAAGTTTCCTTTTCATGACTCCCAATACCAAAATTTAAGAAACTCAAAACCTTCAAGAGAAACATTTTTCCTGTGCTGTCTATTAAAAAGAAAGACCTGTATATCTGAATGAGATTAGTCAACTGGAATATCAGAAAAGTCACAGCCCACAGGCAACCTCACCAACACTTCTATTATTCATATCTCAATCAACACTTAAGAGTTTGACTAATTAGCACAGGCAATAGCAGAAATGGGGTTCTATTGCAAAAATGTGGGGCATATTAAATATCATAATAAATGTTACATGTGGGGAAATTAAAACTATTTAAGATATGTGGACTGCCTACAGCATTTTCGAAATATGTCCCACTCTTGCATTAACAGGGATTGAGAATATGAATACTTCTGACTTTTTCCTTCTTAAGGATAGTCCCTGGGTCTTGTCCATAAATGGTCTCCTATGAAGGTTCAGAGACTTCTTACTGGTGCTGACTGTAAAATGAATCTTGCCTCTGAAGCAATACCAGGTACGTATCCAAGTGATGGACAGAGTATCTAAAAATAAAGCATGAAGAGACTTTATGGAACTGACAAAGCAGATTATATAAATTATTTTGTGCCTCCTTCATAAAAGATCCCTTAATTAAAGGTCTGTGTGTGTAGTTAAATTTGTAGTAAAATTGACCTTGCTTTCTTGATAGCTTGGCAGTGACACTGCAGCAAGAAACTAATCCTCGTTCTTTTCTTTAAAAAAAAAAAAAAAAGATTTATTTATTTCTGCATACAAGAACTGGGGGTGAAAGGATTCGCCAGAGACAGAGTGGGAAGCAAAACAGGCAGATCTACTGAAATACACTGCTGAGGGGAGCAGTGAGCAAGATAGGAGAGGTCTGCTGCCCCATGTGGGTCCCCTCCCTGGCCAGAGATCGAACTCACACTGCAGTGGCTACAGATGCTTCCAAGTATAATGCTTAAACCCTTGTGCCACCAGGGAGGCCCTAGTCCTCATTCTTAATTCCTTTAGAGTCTACATTAACAACATAAGTGTTGTGTTTCATTAAATCATCTAAGAAATATAATAAAATACCGGAAAATACTAGATTAAGTATTATAGATGTTTTTTTTCCCTGCTACAGAAAGTTTTCAAATACTGAATCAATAAGGCAGTAACTTGCTTCGATACTCAACAAAGGTCGGTACTAAAATGATAAATTACAGAAATTATGTATAGGATATAAAAAGTTATAGAGGCATTCAGATATACCATAGGTGGATGGAAACTCAAGTGAAGATACGACTGAGTCTTCTCGCTTATTTCAGACCTGGGTCTGATAAGATTTTCAAGTTCTTCACATAGCTTGGATCTTCAGGAGGGTTTTGGTATATGTACTCTTGGGAAATGAGGGAAAACAAAGACAGGAAATATAACACAAGGTGAAGGTGTGGCAGGCTCCCTTTCAGAAGAAATAAATAAATTTTGCTAATAAATCAGTCCATAGATAGGAATCTCTGACCAAAACTCAAATTTGCACCTATAAAACCTCCTTTGTTTTTCTATAACTGAATTAAAATTCTATTTTCAGTAATCCTTCAATCAGGTGATTGCAAACTTAACTTCAGTTATTGTACAGTTCCTTCTTTGTTACTCAGTTTGTGCCAAGTTCCAGGGAAATTACAGGGTGTCAGGACCTGGCTGGGGTGGGTGGCGCATACACATGTTGGATATAGTTGTCTGTGTTTGGATTTCCCTAGGAACAGGTCTGGAGATTAAGATTCCAGTGCACATTATTTGCTTGGAGCCGATTCGACAAACTTTAGTAGGGAGTGAGAGGTGAGACCCAGAAGGGAAGACGAGTCAGGTGCTATGAGTAATGAGCTTCTTCCTGCTGGGGAACCCTGACAGTTCGTGTAGAACACGGGCCTTTGAGTTATTCCATCTGAGCACAAGAGCGCGTGGGTATTTGTATGCCAGCTTCCATTAACCTGCTGATTGAGGAGTGCCTGCTGGGGCTGGGGTGATACTAATTTCCCAGCACTGCTGCCTGACTGACACAGAAACAGAGCAGGTCTCGGTCCCCAGATAGAGTCTTCCAGCAATGGAAAGCAAGTTGCTGTCCAGACCTGCACTGCCAAGATGGAGCCAGAGGGAACACAACTGAGGCACCAACCTCCTCTGCTGGAGTTTCAGTGTCTCCAAGAGTGGCTTTCCCCTTCTGGGTTTTGATCATCAGTCCTGTGGGTAGAGCTGAGTCTCTACCAACTTTCCTAGAATTTAGTTTCCCTCAGCAACTTCAATAATTGTGTGTGTGTGTGTGTGCACGAGAATGCGTCAGCTGAATCCATCCCACACAGAGTCGCAGGAAATCCTTTAGACTGAACTTCAATTGTCCTATGCTCACAGACCCATAGCATCACACAGTGGCTCATGTGACAGGCCAGGGGGTAGAAACGATGACTTTTGTAAGAACCTATTTGCCCAAACTAGTCCCATTTCCTGTCTTGGGTCCTGCCATCTCTCTGTGATTTTGTTTTGGGAACAGCATAGAGAAAACTCCAGACTTATCTGTTGGTTTTTATTGCCCTCTCCCACCCAAATTAGCACAAGGAATGGACACTCCCCTCTTGAGCTTCTTCCAGGATGTATAACATCTAAGCCTACATTTCATTATTTTCACACCCTAAGCTGTTGAATCCCTATTCAATCTCATGACCTTATTCCTAGCCCTGACTCATCTTGTATTCTCCTCACTCTAATGTTTTTTTAGAAAATTGAATTTTTTCTTGACTTTCTTCTTCATTCCCCATGACTTGAGGCAAGAAATGCCACAGATCTAGCAGGCCAAAGGAGAAACAGGAAAAACAAACAGTTTTTAAATTTAAAACTTTTAGTAACTATTCCAAAAATAACATGAAGCCAGGCTGTCAGCCTGGATGATTGTTATTTTGCTTGATAATTTTATTCTTTCATTAAAGGGTGGTGTTCTATAGACAGCTTCAACATAGGGACAGATAATATTCTTTATCTTTTTTTTTTTTTATTTCAGAGGCTATAACAGTATCTACTCAAGTAAATATCCTTATAATTTCACAGGTCCTTCTTTTTCATCCAGGAGGTGACCAGCATGTCATTCTGTCTCTAAATGAGAAGAGTTAACCTTGTTACATTTTCTGGATTTACAGTTGGAGGCCTCAGTGTCTCTCCCTTATGTTTCCAGATTTGCAAATGAGACAGAGCTGAGTGTTATCTCACAACTCATGCAAATTAGATGCCAAGAAGGCTATTGAAAAGGGAAGATGGTATCATCTGTCTTGCAAGGGCATTGCTCAGATTGACAGGCCCACATTTAACCTCCTCTTTTCCTTCCCATGAATTGATAGCTCAGCTCACCCTCCCTAAGAACTAATCTTCTTTATTGAAATTAAATCTCAGCTACACTGAGGAGAGATACACCAGACAGAATCTGTCACTTATTTCCTTTGTGCTCCTTGTCTGGAAGGGTCCAGACTCTGTAGGATAGATTGTGCTGAAAAGAATGTTTAAGGACAACTTTTGATTTTACTAATGCAAGTATGGAAGGATTCTTCCCTGCTTTCCACAGGCCTACATATACATGGGTTTCTGGCCATGGCATCCCTGCTGAGCCCTGGCATCATTCCTTCATTTCCCATGATATCCAAGAAATAATGCTTCTAAATGCAGCCTACAACATCATGATAGCTTAAGCTTGAGATTTATTGAAACTGTTTCTTGAAAATATGAGCCCCTGAGCAATAGCAGGCATCATTTGTTTTGATCTATTCAGATGGACCTATAATTAAGGTCAAACTCTCCAATCAAGCAGCACACATATGTTTATGACAGGAATGTAATTAGGAAACATACTTAGGTAATTCATTATTCATTCACCAAATATTTATGGAACAACAACTACATTACTGGGAAAATTCTAAGCAGTCAGGATAGAGTAAAAACAAGATCACTATCTTTGAAAGTTTATAATCTTATTGGGAATATACCATCAAATTGCATAAATAAGCTAGCTGATTTCAGATTGATGTAAAACGAAATGATGGAAACAAAATAGGATTAGTCAATAACAATGACTACTGGGGAGGACACACTTTGGAGAGTGGGCCAGGAAGGCCACTCTGAAGAGGTGACATAGGAGATGAGATATGAATGACTAGAAAGTAGATATAAAATGAACTTAAGTTCAACACTCTAAGCTAAAAATGAGCTCTAAAGAGTGTCAAAAATTGAGAAGCTTCCGTGGCTGAAGTTTAGTAACTGAGGAACAGGAGGGACCAAAACCCATTGAAATTGATGGAAAGACTTTGGAGACTTTGAGCTAGAGTTGGCATTATCTAAGTTTTAAAAATATCACTTGGATATTTCTATATCAAAGTGGATGAAAATTGGGTAATGACAGATTTAGAGTAAGACAGACAAGTTTTAGCTACAATGGTGACAATCCAGATTAATAGTGGTGGGGGTATAGATTGTAGTTTGAGAAGGAATAAACCTCCTTGGGTTTGAATCAGAAATACCATAATCCATTTTTTTTATTCTAAAACTAATGGATGCTGGAAGAAACAAAGATAGAACTACTTTCTCCCAACTCAGAAAAATCTGGAGATGACAATATGTATATTTGAGAGAAAAAAATGAAGGAAAAGTATATCAATGGTTTCATTTGCAACATAAACACAAAATAAGCATACTTTCTTATTTATCAACACCCTTTCAACATTTCAGGATACCACTCACTTTTTGAATGGAGATCAAAGGTTTCCATACAAGTGCTAAAAAGCAAGCTCAGTTCCATGAAAAGAATTTGACAATAAAACTTGTATAATAGGAGATGAAGGGAAATCTCAAAAGAAGATATCTACCACTTGGGACAGGGGTAAAAAGCAGAGTTAAATTTAGACTTACAGGGACTCACTTTTTGTTTGACTAATTGGATAATCAGTTTCTATTTAGTTTCAGTTTCTTATCAGATCAAAGTAGTCTTTCATGAACATCTTTTCTGTATAAATGTTCACATCTTCTCTCAGCACATGATTTCTGTTTTAAATTTTCTCTTTTCAATCAAGCTGGGTAAAAGGAAACAAATTTTATTGTAGCTTAAATTCCATAAGTTATCAATGGTGATACAAAGAAAGAGATAAATTCAGAGTACTATATACAAGAGATAAGACTCATGAGATTTTTGCTAGTGATTTTTTCTAGTGAATCAGAAATATAAAGAATAAAGAAAAAGAAGGTGTCAAGACAGACTCCTCAACTTTGGGCATGAGCAATAATGCAGATCTCTCTGAGAGTGAAAGGTATTAAGAACCTTAACATAAAGAGTCTTAGAAGTTGGTTCTCATTGGTTTAATGAAGATTCCAAGTCTCTGTAAACAGAGAACATATAATAAAGCTGCATATATTCAACAACCAAAACACTGAATCTAAATATATATAGATTATTATAAAATTAAATTAAAATAGAAAATTAACTAAGGGTTAGTGTCAGTAAACCAAAAAGTTTTGAATAGACTACCTAGCATACTGGAAAACCAATTCCTGATAAGATATAATAATAATTATTGTGATAATCACTAGTGTTGGAGTCATCACCTTCTGTTAGTTTTAAGGTAGCTTATACTAATCTTCACACAAACCTGTGGGCTAGCTGCTGTTCTTATACTCATTTTATTGATGAGGGAAGGAAGATAAAAGGTGTCCATATTTGTCCAGAGCCACATGGTTAGAAGTGACAGAGCCAAAATTAGGTCCTAAATTTAGATGCTACACAGACTGTCAAGCCTTGGCCCAGAACCACTTGGTATACTAGAGATAGCAATGGTGAATAATGTTTTTGACATTCACCACAAATAAATCAGGAAATTCTGTGGAAATATGCCTTTCCGAAAAGAAAGGGGACTTTCAAGGTAGGTAGATAAACTTAGAAGCCTGGAGAGCTGCTCAGTGCAAGGCTCTGTCCAGATGCCACATTGGCCACACATGGCCTGGTGCTGAGGGAAAGAAGGTACAACCCTGAGAGCTGTCTTTGCTGCAGACCTGTCCCCTCATGCAAATAGCTCCTGGTCTCTCCTGGAAGCTCATTTCTCCAAGACAGGAAACTTCAGCCCCATACACTTAAATGGTTATCCTTTCCTCACTGGATTAGGGGGTCTCCAGAGAAACAAAACACTTAGGATATATGTATGTGTGATTTATTTGAAGGAATTGACACACATCTTTGGAAGTGGGCAAGTCCAAAACCTGCAGCATGGAAAGGCAAGCTAAAGGCACAGGGAGAGCCCATGTTGCAACTCAGTCCAAGGGCTGTCTGCTGGCAGAACTTTTATTGTTTGTAGGAGGTCAGGTTTTTGTTCTAATCATACCTTCAACTGATTGGGCGAGACCCACCCACATGATAGAGGGCAATCTGCTTTACTTAAAGTTTACCCATTTAATATAAATCTCGTGTAAAAATACCCTTAGTAGAAACATGACCAAATATCCAGATGGGCACCATGACCCAGTTCAGCTGACATGTAAAATTAACAATGAAATTCACATAGGTGAAAAGAGGAAATAGTCTCTAAGCTCTTTCATGTTACTTTCTCCTGGGAAAGTCTCAGTTTTCTTCTGGATGAGCTACAATGCATGAACTAATATTTAAATGTACAGATTTGGGTATCAGACTTGATTTGGAGTCTGGGCTCTGCCACTTATTAGCTCAGTAATTACAGAAAGGTCACAAACACTTTCTCACTGTGAAAGAGTTTATAATGCCTCCAACTCCTAAAGTTGCAAGGAAATAAAGGAAAGAGAACACATGGCATACTATTTGGCACATGAGAGGGCCACCAGCAGAAGTGACCCAACCTTGTTCGGTTGATTGTGAGCACGACTCTTCTCAGTATGTGAAGGGAAAAAAATAAAGCATCATAAAAAATCCAGATGATAAAATATTCCTTCATTTAATTCCCCCAGGCCAGACTCTTTTCAGGATATTTCCCTACCTATGCAAACCCACAGTGATACCTTTCTTTGCTCATAATTGCATTTATTCCATTTACCATTTCTGTCTAGTCTCTTAATCAATATTCCTTAGAACCACAGGATGTTAATAGGTGTTACCCATACAAAAAAGCCCTCCTGGTCACATGAGAATTACAAAGGCTTCTTGATCGCAAGATTTCTTAGAGCATTTAGTCTGCCTGCCTGAGTCTACAGAAATCTCGAAAGAAGATATAACGTGCAACATTTCAGATTTAATTGACCACAGAATCCTTTCAGAGATGGCTCTCCCACAATTAGTGTTGTGCAGCACATGGTGGCAAACACTGTCTAATTGTTTCATGCGTGTCAACCTTGTCTTCCAGGTTAAACCATAATGTCACCAAGAGTAGAAAAATAACGGTCTCTTTGTATCCCCCATAGCATCAGCACAGTGAAGGAATAAAGACATTCAGTAAATATGTGTTGTGAATAAAACAACTTTAATTCCCTAATGAGCATTTTTTTTTCTATTTTTGGAGTACCTGCTATATGCTGGATATTACCATAGGTACTAAGAAAACCAAAATTAATTAAATACAAACCCTGCCCTTGAGAAAGTCACAGTTCAGGAACAAGTAAAGGTAGGTATATAATTACTAGCAAGACTGATCACTAGTTACTTTAATGTCATGCTTACAGGTCTTGGGACGATGCAAAGAGATAATAATTTCATGGCAGAAGGCAGAGAATGAAGAGGGAGGATTGGAAAAAACTTCACTGAGAAGATAACAATTGAGATGAAGCTCGGAGAACTGAGAAGGAATTCTCTGGAAAGGCAAGAGGTAAGAGGGCATTTTTGGAGAAAGCAAAGTCATGTCCAAAGCCAAAGACATAAGAATAGGTGAACTGGCTTACAGAATCTTGAGCGTCTTATGTGGCTGAACATACACGCAGGTCTACAGGATGCAGAGGGGCCAGGAGAAGGGGATCTGGGGAGACAAGTACTGAGAAGCCATGTATCTTGCATGTCATATTACAAAGTTTGAACCAGGGTCCTCTCTGGTGGCACAAGGGGTTGAGCGCTGCACTATATGACTTCTTAAGCCACTGCAGCATGAGTTTGATCCTCAGCCAAGGAGGGAACCCAACTGGCACAGCAGACCTCTCCTCCTTTTCCCGCTGCTCCCCTCAGCAGTATATTTCAGTAAGTCTACCTATTCTGTTCCCCACTCTGTCTGGTGAATACTCTCAGCCCCCTGGCCCCCCGAGCCTCTGGCCTGTACCCCAGCCTTTGTATGCATAAGTAAATAAAATCTTAAAAAAAAAATTGAACCATTCTTGAGGTATTGGGAAACCAGTGACAGGTTTTGGGGTTCTTGAAAGTGTCATGGAAGTTATTAAGAAGGGAAAGATAGAATCCAGGAGCCATATACTCCTGGCAGCACTTCCAAACTGAAGGATGATCACATGCATGAGGACGGTGGTTCTTTCTGAGTGAGACAAATCCCCAACATCTTAGTTTAAGGACACTATAATATCATCAGTGTGATTATCCTTTCCTTGTGCTAGGTGACCCCTTTTGGGATAATAGTGTCCCTTCAATAAAATGAATTACTAATTAATGCTTGACTATTTAAAAAATAATTAAATGAAAGCTTTGGAAAATAGTGAATGATAATATCATGTTTAGATCTCATTTGGGAATCCCATGATATCTTAAGAAGAGAATTGTGCCAACAACATCCTTGGCAATATTTCAGGCTTATCATTTCTTAAATTTAAACTTTTTAAAATATTCCTTAATATATACAGAAGACACTTATGTCAAAGTCTGCTCTGTAATGTAAGAAAAGGATTCTAACTCGTTTGTCATGACACCAACAATTAATAAAACTGCTCTTTTGGGATAACTTGACATGTACTTTTAAACATGTTAAAATTTTTTGCATGATTCTTAAGTATCCTTCTTGAGTAAACCTCAGTTAAGCTGCTCACTTGAAATCATAACTTGAAATAAATCTCATACCTTGAGGTGAAACCATTTTCTTCTCTCTCTCCCTGATTCAAACCCCACTGATGACCAGAACTGCACAGCTTGATTGCCATGTGACTGAAATCCATTGCTTATGTTTTGGAAGTAACATGATGTCACAGTGAATCTTCAAGTTCCTGCATAAAAGAATAAGAAATACAGAAAGTAACGCATGCCTGATTCAAAAAGGCTAAAATCCCTTTGTGTATTTGATGGGACCATTACAGCAACTATCTTTCAAGGGGGCAAAGCAAGGAGAAAGGACCCCGACTCCCAAAAGGATGGAAAGAGATGAGGAAAATAAAAACTACGAAATCCTCCTACAGTAAATAACGGAAACAAAACAGGGAAACAAAGGCACTCAAAATGATCTGATTGTTCCCAGAGGTGGAGATAGAATAAAGGACAAAGTCCCCAGCTAATCCTGAGGGCTCTAGTTTGAGAACATAATCAGAGGCAACCCCACAAGAAAGTATAGGAGGCAACTGCTCACCCAAGAATGCCAGGGGTGCCTGCTGTGTCCTAAGTCAGCTCTTTACCCCTGGCCGCAAAGGATAAAGGAGGTCACAGGGACCTTGGTCTCCTGCTCAGTTCTGCCAGCATCCATACTCACATTTATTAAACCAGAATCATCAGCTTCAGTACTTGTAGTACTCCCTAGCCATTTCTGGAAGTAATTTAATAAATCAAAATGTCATTTAAATGATGCACCAGCTTGTACAGGGGTCCATAGGGAGAAAGGAGTCCAGCTTCACATCAGTCCCCAAGACCCAAACTCTAGTTTTATATCATCAGCAAAAGCTGCCTTGTACCCAGTACAGGTATAACTTTCTGTAATAGGACATATGCATTCACTCCTGCAAACCTCACATTTTATAAAATGAGACAAAAATCACAAGATTTATGCAGGATAGGGGGTGAGGGCAAACAATTCAAGGTGTATGTGTCTTTGGAACTGAACCACAGTGGAGCTACAATCTTCAGAACCTCAGGAGATAAATTGGAGAACCCAAATAGGCAGATCATCAGCGGGGATGCTGAAATCAACTCGATACAAAATTGGCCATGTTACTTGTCAGCCTGAGGCAACGCAGGTGGCAGAGACTACAGAGGTAGGTGCAGAAGGAAGTGTGATCTTCCCCAGATGAGCCCTGCTCTGGTGGGGGACACCCAGCACAACTGCTCATCTCACATGGGGCTGAAGAGGCTTCTGCCTGGGCCTCAGACATCTGAATATCTTTTTCTTTCCCACTACTCTGATTCACCTTGCCTGGGGAAAATTACATGCCAACCAACGGACCCTCCTGGAGGATGGCACATCAACCCTCCATGTACCATCATCTATTGACTGCTTCGTCCTATGGAGAACCGCGTGGTCTCAGCCATTCCTGTTTCCGCTCCACACCTCACCTCTAGACCAAACAACCCTGAGTGGAACCAGGAATGGAGACCTGGCTGTAATTATCAAACCACATGACACAGTGACCCTGAAACATGCTGCAGTTTTTCTTTTCATATAGCTAATGGGGGGCAGTTTGTGGGGAACAAACCAAAAGACAGATGTGGGCTCAACTCCATGAAGGGCATTATAAATTAGACTGTGTCCTCGCAGAGGAGTATAGGCTGTGTAAGCACAAGGGCATTTCCTAGATCTGTAGCCTTGCTGAGGATGGTAGAGGGTGCAATGGTCAGTGAAGAAGAAACAAGAATGTAGTATCACAGAAGCCAAGAGGAGAAGGTGTCACGAGATGAGAGAAATGAACTGAGTGTAATGCTGTCACCAAGTAACAGGAATCCATGCATCTGGCAACATGGAAAAATGCTGTTTTACTTGACCTGCGCAGTCAGGATGGAAGGGTGGAAATAGAGCCTGATCGGAAGGAACTGGGAGGAGAATGAGGAAGAGCAAAGACTTCACAGATCAGGGGTCTGTAAAGAACCTGGCAATATTAGCAATAATATTTTAGGTTTTGCAGGACTTACAGTCTCTGTCATAATGACTTGACTTTATCTTTTGTAAGGTAAAAGTAACCACAGTCTGTGCTCCAATAAAACTTTACTGATGGATAAAGAAATTTGAATTTCATGTCCTTAAATTTCACAAGACAGGGGCCTCCCTGGTGGCACAGTGGGTTAAGCAACCCACTACGAAGCAAACCGCAGCTACTGCAGCACGAGTTCGATCCCTGCTGCCAGCCAAGGAGGGGACCCACATGGTGCGGCAGACCTCTCCTGCTGTGCCCACTGCTCCCCTCAGCAGTGTACTTCCATTGATCTGCCTGTTCTGCTCCCTACTCTGTCTGTGGTGGATCCTCTCACCCCCCCACCACATCTCTGGCCTGTACCCCAGTTCTTAAAAAAATTTTTTTTCACAAGACATTCCTTTTTTGATTTTCTATCCAAACACTTACCAGTGAGAAATTCACTCAGAGCTCATGCACTGCACAAAAATAGTTGTCAGGCCAGATGTGGAGTGCAAGCCATCTTGTGCCAACTCCTGCAGAGAGCACCCGTTGGGGGAGGTTACCTGTGAATGGCAGTGAGCAGATGACATAGAATCTATAGGGATTCAAATGGGAATGCAAGCTCCAAGCAGGAGAGGTATTTTCTCTCTTGTTCGCCAGTTTATTCTCAGCTTCTGACACAGAACTTAGCACCTAATAGGAGCTTAATAAAGATATGTTTGATAAATGACTTATTTTTCACCTATGTCTGATTATTAAGTCCATCTACTTCCTACTCCATCCACACAGGCACATGGATTCAAGCCTTGAATTAGTTTACAGAAGCTCTTACCAGATAATAAAGTAACAACCTGTCTTTGCACTCTGACTCCTTCACTCCTTCTGGGACAGGAGTCAGATACTTGTCTGCAGACTAGCTGCCTGCTTACTTGGCCTTGCTTGGAACCCCCCCGATGCAGACATCTGCCTGTGTGCTCAGACCTGAACCCTGCAAACCATTGGAGAGTACATACCCTGTTCTTTGCAAACAACCCTCGTTGAGTGAGGAAATTCCCCACCTGAATCCTAATGTCAGTTTTCCTTCACTAAAGAATCCTTTTCCTTAATAGAGATACCTAGCTAAATGATAAAGCCCAGCCAAAGATAATGTGTAGACATAGATCAACATACAGGTATATATGTAAAACTATATGTATGTGTGTATATATGTAGATGTGCGTGCATATATAGACACACACGTGCACATGCATAAATATATACATATTCACACTCACATATATTTTTTTGCTCTGTCATTTCCCTCCTCTTTAGAGGCCTGTTATCTTGTCTTTCTCATAAACAGCCTCTGAACTGCTTTCCCTGATAAGCCCTTGAATGGGTAAACCCTTTCAGACTCCTCCAGGGTCCCTGGCAGCTGCGCTGGCTGAGGGAGCAGATAACCCCAGTTTTGAGGAATGACAGAATTGTCCTTGATCCACTAGCTGACTTGCTAAGCTCTCTGCTACACACAGATCCAGGGTCTGTATTTTCAAAGATCACTCAGGGAGACGGAGACAGAGAGAGGCACTGTCAGGATAGAATTTCCTCTATAAAAATGACTCAAGGAGCAAATGATCACATTTCTTTTTCCCTTCTCTGAACTCACATCACTTACAGTGTAAGCCACTTGGAATTTAATCACACACTGCACTTAGATTAAAGCCCTCCACCCACCCACATTTTCAGTCTTATCATTCTTTGCACACCCTTTATGTCAACCCCTCTCCCCACAGTTTATATTTGAGTCACACTGAGTTTTCTGCCATTTTTGAAGAATGCACTTCTTCTACTAGTTCATTTTATGGCCTATTACCTATCCCTTTAAAACAAAAGTCTCTCACTTAATAGGTGTCTGTGCTTGGACACACCCTAGTGGAACCATTGACCATGACCTGATGCTAACATTGCAGGTCCTCAACACAGCTTTAGTCAAAGATCTTGTTCTCTAGTTCATATACTTTCAATGTGCTAACTATACTTACACTCATGGCATTACCACTTGTTTTTTTTTGTTTTGTTTTGTTTTAATAAAGGAATTGTTGAAAGAAGCCATTGAAGATGTATTCACTTGTGGGCCTCCCTGATGGTGCAAAGGGTTAAGCACCACACTAGGAAGCATCCACAGTCACCACAACACAATTCTGGCTAGGGAGGTGACCCACATGGTGTAGCAGAGCTCTCCTGCCCACCCTCTGCTCCCATCAGCAGTGTATTTCAATCATTCTGTCTGTTCTGTTCCCCATTCTGTCTCCGGTGAATCTTCTCACTGCCCTGTACCTCTGGTCTGTACCCCAGTTCTTGTATAAATAAATAAATTTAAAAAAAGAAAAGAAAATCTAGAAGCTCGGACCAAAAGGGGAGGCTCAAACTTGACATGTGGCTATCATTATTCTTGAAGCATCTCTGGAATCCACCAGGTTGAGCTGGAATTATAATAGAAATGAAGCACTTAGACTAGGACATTTTCAGTTTGCAATGAAAGAGAAACAAGGGCAGGAGGATGTAGGCAAAAGTTGACAGCTCCACCAGTTTAAAAAAAATATATGCTTTCAAAGCAGGATTACCCAAGAAGATGATCACATTGAAAAATCAAATCTCCTCAGGCAAAGTGAACCATATGCTGGTAAAGGTCAGTTATTCCTCCTAGATCTGAGTTGTTGCAACAAACTGTTTGTTTTTATGTGAGTTTCTTAGTGTTTGTGTTTACAGATACTGGTCTCTCTCATGCAGAGAGATGATTGAAGGAAAAAGAAGCAGAAATATAATTTCCTATGACCCATGTTTGGCAATGTAAGTGGTACTTGGTCATTTAAATATGCGGTCTGTACTCAATTCAAAGTACATTATCCAACATCTCAGTTGATAGTTGAAACAATTAGCCAAATGCTTAATGCACAGAAAAACTATATTGGACCTTAACAGCTGTGATTTAAAAATAGTTAATGTCAGAAATATTTTACTAACTCTTGCATTAGCACTTGGTCCTCCAGCATGATGTGAATAATGCCTAAAATGGTCCCTGAATTATAAAGAAATAATTGAATAGTGGAGAAGAAAACTGAGTTTACTTCTGAGGGAAATTTGGATCTTTCTATTTGGTTAGCAAAAAGCTAAGGGACAAACCTTATGATTAAGATGACAAAAGACTTGAATATAAGACCTGAATCCATAAAATATATAGATGAGAACATAGGCAAAGTACTCTATGACATAAACCTCACAAACAACTTTTAGGATTCATTTCCAGGAGCAAGGAAAATAAGGAAGTTAAACAGCTGTGACTACATCAAACTAAAAAGCTTGTGTACAGCAAAAGAGAAAATAATCAAAACAAAGAGACATCCTATTGAATGGGAGAAAATATTTGCACACCATACAATGGATAAAGATCTACAAAGAGCTTACACAACTCAACAAAAACAAAGCAAATAACCCAGTCAAAAACTGGGCAGAAGAACTAAAAAGACACTCTCCAAAGAAGAAACTTGAATGGCCAACAGGCATATGAAAAAATGCTCAACATGTTTAAAATATCAGGAGCATGCAAATCAAAACCACAATAAGACACCACCACACACCATTGAGAATGGCCCACATTTTAAAAAACTGGAAACAACAAATGCTGGTGAAAATGTGGAGGAAAGAGAACCCTCTTACACTATGTATGGAAATGTAAACAGATCCAGCCAGAAAACTGCGCGGAAGGTCCTCAAAACATTAACAATGTATCTGTCATATGATCCATGAATTTCATTCTTAGGAGTCTACCCAAAGAATACAAAAACTCTGATTCAAAAGGAAACCTGCACTTCAATGTTTATTACAGCACTATAGACAATAGCCAAGATACAAAAATAACCCAAATGTCCCAAAACAACAAATGGATCAAAGAGTTGTGGTATATATTCATAATGGAATATTACTCAGCAATCAAAAAAAGACAAACTCGTACCAATTGAGGCAACATGGGTGAAGCTGGAAGGGATGATGCTAGTTGAAATAAGTCAGAAAAAAGATAAATATTGGATGGTTTCACTTATATGCAGAATGTAGAGAAACAAAACAAAAGGTCAAGAAAAGACAAAACTTGCAGGCTAACCATAGATCTGATGCATATAAGAAGAGAAGGGAATCAAAATAGGGGAGGGATAAGCAAAAGGGACTATGGTCATGGTTCATGATGATGGGAGAACTACAGAGACTACACGTGAGCAGAGAAACCAACTGCAGGACAAAAATGAACAATAATGTAAGAAAATAGAAAAAAACAAATAGGGCCTCCTTAGTGGCACAGCAAGTTAAACACCGCACTGTGAAGCATCTGCTGCACAGCAGCGTGCCAATTCCATCCCTGGCCAGCGAGGAGACTCAAATGGCAAAGCCTCTTAGGATATATGATATAGGAATTAACCTAGATCCTGAACCTAGGATCCCTTTAGGAGATGTAGGAGCCTGTAGAAGCCCATTTACTTTTCAGGATATGTCATTCTTGCTAGGTGCCACTTCTGTAGGTGTTCCTACCTTGGCATTTGGACATTTTCCAAACTGAATGTTAGCTGCCATCTCAAGGGTTCAGCATGGACTGCTCTTTTGTCATCTTTTTCTTTTCCTTCACTTTTTAAAAAT
This sequence comes from Galemys pyrenaicus, assembly GCA_019455555.1. Lineage (NCBI taxonomy): Eukaryota > Metazoa > Chordata > Mammalia > Eulipotyphla > Talpidae > Galemys > Galemys pyrenaicus. The sequence goes on along the minus strand of JAGFMF010011637.1, from coordinate 3,783,744 downwards.
TCATTTTTAAAGATTTATTTATTTATTTATTCATACAAGAGCTGGGGTATAGGCCGGAGATGTGGGGGGGGGGGTGAGATGATTCACCCGAGACAGAGTGGGGAATAGAACAGGTAGATCTACTGAAACACACTGCTGAGGGGAGCTGTGGGTGAGGCAGGAGAGGTCTGCTGTGCCACGTGGGTTACCTCCCTGGCCGGGGATAGAACTCTTGCGGCAGTGGCTGTGGATGCTGCATAGTGAGGTGCTTAAAACCTTGAGCCACCAGGAGGCCTTTCCTCCACTTCACAGACAAAGGGATTGAGACCCACCCTGAGGGGTGAATGAACTTGTCTGAGGTAGCACAACTTGTTTATTGGCAGACATCCTATTGGAGCTGTTTGTACAGTGCCTAAAACTAAATATCACCTTGCAGCCCAGAAGCCCAGGAGATCAGAAACAAGGGAATTAAAGGTACAAGGGGAGTCAAAGAGGCCAAAGTCAAGAGCATACATCTGCTAGTTGACCTTAAAATATTCCATGAAATAGGGGCCTCCCTGGTGGTGCAGGAGTTAAAGTCAGCACTATCAAGCTATCACCAGCTACTGTGGCATGAGTTCAGTGCCCTGCCAGGTACCTAACCAACATGGCACAGAAGACCTCTCCTCTCTCACCCACTGCTCCCCTCAGCAGTGTATTTCAGTGGATCTGCCTGTTCTGCTTCTCACTCTGTCACTCGTGAATCCTCTCACCACCCCACCTCACACCTCTGGCCTGCACCCCAATTCTTGTATGCATAAATAAAAAATAATTCTTTAAAAAATTAAATGAATATTGCATGAAATTGCTGAAAATGAGAAGCCCAGGATTACCAATACATTTACATGTCTATGCTTCTTCAAACTCCATTGTGCTTGATCCACATTCTTTGCTTTTTAGCATACATTTCTGCCTCTACTGATTGGGCTAAGAACTCTGGTAGATACCCTTATCCAGAATACTAATCCCCACCTGTTAGTATGTCACTGAGGGACACCCAAGGATCCCAAACTCTTAAGGGGTACCTTCACTGAAAGGGGTTCCACCATTCACATGTGTAAGGGCAAAGGAAGGATCCTGTTAGTGTGAAAGAATTAGTGTGCAAAGAAAGAGAAGAAAGAATATTCCTAATAAAACTCAAGAAATTAGCCCTCCCATCTGGGCCAATCCTCAGCCAAACAAGCTTAGCCCAAACAGGTGCCGCTGAGGCAGGAGAGCTTGCCACGAGTCTGTCACCCACTATCAGGGAGTAATAAAAATGGTGTTAGGCAGGTGACAGAAAGCTGGGACAGAGACTCAAATTAAAAACCAAATCAAGGTAATGGCTGCCATTTTCTCCTCAAGGACCAAAGCAGACTCCCCATGTGTCTCTCTGCCAGTAGTCTCTTCCAAGTAAATCATCTATGTGTTTCTATATGTCTTTCCTCTACATGTCTCCTCAGAAGTACCATGATACAAATCAAAGGCAGAAAAGCATGAGCAAGGGCCTGCCTGCCTTTCATGGTATATAGATCCTCCTGGCCACTCAACTTGATCCCTAGCCCCCAGTAGCTCCCTGCTGAGGAAGTCTAATTCATGGTATACTGGCACTTGTCATCCAAGGTAGCTGCATGGAAGAGAGGGTGGAGAAAATGGTGCTTGTTCAGTGCTCTGTAATATTCCTTCCCTTTGCATGGAGGCACCTCTGTAATACCTCCTGTAAGGTCTCAGGGTAGCTAGAAGTTCCTATAAGACATATCTACCCTAGTTGGGAACTTTAGCATGTAGAGCAACCCCTGACATCTCTGATTTCCTTACCCTGCTTCCCCTTAGCTCCATCCTTCCCATCCCACCATAGGGGAGGGGTTAGGACCTAAGCAGGAGGCCACAGTATCTTAAGGCAGTTGTAACACTGTGGGCAAGGCAAACTCCTTCCATTTCTAAGGAGACAGTCTAATAATGCTGAGTTCAAAGAGCCCTCATCCTCTTTAGTTCAGTTTCCAAAGAGACCACAAATCAGTCTGCTTAAGCACCCATACAGATTCTATTTGTTAAGTGGCAGACAAGAAAGAGCAAGGACCCTTTCTGGAAATTATGGATATTCAGGCTTCAGTGAAAATTTACACTGTTGACCTTGTGGCCATCGCTGAGAAAACATTTTCTCTCTGTTTGAAAATACTGGCAACCCCTCCTTGGGTTCCATTTATTGATTTTGTAGGTGTACTGATCCCTTTCTTTTCAGGACCAACCCTCAACCACATAGTTGTTTCTGTTCTCCCCTGATTCCACATTTTGCTCGGGAAGCACTCAATCATTGCTTAATACCAGCTTAGTTCTCTCTCTGCTATTCCCTGAACTCTGTCACATTTCTCCCCTTTAATGTTTTATGCTAGGATGACTATTACTGATTATGACTAAATTTTACCCCTGGATGTCCAGGGAATAAATGTTTTTATTAAGAGTATAAGAGTGGGAAAGCTATTCTGAAAAATAGAAAAGATTCCTTTGATTTCCCTCTTGAGACTCATTGAGCAGAGAGCAGAGCTGGCTTGTGGTTATTATTTGATCAGCTAGAGCTAATCTGTGTTGATGCCTCCTGCCAAGACCTGCTATTTGTGTGTGATTTCTCATCTGCTAATACATAATGTATAGATCTGGATATAGGCAAATCAATTATCCTGCTTCAAGGAAGCAAAGCCAAACTAATGGAAACATTAGTCTAAGACTTCAGGAAAATTGAAGAATTGAAGACCCAGGTATGTGTGTTTTAAGAGGGAGGCAGGTGAGCGGGTACAGAGAGCAAAAACGAAAGGAAATAAAGAGCAAAATTTCATCTCCTGAGGCCAAATGACCTGACTGGTCTGTGTAGAGGACATCTGAACAGGACAACAAAGATTCATGTAAAACAACACCAAGATGATGCCAGCACTCTGGGTTTTCTTTCGTTAAATTATTAGACGCAACGAGACATGTACTTAGCTCTATTGATCCAAACCAAGGATTGGCATGAACATACACTAGAGAAATTATAAGTAACAGGCTGTTCTAGGGAAGATTGTCCCTGCCATGCTTGAATTCTTCAGTTCACAGGAAATCTGAAAATTGATGGCACAGACACAATGTCTTAATATCCATGGGGGGTTAGAGGATGTGAAATTGGAAGGGGTTGGGGGTATTCTTGAAGGCTGACTGAAGGGTATCTACTGTGGCTTGTGAAACCAGTTGGAATCCTTTTCTTTCCAGAGATTGATTTTGTTTACATTTTAAAACATATACGATGCCCTTTCAGTTAAATTTACATATAAAAATGTTACTATGTGTTATTATTATAAAGTACAGGTCTATAAAGTACTTTATACATATAAAGTAGATACATAAAGTGAATTTAGTCCAGAATATTATGAATTAAGACACTATAAGAAGCTATATTTGATATACCACCAAGAATTCCTAGCACGAATTTCAGTGGAAACATGTAGCAGATACTTAAAAAATGTTTAAATTAAAATACAGATGAGTGGTTTAATGAATGCTATGTATCTGCATTCATGTAGAGCATGCTATATACTCCATATATATAGTGTGTGTGGTATAGGCAGATAAGAGTTTTAAAATATTTTAAAATTTTATTTGAAAATATTTTAAATTTATAAGTACATTTAAAAAATATTTTAAATGATTATGACCACCTTCCCATATTTGGTATTAAGTCCACCTATCTCTGAATAAGATGAGAGTCCAATATTTGTAAATAGAGTTGGTGCCGACTATATGAGCTTTTCACTTGAGAAGTCACAGTCCTTAGAATTGACATGAGACTCTCCTTCATGCACACACAGGCAGTACCATATACTGAATGCTCTGCGCTACGTATTTTGCGTGACTCATTTTATACTCAAAACAGCCTGTAACTGAGTGTCATTATTTCAATTTTATTTCTTTAAAGATTTATTTATACATACAAGAACTGGGATAGAGGCCAGAGTTGCAAGGAGTGAGAGGATTCAACAAAGACAGAGTGGGGAGCAGAACAGATGGATAGACTGAAATACTCTGCTGAGGGGAACAGCAGGTGAGACAGGCAAGGTCTGCTGCACCACGTGGGTCACCTCCCTAGCCTGGGAATGAACTTGTGCTGCAGCGGCTGCAGATAACTTCATAGTGCTGCGACTTAACTCCTTTAGCCTCCACGGAGGCCCATTATTTCCATTTTATAAGTGAGAACATCAATATGCCAAAGGTAAAGTATCTTTCCAAGGTGGCATACCCAGTATGTGACAATGTTGGAACTTGAATCCAAGTCTGTTGAACTCTAAAACCCAGCTTTTGAGCTGCAAGAACTACTGTTTTTTCTGTCTTTCTGTCTTTACTGTTTTTTCTGGTCCAGAAGAACAAAAAAAAATCAATGTTTGCCTGGATTCACTAATCCAAATATTAATTTAATATGACCATATCCACTGTGCTGTGAGTAGGTCCTATGCTGGGCACTGGGGTATGAAGGTGAGCAAGGCATAGTCCTTGTCCTCCAAAAACATAATTTAGAACAGGAAATAAACATTGGCACGATAAGAAACAGACAGAAGCCCAAGGGATCCACTGGTGATGCAAGTGAAGAAATTACTGCCTCTGTAGAGAACAAACACAAAAGATTTTTTTGTTAAAGAGTTATAAGTATTCTCAACCTGCATTATCAGTAATAAGATTAAATATTAAGGGGAGCACAAAGTGTTATGTCCAATGAGGTGAGTTCTAATTCTTGTCATTTGTTATTTGTTTCTATGCAGAACTCTGTATGATTATGAAAAATATGTTATGCAATGTAAGAAATGAAGCTATAGGAAAAGACTCCTTGCAAAACGGAAGCAGAGAAGGAAGAATATAGTCAATAACACAATGATAATTATTACTAACAATAAAATTGTATTGTTTTGCTGAACAAAAACACTTTCAGGAAGTAAATACAGCATTTCCCTTAAAGAGTTGATTCTGTCCTTACAGGAAATAAATGTGTGCTTTGCAGCATTTTTATTAAACAATAGGTTAGTTAAAGATAAGTAATAAAAGTAATAAAAATGGGTCAGAGAATATCAAATAACATTGCAACAGAAAATATACTCATGGTTATGATCAAACAAAAGAGCTCTATGAAAAACTTAGTATGTAACAATGAATTGCATGAGTAATAAAAAAAAATCTAAAAATGGCTCTACCAATATGGAGAAATTCTCATTAGGAAAAGAACACTGTGAACTAACATAACTAAGAAACATTTTATTATGTATGAGACAGACTTATCTTGAAGACATTTGCACAGATGTAAACTTAAGAAAAGCTTTGACACCATGGAGAATTTTCTCCATGTTTTGTAAAGAATGATTGTCCTTATCAAAGGATAGGCAAAGATTTCTTAGATAGGCATGAAAGCATGAACTATCAAAGAAAAATCTGATTTCATCAAAATGAAAAACTTCTCTTTGAAAAATACTGTGAAGAAAGTGAAAAGAAAAGCACAAACTTGAAGAAAAAAATTTGTAAAACATATCAGAAAATTTACTCAGAATATATATAAAAATTCATATACTCAATAATAAAAGCAAACAACCCAATTAAAAATGGAAAAGATCCAAATAGTTCATTAAAGAAGATATACAGATGGCAAATAAGCACCCAGAAAGATGCTCAATATCTTATGATTTGTTAACTACTTACTAAAAACTGATAACTTCATTAGTTGCTAGGGAAATGCAAATAAAGCCATAATAAGATATTACTATAAATTTATAGAATGCTAATTTTAAAAATCTGAGCATAGCACATGTTGGTTATGATGTAAAACTATTTGAACTCTCATATACTGCTAATTAGAAAGTAAATTGGTACAACTATTTTAGAAAGCATTTTCGGAATTTCTTTAAACACTAAATATATACCTACCAGTTGACCTAACAATTCCACATCTAGGTAATCACCCAAGGGAAATGGAAATATATATCTACACAAAAACTTCATGAATATTCACATCTGTTTTTATTTGTGATAGCTAAAAACTGGACATACTGAATAAACAATGTGTGGGACATCCACATACTGGAATATTACTTAACAATGAAAAGGGGTGGGGGAACTATTGATATATAGAACCACAACAAGGAAGCTCAAAAACTTTATGTCAAGTGAAAGACATCATTCATTTTTTTATCCCACTTAGTTTATTTCATGTGATTCTCAAAATGTAGTATACTGCATAGTATAGATAGATATATAGAATAGATCAATAGATACAGAGATACAAAGATAGATAGATACATGCATACATACATACATATATACATACATACATACCATATACATACATAGAATGGAAAATCCAGGATATATGGTAAAAGGAATAGAACATCTGGAGATCTAACCTAATCTGGAGATCTAATGGGACAATGGTCCCCCTTAGACCAGGAATAACAGCAGAGATGGTAGTTCATTCCTGCTATGCAGGGGAATATCTCAAGTGATATTAATTTCAACCAAATCCTTTGGCCGAATAGGGTTAAGTTCTACTTCTACCCTTGTATGTTGATGTTAGTATCATTGCTGTTTTACAAGATCTAGAACATAATGCTTAGTGGCCCTGGGGCCAAATGCCTGGATGTGACCCTGACTCCATGATTCACTGTGTTCTGGGCAAGTTACCTAACACTGTTGCTCTGTTTCACTGTTCTCATAAAGAAATGGAGGGACAGTAATGATACCTATCTCCCAAGGTTGTTGTAAAAGACCAAACAAGTTAGTACATGTCAAGTGTCCATAAAAACACTTGGCACACAGGTCTTTCCTAGACAGTTTTATTGCTATTAGTATCAAACATGTACCAGATACTGGGCATAAGCAGAACTGAATCAATGAGCTGGATATAGCCCAAGGATTTCTTCTGGTGTTCCCTCTTAAGTGTTGTTTAAAAAACGATATGTTTTGAGCAATGCATCTTTGTTATATTTTGCCATGGTGCAAACATTAAAATAGTAGTGGATTTTATACCTTTAGTTGCCATGATGGACAAAATAATGTGAGATTAAGTCAAACACAGGCGAAATGATACTATTAATATATTCAGTAAACATGAGATGTATATAGCTACCATGCTACATATATACCACTACATAATAGGATTTTTGGGATTACCATCATACATGTGGGTATCATTGGTTGAAATGTTGTTATGTGGCACATAACTGTATAGTATTTTTCAAACTTTGGAGGCAAACAATGCAATGGAGGCTTTGTAGAATGACAAACTGTGTACCTAGAACTGATAGATAGAGCTGAGGGTAAGCTCAGTGTGCCCTGCATAAAAGGTGCTAAATTTAAAAGGTACATGCTGTGGATTCCATTTATATGACACTTTGGAAAATGTGAAACCAGTAATGAAAGAAACATTAATAATAATGAGATGGGGAGGGAGTATCATGTGTGGCAAGGAAAAGATTAACTAAAAAGGGGGCATGAAGGATGTTGGGAAAGTGATCAAAGCATTATTGTTGTGCCTTAATTGTTGTCTGAGCACACAACCATATATAGCCATCAAATTTCATAGAACTGCCTGCCATAAAAGGGTAAATATTTATATAATTTATATTTCAATCAATCTAATTTTAGTAAGAATATATGAAATACTTACCTTTAAAGTTAGCAAATAGCAAAATAGCAAAGTATTTTATATAACTTGGATTCCAAATAGACTTGTCAAATGTTGAAAATAAAAAACTATTATTTATTCAATAGTAAAAACAAACATCCTACCTGAATTTACTAATAAATGTTTTTTGCATTTTATGTAATGACCATCCATGAGTCATTGAACCTCAAAAGTCCCTCACCTATAAAAGAATGTATATTAAACTGAATGTAGGTTTTTCCATTTTATACTTTGGATTTATCTGTTCTTAGCTAATCTTTTGACATCTTCAAAACCTCAAGTTATAAACTTCCTTTAAGGATTATAAAATATAGATATAGATATCTAAACCAATGGATTCTACTGGTCACATTTCTACTGTATGACAATTAACAAAACATAATAATTAGTACAAGTACCATTTATGTAATTGGTAAAAGATGGGTTTAAGGATTATTTCAACCTTCCTTGTGACATGTTACCTTTGGTCTATAGCATCCTCTCTAATGAGCAGTATTGTAAGAAGAACCGTGCTTTCAAGAGTGAAACTACTGAATAGTGCCTACAATGCACGCTCATGAAGGCTGACATCCACAACATGATTCCAGCTCACTGTGCAATCTGAAACTCAGCAATTGAGTCTGACTGAGAAAGAGTATAACTTCATGTTATTGTTTCTGAGCTTTCTGAAGCAGGGTATCTGGCCCGGCATGTGATAGATATACTTCCCTCTCCGTTTATTTTCATCTCAGTGTATGGAATATTTCCCATAGAGCACTCACAAGAGGATACAGGAAGCTGCTTCAGGCACTGGCAGAATAGCCTGATCATTTAATTTTTGCAGAGAGCTCAAGGAAGAACTCAGCAAAGGAAAAACTGCAGCTGCCCTCCAGAGCAGCTGATACTTAGCATAGCACTAGAGTGACATGTCCATATATCTTAATAAAACACTGTGCATTAATCTATTAGTAGCAACTCAAGGAAATACTCCAGTGGCCAGAGCAATGTGGGTACATGGTAAAGACTAACAAGGTGGATGGGAGAAAAGTATTACAAAGAACCTTTGTGATAATGTTTTCTACCCACCTGCAAAGAATTCTCTATCTTCAAAATTAAGAAGAATGCTTCACAGTAACGGAATCGCTGTTGGAAGGACCAGCTGGGTGTATTGGGAATTGAAGGACAGGAAGCTGTTCAAGCAAGTCAAATGTGTATTGAGGTTATTTGTCCCCACCAACCCATGGGGAATCAGTAGAAAACAGTAACTACCAACTCCTGGAATGTCAGCGACAGAAAACACAAGGGAGATGCCATTACAAGAAATTGATTTTTAAAAATAGTAAAAGCATTTTATGCAAGCCAAACAGTGGGGGAGAGAGATAACCACCAGTTGATCAGATCTGAGCTCTAGAGTCAAATCTATTTGCATACAATGAATGAGATTAAGTACAAGGTAGGCACTAGTAGTATAGCAGCAGGAACACTGAACTTAGAACCAAAAGATTTGCATTTGAGTCTCCATTCTCTCCCTGCCAGCAGCATGACCTTCCTTCTCTAACTGAATTTCTCTGGAATTAAGCAGAAATAATGAATATGAAAATACTTGGCACTAACAGACACCAAGTAGAATTGTGATTGGTCCCTTCCTTTATCGTGGAGACTTTAGTACATGATTTCAGTTTCATGTGAGGAACATTTCTTTTAAATTTTTTATTATAAACAATTTATTGGCAGAGAACTCATCAGTCAAGATGTCAGTATCTTTCCTGTGTACCAATTCAAAGGGGTCATTGTCTCATTTGACCCACCAGAATACTTGACATACACTGTCTGCTCTTGTGTGTAAATTACTTGTTAAAGCATTCTTTCTTTTTTAAAGATTGATTTATTTATGTACACAAAAACTGGGGTGTAGGCTGGAGGTGTGGGTGGGGAGAGGATTCAACAGAGACCGAGTGGGGAGCAGAATAGGCAGATGAAATACACTGCTGAGGGGAGCAGCAGGCAAGACAGGAGAGGTTGGCTACACCATGTGGGTTAGCTCCCTGACCAGGGATTGAGCTCACTGCAGTGGCTGTGAAAAGCTTGATAGTGCTGTGTCTTTAACCCCTACACCACCAGGAAGGCCCTTAAAGCATTCTTATATATCTGTTTGTGTGCATATGCTCTTTCTTCTCAATTATGATTATCAACATATTGAGTAATATGGTATTTGAGAGAAGAGTTTAGACCAAACTCTTGTTCAGATGTGAATATCAAGGGCCAGGGAAATCCAGTGACTTCTGTCTGGATATGTTTCAGGGCAGGGAGAGGAGCACCCAGAATCCCCAAGCCTGCCCTCTCTGAATGGGTTTTGCCATCGGCCGCATTAAGACAAACATACAAAACCTTTAATGGAAAGGAACTTTAATACAACTAGGGTACAATAAAGAAAGAACAAAGAATATAGTTACTAAGTTAATCATCTAAAGTTACCCATCTCCTTGAGGGTAAAGTTCCAGCCAAATAGGATTGGCCCAAAGCAAGGCCCAGAAACCTGGCACACCTTTCAGTAGAGGACCTTTCAGTAGAGACCCATAGAAAAGGGTCAGAAAGAGTTAAACAAATCTGGGAGGAAAAGAGCAAAATTAAAATCAAGATGAAAGCTGCTATTGCTAACCTCCCCACGGGTCTCTCACCCACATCTGTTTCAACTAGTCCAAGACCAAAAAGCAAGCACAGTTTTTTCACATGTCCCTCTGCTCCACGTGCCTTATCCAGGTCTCCTTGCTGTTTTCCATCTTCCTTTCTTCCTTCTCTTTTTTTCTTTGCAGAAATCTTTTTTTCCTCCTCAGCTCCACCCACTTAGGGCAGAACCAGGATTTTTGGAACTTCCCCTTTTCCTGGGACCACTCTGTTACAGATATACATCATGTGGTGACTGAATCAGTATTAGAACCAAATCTCTTCACTACCTAATGCTATTTCTCCCATATTCTCATCACAAACTTCCTTAAAAATAAGCTTCTCAGGAAAAGTACCAGTTTTGCTGCAATTATTTATCCCTAAAATTCCATACATATTCATACAACCTAAATGAGTAAAGGCATTTGAAATGTTTAATTGTATAAATTATTATAACTAGAAACATCAGAAGTATTCTTCTGATGATCAATTCATTCTATAAATGAATTCTTTCCTCATGAGCTTAAAAAGGTTATCATAGATCTAGGTATTTTGATGCTTTATAAAACACCTTTGTGTCTATTAACTATATTTGAAAAACTTGGAAACCCTTTGGAGAAAGCATAGGAGGTAGTATATATACCCCCATTTTACGGGCCAGAAAGATTGTATAATTTTTCCAGCTACATACTCACTGCTAGAGCTGGTACTCTAACCAATTTAGGTTTTCTAGATTTATAATCCAATAGTGCACTATAGTGCATTGCATTCATAGCTTCATTTAAAATGTTAACTGTAAGTATCTGTACTGGATTGGTCACAAATCTTCATAACTGACTAAAAGCTATTCGAATGAATTTAAATTTAAAAAAATGCAAGTGAGTGGGAGAGTTAGCATGGAAGGTGAAATCCATTGACTTAACAGAATCAAATCATACAGAACGCAATAGTAGATGAGTCCAAAAGAATAACCCTAGTTCTAGTCTTCACAGTTTTATCAGCAAAAAGATAGATTTTTTTTCCCTCAGTGCCCTTTGCTGAATAGTATTTCATTGTGTGTATGTACCACATCTTCTTGATCTAGTCCTCTACTTTTGGGAATTTGGGTTGTTTCCAGGTCTTACCAATTATAAATAGTGCTGCAATAAGCATAGGCTCTTTTGGATCAGTGTTTTTGTCCTTTGGGTAGATCCCTAGGGGTGGGATTGCCAGATCATAAGGTAGTTCCATCCCTAGTAGACTGAGGAACCTCCATACGGCCTTCCATAGTGGTTGGATTAACTTGCATTCCCACCAGCAGTGTACTAGGGTTCCCTTTTCTCCACATCCTCACCAGCATTTGTTGTTGTTGTTGTTTTTTATATGTGCCATTCTTACAGGTGTAAGGTAGTACCTCATTGTGGTTTTCATTTGTATTTCCCTAATTATGAGGGATTTGTTTTGCTCACGTGTTTTAGAGATCTCTGATAAATATCAACACATTGCTGTGTTAATTAGGCAGTTTGATAATAGAGTCTTGTTCCAAGAAAATATGTTATTTATAGTCTCTGTTACATAGATTATACGTAAACCTTTTGATTTGGATAAGATCACTTGGAGACAGTTGGTAAATAGATAGAAAAAACAGTCCATAACAGAGCCCTGGGGAAATCTAACATTCACAGTTCTGACAGAGAGGTGGAGGAATCAAAAAAAAAAAAAAAAAAGGAAGAAACTAAGTGATGATGTCATGGAATCAAGTGAACAGAAAGTTTCAAAATAAGGGTGTCAGGTGTTTTGAGTGCTACTGAGGAATTAATGAGAAAAGCTAAGGAAGTGACCAATCAATCCTCCTAGATTATTGGGGACCTTAACTAGAGAAGTTTCCATGCAGTGGCAGGAAAGAAACCTCTTAAGTGGTTGAGGGGAGGAAGAAAGGTAAGGAATTAAAAATGCAACACAAACAATACTATGTGAAGGGGAACAGAGAAGTGTGGAGGAATTAGAAGTTCATTTTGGATTGCGGGAAATAGGCAGTACCTGCTTCAGACAACTTTACCTTACAACAGAGAAGTCAGGAAGAAGAAATAATATACCCAAATCTAATCAATTACAATTATGATAATTGCATAGAAAAGAGCAACATTTATGGGGCACCTACAATGGCAAAGGTTCAGTGGAGATATACTAAAAGTAATCAAAATGGAAAAGTGAATGCACAGTTAGCTAATTAAAATAAAAGTCAGTGTGTGATAACTCTACAGCAGAGGTACAAAGTGCTTTGGGATCAAAGAGAAGAAAGGAATTGATTTTTGTCTGAGCTGTTGCTAATCTTCAAAAAAACCCAGAAAATTGGGATTGTTTTATTTAAGGATAAAAAAGAATTAGCTTATAATAGAGAAGTACCAGTTTACTAGAGACCAATTAAAAGAATGGTCAGTGAAGCAATGAAGGTAGAAATATTATATTTAGCTCCAGGTACATTTCTAAGAACAATAACTAGTATTATGTAGAGTCTGAATGTTTAATTATATATATATATTTTTTAAAGATTTATTTATTTATTTATGCACTGGGGTACAGGCCAGAGGTGTGGGGGCGGGGGTGAGAGGATTCACCACAGAGAGCTGGGAGCAGAACAGGCAGATCAACAGAAGCACACTGCTGAGGGGAGCAGCGGGCACAGCAGGAGAGGTCTGCTGCGCCATGTGGGTCCCCTCCCTGGCCGGCAGCAGGGATCGAATTCGTGCTGCGGTGGCTGCTGTTTGCTTCATAGTGCTTTGCTTAACCCACTGCGCCACCAGGGAGGCCCCTAATTATATTTTTAATCTCCCTATTTCTGGAAAATAAAAGTGTTGGATATCTGCAGAAAGAGAGAATGAGAGAGAAAGAATTACAATGGGGAGAATGAAAATTCAAAAGGGAGGAAATATTTATGGAGCATCTATTAATCTATTACACACCAACCTTTGTTGTGACACTCTGACATCTATCATCTTATCAAATCCTTGAACAAACTTGTATGATGGTCACCTTTATTTCAATGCTAACTAGGGAATATGTGTTCCTTGTATAATATAAAATTATGTAGTTTCTTCTAAGGCTCTCTCTCAATAAGTTTATTTATTCCCCAAATAAATGAATAATAATAGATTATGATCCTTCTATAATTGTTAATTGAACAACAATTTGTAAGAATCTTGAAGGGGGAAGAGAGACTATTTTTCTTCACTCAAAGGATTTTTAAGCAGTGAGACAAGAGGTAATTTTAGTGTTTGGTTTCCAAATCCAGCTTTACATCTGAATTGGGGAAGCTTCCCTGACTCCACCTCCAGAGATTCTGATTCTGTTGATTTTGATGTATAGGTGAGAAACTGCAATACGCAAAAACCATCCCCAGCTGATTTTAATGTGCAACCAGTTGTGGAAAGCACAGCTCTGTCACACACAGCTCTCTTACAATGAATGTTTTCCTAAGATGATTTGGCTATAATAAGATAGGAAACTAGGAAACACCTTTTCACTTTAAGGAAAATATCAGTTCTAAAGGGAAGGGCAAGAACTCAACAATCTGCTGAACACAAGGTAAAAATGGTAAAAATGCTCCTGCTGACGTATTGCAGTTACTCTATTTGAGAGTTTTATTTTGCATTAACAATGGAAATAACCAGTCATAAAGAAAAGAGTGTTAGAGATGTTCTACTAATGAGGGAATGAAGCTATTTCACTTGAGAAAATTAGATGCTGGATCTCCTCCGTGATAGATGAGTTTTATAATTACATACCTTTCCTATAGAAACACCCACATGATTAAAGTTTCCAGGGAAAATAATCCATTTTATATCATTTAAACAGTTGTTTTGGTAACACTTTTTTAAAGTAACACCAGGTTTCTTTAAACAATGCAACTAATATTTAATAGCAAAATAGACTACATTCTTTGCTGTGAATACGTTTGTAATCAGTATGCAAATATCTAAGTATAAGCTGGAACTAACCACAGAGCACCTACTTCTGTCCAGGGGGTCTTAATGATTGGTAAGAATTATGTTCAAAAGGTTGGGGGTATATTAAAAACTGCCTTACTGTATTTGTTTACTGTTAGGTGTTAAAAAGATTTTCTATTATCTTTGCTTAGTCTACAATCTCACCCAGGCACTAATTAGAAAGTTCTCCTTGAACTCTAAATCCTTTTCTGTGTAATTCCATTTCATTCCCAAGATCTTTTGTTGACAGAAATCCTGCCTTATAGACATGGGCCCTGAATAGTCTGGTTTCCTATAGAGACAGGTATTGATTCCACAAGCAACTCAAGGCTCCTTCCTTCACTCACCCTTATATCCTCCCCACCCCCCCCCCACCCCCCACCAACGATGAAGCAAGATTGGGAGGAAGACACTTCAGCCTTCAAGGGGCAGGAAAGCTGAAAGGGATGGCATGCTTACACTATAGGCTATGTTTTCATGTGAAGCTTTTTGAAGTGTCACCGGATGCATATAAGCTTTCTGCCCTTTTTATAAATTTCCCACAGGACCAGGGACAGTCAGGACTGTTCCCAGATGGGAAGAGACTGCCTAGCTCAGTCATTTTTTATGTCCCCCTTCCTAGGAATAGACCAGGGCAAAGCCAGGGAAATCTTTGCTTTGGGGCAAAGGGACTATTTTGCACTCAAGCACATCTGGCAAGGTTTTTTCTCTTAACATTGGGACTCAGTTGCAAAATTGGAGGTGGACTTAAGGGACAATATTTGGCCATTTTCACAGCTTTGATTCTAGGCTCTTAAGGTAGGAAAAGGGGAACTTAGAGTTTGGTTCTCACTAAAATTTTTTTGTTGAGATTTGAAGAAAAATTTGCTTAAAAATAAAACATCTCTTTGACTTCTTTTGCTGCGTTGTATTTATATCATCCCAAGGGACTTTTTCAAGTTTCTGGGTGACACAGTCTAAGGCCATCCTCACCCCTTCTCTTTGTAGAACCTCAACTCACCCTCCACAATGGGAAGCACAAATCCAAAATGGAACGTGTGTTTCCAAGCTCAGTTTCTTTCTTTCTAAAAGTGCTAGTCCAAGTAACTAAAGATATTCTGAGCTGTGCTTCCTACTTCCCAGTACTAACTAGCCTGAGTCAATTACTGAAAAGTCTTCAGGACTTCCTACCCAGCACCTGCCTATTAATTTGCTATGACCAACGTACAACATCTGTCAACTCTTCCCATGAATTAATAGGTCTGCAATTAAAATCCAACAGAGAGCTCAGAAATTAATTAGGACAGGAAACAGTCATGCAAGCAGCATGGAACATAGCTTTCTATAAAGAAAACACAAGCTTCATGTAGAACAAGGGTATACTGCAGGCCTCTGTCCATCTCTGCTACAGGCGACCCCTGAACTGCCTTTTTCTTATATGTAACCTCGTTGTGAAGGCACCTCATAAAAAGCCACCATGAAATGGGCATCAATATAGTGCCTTGATTGTCTGACTGGTTACTTACAACACAATCTAGGGAAGTCTATTTCTCCTACTTAAAGGAAAAAGGAAATTTATATAGATAAAATATCTTGTTGCTCACACCTGGGTTTTCTTCTTTAGCATTCTATTATGCTCTTTGCCAGGAGAGTTCTTTTAAGCTTTCTGGAGCCTGAGCTCATGGGTATCCCACGTGGAAGGCAGAAATGTGCAGTGCATACATACACTAGAATTAAATGTGTCTGCTACTTACTGTCAGACCTCAAGGAAATCACCATCACTCTGTCGCAGTGTCTAATTCAAGGCAAGTCTCCAAATTTAAGTTTGTTATTAATGTAATTTGATGTCAATTTTTGCTTGCTCTGGAAAGAGCTAAAGAATTTACGAGAATAGCTCCAAGCTACTGTCAGATCCACAAAAACGAGTTTACAAAAGTGGGGTGCCATGTTTTATGCCATGCCTGCCAACTGGCCAAATTTCTTTTCTGTTTTAATGACATGAATGGATCAGAGAAATAAAATATCCCTCAGCATAGCTGTGAAAGCAGAGATATTAACAAATGCAAGAATTCACCCCTTCAAAATGAAAACATCTTTCTACCCTGAATAGCTGCAAAACGGCATCTCCTTTCCCATACTGTGGAAGGAAAGAACAAAAATTTCCTTCAAAATCTAAGTTATTTTAAAATTGGCAGCCAGAGAAGAGGACCATAAGATGCTGTCAGCGAGGACAAGGGTTGAATTAAATCCCAGGGACTGTTAAGAGCTGTGTGAAGGACTCATCTCTAGCCAGGGATAACTGGACATAAAAACGTATTGATTAATAATGTAACCTTCCTTTAAACCTGTTCCCAGGCAGCCCACAATCCTTCGCTGCACTCAGGTGAGAAATATGAAAAGGTTTTCTCCAAGATCCTCAATAGAAGCAACAACTGGAATAAACCAGACTTGTCACAGAACAATTTTCACCATATGGAGCTCCACTGCCTCAGTGAGCAGCACTGAGGGGCCTGCAGGGGACAGACATTCAAGCTTGTTCCTCATCAGATGCCCCCAGAGAAAAGGTCTATGTATTTCCAAGGGAAGTTTATGGGGGGCTTACTCAATGCACTCAAAGACAAGGTGGAAAGTATAAAGTGAACGTCTAAGGGAGAAATCTCACCTAGCCAATGCTGGGTGATGAATATTTGATGTGTAATGCTGTTCCTGGACTGCAGACAAAGAGGAGTGTTAGCCAGACTCTTTGGAGTTGTCAGAAGGCAAGATTCACTGGGGTTACCTCTAGGAAGGCAAAATCTGCCATAAAGTTAAAATTGGAATTAAGAACAACAGAAATTCCCCAGGAACCCAGAAATGGTGAGGCTAAAACTGGAATATAGTCAAAAGCTGCTAAGATGATTTTCAGGACACAAATTCCCAATACCATATCCACTGTGGTATTTGGACTTTGACATCAAAAGTTTGACAGTCCCCACCAAAGTTGGGGGCCCCATGATATATTTATAGAGTGAATGGGTGAGTGTTGCCTTATGTGCTCACAGCTCAGTTAGCAGAGCTGACACAGAAGAATCTTTCACTGTAAAAGAAATTGGACATATCTTTGTAACTGCTATATTCCCATAGAAATGGAAAAGCAGCTTAAGTAAAATTTCTCCCTATAAAAAGTCATATGCAGGGCCTCCCTGGTGGCGCAATGGGTTGAGCAACACACCGTGAAGCAGACCACAGCCACTGCAGCATGATGTTCGATCCCTGCCTCTGGCCAGGGAGGGAACCCACATGGCATAGCAGACCTCTCCCACCTCACCTGCTGCTACTGTCAGCAGTATGTTTCAGTCAGTCTGCCTATTCTTCTCCCCAGTCTGAATCCTCTTACCTCTCGTGACTCTGGCCTGTACCCCAGCTCTTGTATGCATTAATAAAAAAAGTCATATGCAATTTGTGAGATAAAGACTTAATAGAGCCCTCTCGTCTATGCATTGTTGGTGGTACACCTACACTAACCTGTCATTGCATCGTTTGTGCTACACTTACACTAACAGACCTGGCTGTAAGCCTAGGCTGCCCAAACCTTTGATCCACACAAGGGCCCAATCTTTCATTCAAACTCCCTACCCTCTGGTTCCGAGTCCACACTGTGTCCACAAGTATTTCCTTGGACTGAATTACACTCATCATTTACTGAACAGTTTGTCCTACTAACTTAGCTTATATTGTGCCTCTGTATAATTAAGATTTAATGGTGTGCAATAAAAGAATGCATGAATGAATAAATGACCTAATGAGGATGTACTTTATATGAATTTGTCCTCTCGTCTCCTGTCACTGGACAAGAGAGCAGGCCGGGGGGCATGATCCCACCTTCCAACAGCACAGGAGGATAAGCAAAGCCAGCCAGCTTCTGTGTGCTGTTCCACCCACTAGAAATCAGGGAGATGAACTGTGGGGCCCTGCTTCCAAGCCTAGGAAAGGGCTCTTGAGGCCTTGGAAAGAGGACTCCACCCACAGCAGTGAAGGCAGGCAAGCAGTCATTACTTAATGACTAACAAAAGAATAAGGAAAGAAAGCTCCAGGGAGAAATCTCTGGGCATGAGTGAGACCCCCCAGAAGGGGGCTGTGTGGAGTCAGGGGTTCACACAGGTTTTAGGACTGGGGTTTGAGAACAAAGGAATTAACTTTGTTAATTCCTGGCTGGAAAAGCAAGGAGAGAGAAATTGGCTAAAGACCACCTAATACTGCTAATGGTGGGTACCGATCAGCTGCTGCTTTGCGGTCCTGCAGGCTGGTAACCAGCTCCTGGGTGAACTTGTCACTGAGATCCTGTGCCCGCAGCTCTAGTCTGAACCGTTCCCTTTTCTTCTCATAGCAGCCAACTTGATAAGCTCTGAAAGTCAGTTCAGAAATGATTTTTTTAAAAAAATCACAACTAAAGAGTCAAGGAAATCTATGGCAGCAGGTGTCAGGGCCTGCAGTCATCAGGTTTTTCACTTCTTATTTACCGGCCCACGGGGAACAGAAGATCTTGTCTTTGAATCCTGTTCTGTCCTTGTCCTAGAACACTTCCTGTCTTTTGAATGTCAGCTAATCAATCACAGCACATACTTCCTTAGCTAGACCCATCTTTGATATCCTACCTTAATAGTGTGGCATCTCCAGGCACTCTCTAACCAAATTTCAGTTTGCTCAAAGATTATTGCTCTAAGTACCCAGGAGTTCAAATCCAAAAAATGTTTTGTCTTTTTTTAAACCATATCCTTCAGCAGCCACCTAATTCCTTATATATGTCAATTGCCCCAAATGATCACCTCCGTTACACCTCTGATTTGATATTTAAACAAAGCATATGAGGTTTTACTGGCATACCATCACATTTTACTACCTGGAAAAGGAAAACCTGTCAGTAGCATCCATGTGTTTCCTGGGGAGCAGCGAGCCTTTAGCAATAAAGCACCCTGGAAAACACAGCTGGCCAGGGTTCCCTCAGCCCCCACCCCCATCAACCCCATCCCATCCAGTAAGTCATTCTGCCAGAATGTGGCTGCCTAGCAAGGCCTTGGTGACAATCTGAAAAGTTAAACAAGACTGCCCTCTCCTGGATAAAAAAAAATACCTGCATAAAATGCTTTATTTTTCATACCCAAGAAATTGAGGGCACTGTATTAAAAATATAAATAAAACATACCTTTTTTAAAACACATGATTTAAAGTACATGGTATTCAAATTCTAACACAAAATGAATACATGGACTCATAAGTGGAAAAGTACACTCACAATTTTAGACTGTTAGAGATTGAATTGTTATCATCTTCAAGAATTTATTACAGGTTTCAGAATTCAAAGGCAGATGAAACAATTCCTTAATACCTGTTATTTCTTCAGAGGTGATGTATTTGATACTTCAGTTACCTTTGCTGCAGTTACACTGTTTCCATTCATAAAATCATTCATTGAGGATATTATCTATAGAGCACTTATTAGGAAATTTCCATAATTTTAAGAGATTCTCTTCTTTCATATTTTAACATTTCTGACGCAGTCTTACAATCTATAGTGTTTGATTATCTGTCTCCAGGTGGCAGCAGAGATGTGAATATAGTTGTGGCTCCCTGGACACATGCAACCTGCGTGTTCTTGCGTGTGACTGGTGAGGCAATTCCTAATGTCCAGCCCCTTGCTATTTCAAATCTGATGACCATTTGGGGGAGGATGTTGAGTCCTGTGCATTGCCTAAACACCTTTCATTGACACTTTCTGGAAAGATCAATAAAGCACCGCTATCAAAACTTGCAAAATTGAAACTTGTCAACAGCTTAAAAGACAATGTTGAGATGATGGGGAAGTGCTGTAAGAAATGCTTGATGGCAAGGTGCCACAAAAACACATTGACACATCAGCGCCTCTGAGTCAGAGTGAGTCAGGAGAGTTGGATTCTGCACAGGAAGAAGAAATCTCTTTGTAGATTTATTTTCTTTATATTTCTTTCTTGCATAGGAACATGGAATCATGCAAAAATAAAACACCTAGGTCTATTAAGTCTCAAAGGATTACTTAACATACTATACAGATAAACTCTAAGTGATAAATAAGCAATATGTCATAGTTTGTCTTTGAAAAGAAAAACTGTCAGTAGCATCCATTTGTTTCCCTGGGGAGCAGATAGCCCCCAGTAAGCACCCTGGAAAATGCAGCTGGTCAGGGTTCCCTGGGCCACCATTCTTTAGTAGTTCCTGAAATAGTAGGGCATCTTACAAAAGGAGTTTTAGATTCAAGGAACTATGGAACTTTCTAGTAGGGTTTCAGTTACTGGGTGATGCAGTGATAATAAAACAGATCTTTTTCTGCCCTCACAGAACCACAAGACAGGGAGAGAACCATAAACAGGCAAGCAAATAAAGGAATGAGATCTTTTCAAATGGTAGTAAGTGCTATGGAGACAATAAAAAAGAGCAATAGGATAAGAGGTGGGTGAGAGGGAGGCTTTAGATCAGCACTACAGGGAGACTAAAAGCCCAGGGGCATGAACCAGCCCACCACAAGATGTAAGAGAAGGAGAGTGTTCCAGAAGCAGGGGGTGGGTGGTCAACTATGACAAATGGCTTTCGAAGTGAGTGCAGAGGACTGTTCTCAGCATCTTCAAGGCAGTATCTCTTAAAAGAGATCTTACAGAGGGACTCTAAAGCACATTGAAAGAGCTGATGTGGGCAGAGGGGTGGGTATTACCTGTAGAGCAGAGTAAAGTCAGGGTATGTTTTGCAGTACAAGGGAGGCAGTATTAAATTTTGTATACTTGTTACTGTAGGTAACAAGGAAATAATTACACAAAATATTTTCAGATTTTAATCACTGTTAAAAAAGGGATAACCAACCAAGATGATGTTATAGGTAATAGGAGCCAAATTTAGGCTTGGGTTTTAATGATTGAACAGACACCAAACATTTGTTAAGTGTTTAAAATGTCATCTCATTTAATCTTGAGACCCATTTTTGGGAGAATTATAGAATTAACTCCATTATTGCAGATAAGAAAACAGGTTCTGAAAGAATGATTTACCTGTCAAAGACCAGAGTCAGTGAATAATAGCGCTGGGATTTGAATCAACTTTGACATATCAATTAAATGTCACTGTTTTCCTTGCTGTCCACCCCTTTTTTCAAGACTCTCCAGCCGAATAAACATCCCAGGAGCATCCTTCTGGGCCTGCCCTTCCTCCACTCCAGTCTGAAATCTCATTTCTGAGTCTCTTGGGCTTTTTCAGAACCCCACTCCCATAAAATATTTTTCAAGTAAATTGATCAACACATCACACATTATTCATAACATGCTAATAGAAACTAAATGTGTGACAGATACAATGTTAGTCGATGCTAATAAGCCCTTCTTTTCCCAAACAGGTAACACTTGCATAGTTAAATAGTGACTTTTAGGGAGATGTTGCTAAATCTCAAAGGCTGTTTTCTGATTTTAAGTCACCTAGTAAGCTGGAAAGAAAAATGGTAACCATTTAATATTTACCAAACTTTATTATCTACCAAGCACCATCTAAGTGTTATACATACATCATCTCATGATTCTGCAAAACAACCCTATGAAGTTGAAATAATCTTTATTACCTGGCAGTAGTCAGAAAAGACTTCATAGAGAATGACAAGAAAGCTCATTGAGGGAAACGGAGAATGAAGAGGCAGATTGTGGAACTACGGGGAGGCTTGCTTAGGATGGCTGGGTAAGGAGAAAAATGGAGCTAGATGATCAGGAGCAGCAGTAGTCAGAAAAAGAATTTAGGATAAGAAGTACCCTGAAAAGTGAGTGGGGGTGGGGTTCACATGCTAAAGAGAAGGCAAAGAAGAGACTGAGAAACAGCTCTTAGAGTTGCTGATTACGTTGCTATGGAAATGAGTTTCTGTCTCGGGACAGCTCAGTGGGAAGAGTAGGTGGTGTTTGGAACTGTGCCCACCAAAAAAAAAAAACAAAAAAAGAAACAAAAAAAAAACCCCAAAAAACAACAAAAAAATAAAGAGAGGTCTAGAAATTACTATATGGAGGGTCGAGGGAGCATGCTTAAAGATTAAAATAGGAGGAAGAGTCTGAGATTCAGATTTAAACTAGTGTGTTGCATTCTCAGAGCCCAAAGCTGGATGACCTTGGCTCAGTCATTTCCCTTCTCTGTCACTTTTTTCTTCTCTAAGGTGATGGGGAGAGAAAGTGTTATGATTTCTAGGGTCACATCCAGATCTGACAACGTAAAAAATTTAGTAAGAATGGAATAAAATGAGAGAATGAAAATGACTCAGCTGTATAAAGCCCGAGGATGAGTCACCTTTGCTTTCTAGACACCTGTATTTGCAATGTTCAACCACTTCATTTTCCTAGCATCATCTCCTAAAATCCACTTTATTATTAAAAGCGTGAACTTGTCAAAGGTACCACCTACCTTTGGGCTCTACCCATGAAGGTGGCAAGGTACATTAATTAGTTAAAGTCCCAGTTTCTGGAATCAGACACTCCTTCAATTCCAAAGAGGCTGTAAACAATTAGTAAAATAATTTGGTTTTTCTAATCTGTAAAATAGAGCAATAATATTACTGGCCTCAGTTAATATGGAATGAAATGAGCTATGTATATAATGTATTTAGAAATACTCAGTACATAGTTCTAATACAGGAAATATGAGCATATTTGAACAAGTACAGAAAGAAAATCAGGACTCGGGGCCTCCCTGGTGGCACAGTGGTTAAAGTCTCAGTGCTATCAAGCTGTTACCAGCCACAGCACATGAGTTTGATCCCCGGGCAGGGAGCGGACCCACATAGTACAGAAGACCTCTCCTGTCTTGCCCACTGCTTCCCCTCAGCAGTGTATTTCAGTGAATCTACCTGTTCTGTTCCTCTGTCTCTGGTGAATCCCCTCACACATACACCCTCCCCCTTCCACTCCTTGCTCCAGCACCTCTGGCCTACACCCCTATTCTCAAACTCATAAATAAAAATAAATCTTAAAAAAAAAAAGGAAAATCAGGACCCATATAACTGCCTTTAGGGTAAATTAAAGTGATCAGGCTTTTCCGCCCTTCTGCCATTGGTGTTGATGGTGGACACTTGCGTTCCTGCACGCATGCAGGTGGACCCCCCAACCTGGGTGTGGGCATGCGCAAGTGGGTGCACCTGGGTTGTATACACAAGGGCTTATAATGACAGTGTCACTAGGACGCCAGCAGAGACAGCAGAAGAGAGCAGAAAACAGAGAGAATAGAAGAAGAGAGATAGAAAAGAGAGAACCCAGAGAGTGAAGATGCCCCAGGGGCTAGAAGGCCCACCAGTGTCCTGGCCCTCTGTGCCCCCCACTGCGGGCTGAGCACCTGGTTGCCTCTGATATCAAGAGCAATAAAATCCTGAAAAAAGCCACCGAGGGCTCCAGGACTCTTCCTTTACCCGTCTGCTGGAATCATTGAGAACTTGATCTGTGCCCTTTCGGGCACTACACTGCCCCATCCCCATCTTCAAGAGAATTAGAGCAGGTTGACCTAGTGATTGTGGTATGGACTTTGGAGCCATGATTCAAATTCTATTGAGCCATTTATTGGCTTTTTCTTATTCTCAATTGCATATTTGGAATAGCGAGGGGGACTGACTTCTGCTTCCAAATACTTTAAGAACCAGTTCCAGGCACTTAATATATTTGAAATAAAATTTCTTCCCTATGCTTTTCCCTAGCATTAGGATTTACATATAAATAAATACCTAGTGCTCTGAAACTTACATCATGGTGAGATTTTGCTCCTGCTATCTAGAAATTCTACCCTATTTCTTTCTGGGATTCTGCCCTTCTTGATGTTAACCTATCTATGCATTCCCTTATCTTGCTTCCGGCCATGTTAGCATTCAGTTCGTTGATTTTCACTGAGTAGATGATCATGGAGAAAGTTGTAGAACACAGAGCTAAGAATGAGGCCACCACAACACTGTCATGGTTAAAAGGAGAGAGAAAAGCTTCTGACAGGAGTAGTTGAGATAGGACAGAGGAAGTACTCATCAACTAATCTATCTGACCAACCATAATGTTCTGATATGTTCCCAGGTGGTTTTTCTCCTGTTCTCGGTGCCTCAATCTCAGATGACCAGAAAATAAAAAAAACAACACACCTCTCACATAAGAAGGAGCAGAGTTGTGTTAAATATCTGTCTGGATGGTTGGTTCCTTCCTAGTTCTCACTTCCTAGTGGAAGCTACTGACACCACAGCAGCGATAACAGACTTAAACTTTAAGGTGGCTTGATTGTAGGGGTCAGAACAGGCAAAGTATTTGGTGAGAGTCTATAACATGGAATAGAGATCAGACTGCTGATGTCACAAAAGAGGCAGCGTCAGCAAAGTGTGGTGATGACTAAGGAAGCTGATGAATCAACTGGAATAGCTAGTCAACCTAGAAAAGCAGATGGAGACTATCAGTTACAGGTAGGACTAATCCCATTATGAGAAATCACATCACCAAAAATGTTTCATTCCTGCACTTTAGAAATCAAGATATTCACTTATTCGAATCAAAAATTAGAAACAGAATGGGGGGAGGGGAGCCCACGGTATAGTTACTTGATAGACATTACAATTGCTTTTGACTTCTGTTTAAAAACATGTAAGAACAAGGACATAAAGTCACACCCCACCTCCAATCCCCTCACACCCTCCATTACTATATCTCGTCATCATTTCCAGAGCTAAAAAATGAACTTGGCGAACTGGGCTTGGGTTGGCAGGAAGCAAGATCTGGAGGCAAGGGGATGGCTAATTGGCATCTCTTGGAGACACCCACTCTCTAGCAGGTTCCCGCCTTTGCTAGAGATTCACATCGCTAATCAAATGTTAATTGAATGCACAAGGAATGGAAATAAACTAGGCCTCTGAAAGGGCAACGGGAAATGACTTGGACTGCTCCAACTTGGATTTACATTCCAAAGCAGTCTTAAGGCCAAACACACTCCCTGCCAGAGCACAAGGAAAGCCCCTCTTCTCTCAGCTTCGCTGGAAAACACAGCTCCCAGGAGGGAGAATTGGGAGTTAAGTGCTTTCGAGGCTGCGTCCTGGGGTCCTGTGGGACTTTGGGGCACGGCAAAGGACGCCTGCTCCCAAAGGGCCAAGGTTGAAGGCACCTGCTGCTTTAAAGGGTCAAGGACCCACCTCCCCTCCGGAATATGGAGCGAAGGTGGGCTGGAGAGTGAAGTCTTTTAATTACTGTTCTTTCAGAGTGGTTAGATATTTATTTTGTGGGTGTCACGCAATGACCTAAGGGTTTACTCCCTTAAATCTCGCAATGTATCCGAGATGTGTGTTATTAACTCCAGCCAGAGGCGCAAAGAGGGACGATTTGCCCAGCAGGCAGGGGTTTCTCCGTCGGAACTAGGGGGCCACCTGAGTCGCCAGTCGGCACCTCGCACCCCTTCCGCGATCCCCATCGAAACCCCAGAGGGCGCCACCTGGAGCCGGGGTGGGGGCGCGGCAGGTGCGTGGGTGCCCCGCCCCCGGGACCCCGCCTCCGAGCCCCAGGCGGGGTACCCGGCGCCCCGCAGCGGTGGGGCGGGACGCGCCGCCTCCTCCTGGGCCCGGGAAGCGCCGGGGCGGAGAGGAGGAGCCAGGGGCACCGAGCGGGTGGAGTCGCGAGCCGAGCGCGGTGGAGGCAGACTTCCTGGGCCCGGCTCTCTGGGGCTACCATGGCGTTTGGGAAGAGTCACCGGGATCCCTATGCCACCTCCGTGGGCCAGCTCATAGGTAAGGGAGCGCGGAGGGAGGCGGCCGGGCGGGCTTTGCGGACCGAGGCACCACTCCTCCCCTTGGACTCCATTCTCCGCCGGCGGAGGACTGAGCTGATCCAAGTCTCAGGAAAGCCTTCCCCTCCCCCTGCAGCGTTCCCGGAGCACCCGTATTCCACTGGCCCTTTGGAAGCTTCTCTGGCACGGTAGTCTCTGTCTAGGTTCCTCCTCTCCCCGTGCAAAATGTCCAAATGCCGCTGCCTTTGGATGCTTTATGGGCAGCTTGAAACCGAACAGGTGGACTGTGCCCGGGATTCGGGTGCGGAGCGTTTGGGCCTTTGCAAAGAGAGTTGGTCAAGTTGCCGGCCCAGGGAATGTAGTTCGGAAAGAGTCTTCCCTCGAGGGCAGAGCATTGCTCTGTCTGTTTTACAGAGGTGGGAGTAGGCTGGGGAGTAGGCTAGTGAGGTGACCTCGCTGGGAGAGGCAAGTCTCTCCAAGCCAGTTCTGCCTGGCGCTGAGCCCTTACAACCTGTTACTTTTTTTTTTTCTGACTAAACAAAGAGAAAGAAAATACTCAGTATTGGAGTGAAGAGGTTAAGTGAGAGAGCAGGGAGCCATCTAGGGCCACCAGGGATCACGCTTGCATCTGCTTAATCCATTCTCTCTTGTGAGGCGGTTGGTGGAAGCTGCAGGCAGTGACTGGACTGTTTTGCCAGCAGCAACTCACTTCTCCCTCTTCTCCCTGAATCTTCTCTTGGGAAACGGGTGTGGCAGAAGTGCATGACGGTGCCAGGCAGAGTGCAGTAATGTTGGGAACTTCGGTGAGGAAATCCTGGGGACCTAGTAATTATAGTGAGGAGGCTCAGATTTGGAGAATTTGGGCTGCCGCTCAATTAACTGCTGAGTGATAGGGAACCACATCGTTTAACCTGAACCTTAGTTCCCACGTCTTTATAAGCTGATGAGAGGAACGTTTATTCAGGAGAAAATGCTTCCTCAACTCTTGATGGCTGTATCACTAGTGAATATTATTATGTGAACCCTGAACAAAAGTTAATTCAGACTGTCTTCCTAGTCTGATTCATTCTTCAGGGTTGTCAGCTCTGTGGTTTGACCTGGACCACGCACATTCTGGCAAGGCAAAGGGAAGAATGGGATATCAGTCTTCAGGGAACACATGATCTTGAAGGGAAAATGGATGTCAACTGTGGTACCTATGGTACTTTGGCAATACAAGAAAAATGTAGAATACCCAAAACTTATGGACAGGGAGAAACTGACTATGCTATGACTTTTGAAGGGTGGATGGGAGGTTTCTAGAAAAATGGATACTAAGGGCCATAGAGCAGAGATGGGAGGGACAATCTAGCAGAGGGCACAGTACCATGTGCCCAAACAACACAAGGATCTCAGCTCTGTCCCTTGAATGCCAGATTCAAACAGATGGGAAGCAGGCTGAGCTTGGGGTTCCCCTCAACATACCATTATTCTTCTATTCATCATCCACTTTCATTCTCTCTTCCTACCTCCTGGTACCTTATGTTTTCAAAGGAGAGGCCCTTTCTTTTCAGTAGGGCAAAGGATGTTAAGCGCATTCAGGTTGAGTGTTCTGTTACCTTTCCAGAAGGCATTTTATATTATTAAAGAGGATATCTGATGAGGCAAAAAATAATCTGGGTTCCAGGTACAAGAACCTGGTATTAGCT
Organism: Galemys pyrenaicus; assembly: GCA_019455555.1. Classification (NCBI taxonomy): domain Eukaryota; kingdom Metazoa; phylum Chordata; class Mammalia; order Eulipotyphla; family Talpidae; genus Galemys; species Galemys pyrenaicus. The sequence goes on along the minus strand of JAGFMF010011637.1, from coordinate 3,756,022 downwards.
TTTGTTAGGGACAAGTGCCAGAAGTGATCTTACTCTATTGCAAAAGGATTTTTCAGCAATTTTAGTAATTTTTTTCCTTCACCCCCAAAGAACAATAATGACTTAAAAAGAAAACCAAAAACTGGCATGAAAAGATATAGATTTAATGTTATTTCTACTTGACAAGCTGTGTAGCCGGATAATTTCCTTCATTTCTTTGAATTTCTGTTTCATCATCTCTAAGAGTGGATTAACTGAAATTGCATGACATAATAATAATAGGCACTGCACCTTTTCCGTGGCTGCTCAACAGGTGCCCATCTGAGAGATGGGCAGGCAAATGGAGTCTGTCCTAGCTCTGCAGTCAGGTTTGTTATACCTGCAGCCTTTATTAATAGGTCACTCATTGCTGTTGCCTCACCAGCACTCTGAACTGGGGTTCTGATTGATTCCTGAGTTACTAGGAATTGCCCAGGAGAAAAAAAAAATCACTTTGCCCTATAAATATACTGGTACTTGCTAGGGAACACCAGGAAAATTATTTCAGGAAGACCAGACATTTTTTATTCTGTTGTAGCTCAGACTCAATACAATAGCTTTTTCTTTGCAGAAAAGGCTACATTTGCTGGAGTTCAAACTGAAGATTGGGGCCAGTTCATGCACATCTGTGACATAATTAACGCTACCCAGGATGGGTGAGTACAGGGTGGGGTCATCATAAGAAGTGTCAGAACTGCATAGTGTTTTCTCCAGCAAAAGCTCTTTTGTTTTCTTGTTGGAAGAGTTTTCATCATCCCTTAGGCACCTACTGCCTTTTGAAGACAAATCGGGTTGAAATACTAGAATGGTTCCTTGTTTTAGCTTGTGGCATATTTTGAAAATCCATAATTTTTTTCTTTTTACTTTTTCCTTAGTAGTTTCACATTTTATCTTTGTGAGGCACAATTTCCTTGTTCTTTAAAGGATTATTATTTAGGATAAATTGTTTCCTTCTTCAGGAATTCATCTGGCTCTGATTGTCAGTAATTTCAATATAACTTGAAAATACTGCCAAGAAATTAGTGGGCTCTTGATGGTGACCTGTTTCTGGGCAGAACCTGGAAATAATCTTTTTTTTTTCCCCTTCTCTGGTCACAGGACAATATTTTTTTCTTCCAAATGCCATTTGCCTTGGTCATGCTATAATCTTAAATGACGTGCTGTCTTCTGCTTTACTTTATAAACTTTAGCGAGTTCAGATTTTTTAAAAGAAACTATTAAGATGAGTTTGTGAATTTAATATGAATTACAGGTTATTAAAAGTACAATCCTCTTAATTTTCCTGTGCATATTAAAATGATAACTGATAACAAAAGGGATTCAGCATTCAGCCCAGTAAATGTTGCTGATCATTGACTAATTAACAATGGAAAGAGTTAATGGAGAGTACTTTTAAGTGCTTACTGTGTTTTTCTTATAATCTTGTTTGCCGTATTTAGATCTGTCAACCTTTTCTTTACAGATTTTTCTACTCTCAGTGGAGAGATAAAGATCTCAAAGTAATTTTTCCCTTTTAAGACAGTATCTTTATTCTTTTCCATTCTTCCAGGTGTTTAATTCTAGACCTTATATAGGAGGTTGTTTTTTTAAATACAGATAATATAGCTATATAAATATTTTAATAGTTATAATTCTATATAATCATAATTATGATAGAAACTCTGCCCATTCAAACATGGAATACAAAATTAGAAGACAACAGTAGAAAGAATTTTTTTTTTTCAGTTTTTTGAAATGTAGTTGTTACATAGTACTGTATAAGTTTAAAGTATACAGCATAACTTGAAATACATATATTGGGAAGTGACTACCACAATCAGTTTATTTCATTAACATCCATTGCCTCATGTAGTTACAACTTTTTTTCCCCCTCATGAGAATATTTAGGATCCACTGTCAGCAACTTTCAAATATACCAGTACAGCAGTGCTAACTTTGTGGTCATCATGTTCTACAATACATCCCCATACATAGTTATTTTATAACTGGACGTTTCCACTTTTTCATCATCTCAAAGTAAATTTTGACCCTCTACTTAGTTCTTCCTTTGTAACATATATATAGTTATAACATATATATATAGTTATAACATATATAGTTATAATGTATTAGAAGCTGGTCTGGTTGGTCATCATTCTCACACATCCTCTTGCCTATAGGGTGCTGTGGACCCAGTGGTCTTAATCAAAATTGGTAACTTTCATGGCTTTGGAAATGACATTTCCTATAAACTACTTCTGTATGTTAATAGAGGGATATGGTTATGATCCTATTGGATTTGGAGTGCTGTCTAAGCAATACTGTTAGATACAGATTTGATTCTCACAAGGATGTGAATGGTATTTTCTGCTGGATGGATGAGTAAACAATTGGGGATAGCAGAGCCAAGACCTTGTCTCCTCCTCCGCCTTGCCTCTTTCTACGATGCTATTGCTTTGCAGAGATTACTTGTTTTCAGCAATCCCTAAATTGATCACTTTACTGCCTGTATCGCCATAGGCCAAAAGATGCAGTAAAAGCTTTGAAGAAAAGGATTTCCAAAAACTACAATCATAAAGAAATCCAACTCACCTTGTCAGTAAGTACTTTCATGTTATAACTAAGATTCTAGGATTTCACAAACTGTGGCCATACTGTTGGTTGTGGGTAAAAACAGTAGTCTGACAGGACAAGTTAGCAAAAAGTTATTTCCAGTATGAATTAAAGCCATTCACGGAGGGTTGCAAAATGGATGGTTTGCTTTGATAACATTCAACTTCATGGAAAAAGAATGTTTCTGGAAAATTGGCTTTTCCTCTTCAGGAGATGGGAACTGGTGGTTACAAACTTGGCGATAAAGGGATGATCAAGGTCTCTGTATGTGTTAGACCAGGGGAGAACTGAAATCTTAAAATGCCTCCCCATTAGCTTTTTATGTCACTTGAGTACCTTGATGGGTTCTGGGGTCTTGACAGACAACACATTACTTTTAACAAAGGTTCTACTGGTTGTTGTAATTTGGAGAATGTTCTTTGATTTAAGTAATTCTCCTCTGTGCCATCTTGTTGGTGATTTGGGTGTGGACACCAATGTGACGTGTTCCATTTCCCCCCATCCTTGGCCATGTGACCTCTTCAGTCCCTTTGGTGAGTTGCCCTTTTTACATTGGTGTGTTTGGCAAGCCCTGCCTGCTGCCTGAGAGTACGTGACTTTCTGATGTCTTTGCATATCTGTTTGACCTCCGCTCAGCCCCACGTCCATATATGGTTATCACACTAACCAGCCAGCATCACACTCTTGCTCTTTGGGACTTTGGGGTTGTCTGTCAAGGGCTGTGGGGCCGAGGTGAGCACAGCACCGGTTTTCTAGTTTGATGGGGAAGAAAATTTATCATATCTTCTTACTTGGAGAGGAACTCAGTGAGAAGAAAACAATTGAATGGTTTTAATGATATCTATCACTAAAGAAACCTTTCAAGTTGGGATCTGAATATGTTTGGACTCTTTTCTCCTTCACCTTTTATCGACCTTCTATGCCTTAACTCAGGGAGGTCACAGAATGAAGGGGACTCTGGAGAGAGGAGTAAGGCGTTAGTGGAAATAACAGAATGGGAATGACTAAAAGGAATCTTTGCTTGACACCTTATTAATGCTCTGGAAAACCCTGTGAAGTAGTTGCATTAACTCCATTTCACAGATGAAGAAACTGAGACTAAGGTTAAGTGATTTTGTTACAGGGTAACAAAGACTTTTATAATAAGTTCCAATTTCAGGTACATGTGACAAAAGTTATTAACGGGTTTTATTTTACAAAAGAAGGGGAATAAAATAGTAATAATACCAAGGGAAAGAGAGGGATATAAATCGGTAAATATTTTACTAGATTTTTTAAGCAATGGCACGTTGAACTCGGCTCCGAGTTAAGTGAGATGGCTCCAAAGGAAGAGAGCGCCCAAGGCTCACCTGTGGTTTTATAGCCAGCCTGGCTGCTTAACTCCACCCTTAGGTTCCAGTGATCCATTCTTCGATAATTATTTTATTGGATTTGTGGTTTTGGAACACTGGTGGTTTGGAGTAGGGGTTGGAGTTTACACACCCATTTGTGTAATTTATTCAGGACTACCTTTCTCCCTAACAATCTGATATTTTCCCCTAATATTTAAATAGTATGCATGTGATTGGAACCCAGCCCTCAGATTCTAAATTGTATGCCACAAATTACTTTGCTTCTGAGGACAAATCAAGCCCCTAGAAAAGATGGACTCCTGTGATTCATTTGTGTTTCCAGCTTGTCTGGTGCAGGCAGGACCCATATGTCATTGTGCTGGGTGTTGACTCAGTGCTTGAGTGCTTTCCCCTCCAGTCCCCTCCCATTCTCTTAGCATCCAGGAAGACACAAGAGTTCATGGAAGGTACTAGAGAATTGGGGTAGAAACCTGTGGAATGAAGTAGATCAAGGGTAGCTGAAGGCTACCAAATTTTAGGAGCATTGAGTGAAGAAGATAAGGGCTGAGGATGAATTAATGCCTCCTATATTTCAGCATGCAGTATTATCACTTTTTTAGTTGTTAACTCTATATAATGGGTTTGCCTCTGTCTGTTGTCCCCGGCCTACTTGACATTTCTGTGGTTGCTTCTTACCCTGACTTCCAGAGTTTCCTCTGCATGATTCCCTTCTTGAGAGGATGAACCCAGAACTTTCTCTGAGAAAGCTGGATTATTCTAGAGTGTTATCCCTACTTTTCTTTTTTTAAGATTTATTTATTCATACAAGAACTGGGGTACAGGTCAGAGGTGTGGGAGGGGGGTGAAAGGATCCATCAGACACATAATGGAGAACAGAACAGGCAGAGGGAGCAGCAGTCGAGACAGGAGAGGTCTGCTGTGCCTTGTGGGTCCCCTCTCTGGCTGGGGATCGAACTTGTGCTGTAGTGGCTGTGGATTGCTCTCTTGCGCCACCAGAGAGGCCCCTAGAGTGTTGTCCTTTCTGACCCTCCATTTCCCTCTGGGTTCCTGCTCTTCCTTCCTTTTAGGTAGTCAGATAATCTCTATTGTCAGCTGTTCCCATTACCTGTACATCTTTTACCTTGTGATTTCCACACATAAGAACATTATGTTATTTCTTTGCCAGAACATAAGAACAGGTGAACCTACAACCTGTGCCAAAGTAAAGGTGAGACTCAAAGGTTGGGAATCAGAATACTCCCTCATTGTTAGTCTGAATTCATGAAGGCATGTAAGGTACCTGCCCTTCAATTGGCCTTAGAGTCTTGATAGCACCTTTCATATTTCCCCAGGGCAAATACTTAATGGCCTAGTCACCTCACCTCAGACTACTCAGGGCATTACAGAGGTGTGTTTAAGGCTTCTGAACTGACTTTATTATTAACTTAAGCCAGACTTAATTATTAGGGAAGTTAGTTCCCGAAAGAATCATCCAATGTCTGTCAAAGACAATTATATGTTTACCAGTAAACTTTCAAAATGAATCCCCATAGATGACATTACGTTTTATTATTATGAAGTGATGAGAGCCTGTCAAAGTCAATTAGAAATGTCCTTTGTATTATCTGTCATTTGGGGCTCTCCATGGACTTGTTAGCCTTGATTAGGTCTTTGATAGGATCTGACTGTACTGTGATTACCATCAGTTGGTGGAACAGTTTTGTCAAGAAGCCAGTGGTTTTGATTTTTTTTTTTAAAGCATTTTGTTCCCAGGCTTTCTAACAGCCAGAGGCTAGCCTTTTCTTGAATGAGTCAATTGTGATAAGTCTCAGCAAGATATTACTATTGTCAAATGGAAAGTGGTTGAACTGGTTCCTGGGAATCAATTAATCAGCTTTGGTGGAGCACCCCCTAGGTGGTGAACTATGGAAGCTTCAGAAGTATGAAATAAGAGATAATGCTAAGTAAAACAAGTCAGAAGGAGAAAGATAAATACCGGATGGTGTCACAAATAAGTGGAATATAGAGAAATCAAACCAAGAACCAGAGAAAGATGACCTTGAAAGTCAGCCCTTGAAGACTAACTAAAGAACTGAAGCATCCAAAGCTGAGTGGGAGGGAAGAGTAGGAACCAGGAGGGAAGGAAGCACAGTGGACTGTGGAATATTCATTGGGGGGGTCCACTGAATACCTGGGGGGTATCATCCTAAGGTGGTGGTACCTAATGGAGACAATCCTGATGTTACCACCATTAAAAATTAATAAAAAACATAAAATGTGGCATATAGGATATCTAAAATCTTTTCTAAAATACTGTGAAGCTCTTTACCTCTAATTTAGTTATGCATTTGTTCTATAAATGATTACCAACTGGAGACTTACGGATTTAAAAATGGTGTACAATATAATTTTAGCCAGAGCATAATGAAAAACAGAAGTCAGAAGTATATTACAATAAATAAAAATCTAATAGGGTTAAAAAGCTTGTTCCTCCAGGAGCTTGTTGTAGAATACACTCTACTCTAGGGGGAGTTCATCTCTCAGGGTGCCAGACCTTGGTGTGGCCATGAGCTCATGGCCCCAAAACCTGGCTTACTATGCTTGGCAGAGAAACTTACTGTGGGAAATAAAACAACAGTGTGTCCTCACCATAGTAGATTCCTGGAAATGGTGACTTTCTGTGGAACATTGTAATGAAACCATTTTCACCATACGCTAATCAATGGAAACAAGAGTTAAGTTCCTATGGCATGGTTCTGGTCACAAACACTATTATCAGATTTCTAAATAGAGACCCCAAACACTTTTAATTTTAAACAGCAGCTTGTCTTTTTTCATTCACGCCTTCATTTTCCAGGCTGCTTATTCCATCCAGTTCAGGGTTGACAGGTTGTGGATCAACCTGGAGTCAGGATGCGAGGCCGACTCTGGACAGGATGTCCGTCCTTCACAGGGCACCCTCACAGCCACACTCACTCAGACTAGGACAGCAGGGACACGTCAGTGAACTGAACATGCCCATCTTCGGGATGTGGCAGGAAGCTGGGACACCCAGAGAGCACCACAGGGATGCTGGGAGATGGTACAGACCACCAGAGGTTGTCCTGACTGGGAGTTGATTTATCTTTTTCTCATCAACATTATAATAAAACAATGTTGGACAAAATGATGTTACGGAAGACCTGATGTACCAAGTAACCTTTTTGAAAATAACTCTTATACTAGCCAGCCAACATAGTCTGATAGTCTATCTGGATAGAAATGTATCCATGGAAGATGATGGTGAAGATAGAAAAACACTTAGTAAGATCCTGCTGTGTCTGGCTCTTTGCTTCTTGTAAGCCTTAAATCAGATCTCTAAAGGAAGGTAGTTTGCCTGCTTTGCGCATGAAGATCCTGAGACTTAGGTGAAGTGATACACCCAGCCAATTGCAAAAGGAGGTTGGTGAAGCCTAAAATTGGGACCCTCTTTTGTCTCTTTTGGTCCCTTAGCCTCAAATTCTCCTGCCTCCTATTTTAGTTTCTTGGCAAAGAGAGTGCTATCTGAGTATATAAATTGCACCAAAGCCCAATTGTAAAATATGTAAAATTAATGTATATCATTTCCCCAATTTATCACAATAGGTTGTATTCCTAAGTAGGCTTGCAGGTGAAAGGTGCTGGAGACACATGGAAGAGGCGGTGTAGAATCAGCCCTGACATCTGATTCCACTGGGAAGACACAAAGGGCATCTTTATGTTACCCTCATGAACTACAGAAATGCGCATTGTCAGTGTTCATGCTGATGCTGAAAATGTTGCCCATTATCATAAAATCTTGGTACTCCAAAGATGAAACCACTCCAAAGGTGGTTTGTGGGAGGTTTAGCAAGAAATTCACCCTTCATTTTACTAATTAGAAAAAGTGAGACTTAGCAGCTAATTATCTTGCTTGAGACTGCATAACCAGTTGGACTAAGCATTTCTCTAAATTCCCTTTGAACTAGAGCTACTTTTCCTCTCAGGATTTTACCTCATAAAAACTTATAATGTATTATGCAAAAGGTGCGATGTTGTTCAGCTTTGCAACTCATCTTTCCCTAAACATGCAACTCATCTTTCCCTAAACAACTTACATTAAAATGGTTTCACCTTAATATGTTTTGCATTTCACTTTTATTTTCCTCTGCCTTGCAGGTTTTCCCTAGTTGCACGTGTTCAGCTTCTGTATTTCCTGATTAACTTTTTAGTCACTTCCCTTAAATCTACAGCTTTCACTCCTGCTTCTTTCTGTATTGCCATTAAAATGATAAAATACAGAGCATGGTATAAAGTCAGTTTTCAGGGCTGCTTTTCTGCAGAGATGATTATACCTACCCTGGTCCTGTTATGGGGATAGCACTGATCTAGAAATGTAATTTTGTTTTGAGATCACTTTTAGAAATCTGCTTTCTGCCTGCAGTTTTTTGGTTTCCCACTTCCTAGGCAGGTCTCATGTTGCTTTATATTGGAAATGTTTTTTTCATGGTAACTAATGACCCCACTAATTAACGAGCCTGATTGAGTTTTCCTCAGTCTGTACTTCATCCTGCATACTGCCTCTTAGGAAAATGCCCTCTATTGTCTTGACTTTATGTTTGCTTTATTTTGTGGTTTAGTTTCCATTGGCCTTTTGATAGCCTTGATTGAATTTTCTTCCACACTGTGAAATAGGTGGACCCCATCGTCCCAGGCATTTCTCCTCTCTGCTCCTCACAACAGCCTGATTACTCACATTTGGCCTAACTCGTTCCTAAGCTATAGCTATGCACATATAGTTCTCAGCTAAGCATTTCTACGTAGATGTCCTACCCTCCTTTTTGTCTTAGTCATTTGGGCCTTATAATGAAAATACCTTATACTGGGTGATTTAAGCTAGATATTTCTTGTGGTTCTGGAAACTGAAGTTCAGTATCAGGTTGGGGATAGATCCTAGATCTGATGACCATCTTCTCATTGTCTCCTGACATGGTCCAGAAAGTTCTTCTCTCATCCCTCTTTATAAGAACACTAGTCTCACCCCTAAGGACTACCCTCTCTTGTCCAGGTAACCTCCCAGGGTTCCCACCTCCAAATACTATCACATTATGGACTTCAGTTTATTCTTTCAGGAGGGATATAAATATTCAGCCTATATAGTACTTTTAAACTTAAAACATCAAACTCGAACAATTTCAATGCCTCATTTATAACTTAGATGGGCCAGGCCACCTATCCACTTCCACATTGCATCCAGGGTGCTATCAACCTCATGCAGAATAACAGTCCCTGACTTTGTCATCCATTTCTCAAAATTCACCCAGGGGTCGAAAGTTCTGCCTTCATAATTCTCTCATCTTTCCTTTCCTTATATTCACATCATCTCTTTGTAGGCCTTTCAACATCTGGCCTGTAGTTGTGGGTCTCTGCTGGATCTTTCCATCATCCCAGGTTCCCTTGGTAGAGTGCTGCTTGCAGACCTTTCCAGCACATTACCTGTGCACATTAACCTTTCTCTCAAGTTTAGGATAGAGGCATGATGGTGACCAACTAACAAGAAACCTTCAGTGGCTTCTTAGTATCTTTAAGGTAATGTCGAAATACCTTACGCTGCCACACAAGTTTCTCTTCATTGTGGATGATGCCCTTTTACACTTTATCTACCTTGCCTCCTCAGTGTCCCTGATTTGCCTGCATAAATAAGCCTCTACAAATAGGAGGCTTTGTTTTCCTCCTCAAAACTCATACTCTGTCACCTGCCTATATTGCTCTACACTCATTTGCACTTAACATTTTCCAAAGCCCAGCTTGGGAACCAGCCTTTTTCAGCATCTTGTTTTACACATCTTTGAATGATACATCTGCTTATAGAGGTCTGCAGCTAGGGTGACTCTGTGATTTGTCTAAACTGGGACATTTTTGAGAATGGAAGGGGATTATTATCATTAACAATAAGGCTAGGACGACAGGAATATACCATGCCAAGACTTTCCTGGAAAACTGGAAATTTTTCAGGAGCAAATGTCACCCTGGCTGTAACCTATGAGTTTTGTTTGCTTTTTCCATTTAGTCCTTGGCATTTACTGTCTTGTAATGCTATTAATGTTCTTATAATTGTGTCCCAGCTTTCCATCAAGGCTATTCTCTAAGCAGTTACGTTACATCTTCTACTTCCTCACATTCCCAGAACCTAACATGTTGCCGTATATTTTAGTAGATACTAAAAGCTGTTCCTTGCAATGCTAGTTGGGAATCATTAGCAATTTTTACCTTTTATTTATGAAGTGGTTTGAAAGTTAAAATATTTACATTTTTCTCTCTAATTTAGCTTATTGACATGTGCATGCAGAACTGTGGTCCAAGTTTCCAGTGTCTGATTGTGAAGAAAGACTTTGTTAAAGATAGTCTAGTTAAACTGCTGAATCCCAGATACAACTTGCCACTAGACATTCAGAATAGAATCTTGAACTTCATTAAGGTGAGTCTGTTATATACTTTCTGGGGTGATAAACATGTGAAATTAGAGATCTAATGACATACCTCCTAGCTGGTTCAGTGGTCCTTTATCAACCTAATATTGAGCGAGAAAGCATTTTGCTACCATGTAAAAATTCTTGGCATTGGAAGGTAACTCTTTTTGTGAAGATTTTGTAGTAGTTTTCTACTTTCCTGTTTGTATTTTATCCACATCAGGTAGTAAAGAGTCATATGTACATCATTTCATGGGTATGGAAACTATGTTCTGAAGTAGATAACTATTGTTGAAGTTACTTAAAAGACCTGATGCTATTTTAGGCTCTGTCTGTTAACTCTGGGTTAGCACAGCAAAAGAAGTTGATAATACCTATTCCAAATTTTCAACAGAATTTTGAAGTATGGGATTCTTAATCTAGTCTTTGAAAATGGGCATCTGATCTGTGACATTAAAATGTAACTGAGTAATGTTTTCGATAGTCAAACTCTCATTTCATGGCTCCAGCTCAAGAATTGTGTCTTGTTTTTGCTGCTGTGTTAACTCTGAAACTATCTCTTGAATTCAGACTTGGTCACAGGGTTTCCCAGGAGGTGTGGATGTAAGTGAAGTGAAAGAAGTATACCTTGACCTGCTTAAGAAAGGTGTTCACTTTCCTCTCTCAGATGCAGAGGCTGAAACAGTAAGACAAGAGGTAGGAGGCCTTTCTTAAACTCATGTACAGTAAGATAATATTTTCTTTTTTTTAAAGATTTATTTTTTCATTTATACAAGAACTGGGGTACAGGCCAGAAGTGCGGGGGGTGAAAAGATCCACAAGAGACAGAGTGGGGAACAGAACAGGCAGATTTGACTGTAACAATGCTGAGGGGAGCAGCGGGGGAGGCAGGAGAGGTCTGCTGTGCCATGTGGGTCACCTCCCTGGCCGGCAGCAGAGATTGAACTCATGCTGCAGTGGTTGCGGTTTGCTTCATAGTGTGTTGCTTAACCCACTGTGCCACCAGGATGGGCCCGATAATATATTTTCTTATTGAAAATATATTTCGTCCTAGCGCCATCCAACTTAAAAAAATTATTAGAGAGGGGCCTCCCTGGTGGCGCAGTGGGTTAAGCAACGCACTATGAAGCTAACCGCAGCCACTGCAGCATGAGTTCGACCCCTGCTGCCGGCCAGGGAGGGGACCCACATGGCTGGCAGACCTCTCCTGCTGTGCCCGCTGCTCTTCTCAGCAGTGTACTTCCGTTGATCTGCCTATTCTGCTCCCTGCTCTCTGTGGTGAATCCTCCCACCCCCCCACACCTCTGGCCTGTACCCCAGTGCTTGTATGCATAAATAAGTAAATCTTTAAAAAAAAATTATTAGAGAGATGTTGCGGCACCTCAGAATAATCAAGGCACAAGAAGATGTTTGGAGTTGGGTCTTTGGAACAGCAGAAAGCCAGGCAGTCAAATGCCTTGTTATTTGTCTACTTGTCATTGAAAATGGGCATTAGAATGCTGGTTGTCTATTAGCTTAATCTTCTCTCATTGAAGACCAGCTTTTTCTATATGGTAGATTCATAGGTCCCAAATTCTCACATTACAACTTTAGCTTGTATAGGCTTCAAGTGTAAACAATATAATAATATATAATGATATAATATAATAATTATATTAATTAATAATTTTAATAATAACAGATGTTCCCTTTTTCTCAAGATTGCAATAATTTTCAAGGTTTTATACTTGCAACACTTTCAAGTATCTGATTGTAATTCAACTTTTAATTTTGTGTCATTTCCAATATGGGAAAATAGTAGCTCTTCCTCTCGGTAGGGTGGTGAGTCCTGCTCTGTTTGAATAAGCAATTCAGGTATATTTGGAAAATTTGAGTGTCATGGAGGGTTTATCCTCAGGGCTGACTCTTCTTGTGCAGGCTGCTTCTGATGAGGCGCTCCTGGCTCCTGTCTGCCCATGACCCTGCTCACCATACCCTGCACTTCCTTTTTCCAAGACACAGTGTAGTCACAAGCAGGGGTCTTGTTATGTAAATGTGCTTTAGGGTGTAATCAAGAGCCTGTGAGGCATACTGCAGCCTAAATGGTCCATATCAGAATCTTCATGTTTACAAGATTTTTAGGTGCGCTTTCTGCATAGTAATGACAAAAAGCACAAGCTTGGAGCCCTGTCCTGTGTGCCCTCACACCCCAGGGTTGGAAATGAGGCATTGACTCTGGGAAGTATTCTTTGGTGCAGATGTCTTTCCATGAATTAATTCACCACTTGTTTTTGGAAAAAAAGAGGGCAACAGTAATCTCACGTGAGAGTTTATCTTAGACCCTTGTTAAAACAAGGGACTATGGTATAGGTGCATGGGCAAAATGGTGATGGGAATTTTGCGGAGACTACACCTAAAGGGAGAAAGCATGCACTGTACAAAAAGGAAAAACAATGTAAAAAAAATATATATTTATATACGCATGTAAAAATAGTATTTTTATATACTTTTACATATTTTTATATTATATATACTTTTATATAATATAAATATATATTATATATACTTTTTATATTTTATATACAAAATAACATCATCAAAAAAAAACTAAGGGCGTTAAATTCTAATTGAGTTAGCAATCATAGTTGTCACCCCCTTTTGAAGGTTGGCTCTGTTCTATGTATAAAATTTGCTTTGCACTCTTCTCAAAATGCTAAGTGGGTTGTATACTTGATTTATTCTGGGTTAGCATTCTTTACCTAGGACTTTGATTGAGAGAGAATGATTGAGTCATCAGAAAGGAAAAACTGGACTTGGGATGGCTGTTAATTCAAATAATAATACTTCCATATTTCATCTCAATACACTGCTCAGGTTTCATCGAATCAGTCACCAACTGTTCCCACTGCACCAGCTCTTTCTTCTGTTGTTGGTCCCAAGAACTCAACAATTACATTGGTTCCAGAACAGGTAAAAGCAATTAAGTATCCTTGTGATGACTTATTTCTAGGTTCTAAACATTTTACATCTAGTTGGTTTATTCTTGGTAAAATTTTGGGTGGAGGTACACTATTGCCCTAGTTTTATAGAAGAGGGAACTGAAACTTAAGTAATGCTGTGGGATTTACTATCCTATAAGGAAACTATCATTGATGACTTTGTATTATAATTATTATTAGTAGTAGTAGTAATACTATGATTATTTTAGTATTTTTCATAAAAATCTGTGTGATTAATTCCTGTTAAAAGTTAACCCAGGAAGAAAATGTTTTTGGTTTGATTCTTCCTTCCCTAATATGAGAAACACAAAACCCTTCATTGTTTTGCCTTTTTTCCTCTTTGCTTGCCAAGAAATCCAGACTAACGTGCATTTTGTTCAGGTTCTTAGTATCCTTTACCCTTTTTCATATAAGTTCTAATCTGGACCCCCCACCTTCATTTTTAACTTTCTACAGCATATTTTAAAATTTATTTGCAAGACATTTTATGTTTTTTAGAAGGCAACATATTATATACATTTGTAAAATTTATATGCGTATACATATAAATTTGAAAAAATTTAATTTTGCAAAAATGCAATTGCATTTTTTCTTCTCAGAAATGTCCTCCGGGGAAGGAAACAAGGTAGTCATTCTTCAGCTGTCACACTTACTGGTGATTGTGCTACTCTTTACAGATTGGAAAATTGCACAGTGAATTGGATATGGTGAAAATGAATGTGAGAGTCATGTCTGCCATTTTAATGGAGAATGTTCCTGGGTCTGAAAACCCTGAAGACATGGAGCTTCTGCAGGTGCAGTATGATTTCAGGGATCATCAGTCACAGTATCTGTTAGAGTTGTTCTCAAAACTTAGAGCTCTAGAGATGAAAGGTACCTTATGTTGTCTAGTTCATCCTCCTGCATCTTCAGATGATTCCTAAACCTATCAGAGGGATATAAAGATGACTCTACGAGAATGTCATAGTAACTTAGACATGGCCCTGACTTTTACAACCAATAACTGACCATTGTCACATACAGTGTCTTATCAGTCTCTAATTGCCTTTAAGTGTTTAAAAGTTGTTTCTATAGAAATGGTGGTGGGATATCCATGGGGACCACAATTAATATCAAAATATATAAATAAAGAGAAAAAAGTTAAAGAAAAATGTTGTTTCACTGTACATCCAGTCAACATTTTGAACAACTAGAGTGTGATAAGTATAGAAATAAGACTGTCCTGGGTCTCAAGGAACTTATATCTAATGAGTAAGTTTACTTACAAGCTCAATTACGTGATTTATTCTAATTATCAACTTTAAATTCAATGCACATTTCAGCATAATTATTTTAGAAGAGTTGTAAAAATAACTGTTTGTAAATCTCCTTCCCAAGCAAATTAGAACCTTATATTTTTGCTGTTCTCAGACCCCTATTCTCCACTTATCATAACGGTGCTATCCTTCTTTAAACTCCTTAGATTAGTAGTAAATAACAGAAATTATAAAAATTTCCTCTTCAATGTTACTTCTTTTCTGTAACTGTTGTCTCCTTGAATCATTACTGTTAGTAATCATTTAAGTGTTTACACATCCCAAAATGTATTTTGCTGCCATATGAAATGCTAATAGTTTGCTAAGTACAGCGTTCTAGGCATGGTTCTTTTTCCTGACATCCATCTCACCCACTGCTCCCCTCAGCAAGTGTATTTCAATAGATCTACTTGTTCTGCTCCCCATTCTGTCTCTAGTGAATCCTCTTACCCCTGCCACACCCCTGGCCTACATTCCAGTTCTACTAAAAAAAAAAAAAAAAAAGGGTCCAAATCCCAAATCATGTCTGCATCAGATCACTGGGTACAAGAGTACAATGGAACAGTAGCTTTGAAGCATATCTCTCTCCAGATGCCACTAGGGAATCAGATATATCTACTCAGGGGTTCCCATACCCCACTGTTAATGGATTTGAGTTTGTGGTATCTCTTGGGTATCTAGATGAGCTTGGGAACTTAGAGTTCCAGGTGCGGAATGGTAAGATGTTGCCTGTACAGGTCATCAAGGACCTTATGCCCCAGGACAGTGTGCTTAATCCAGAGGGCAGAAGGGAGCCGTTGAAGAACTGAAGGGCTACATACTTAGATGACATTTTAGTCTTCTAGTGACACTGACACGATAATTTCTGCAGTGATCAGACCACCTCTAGGGTACAATTAAGACATTTCCCACTAATCTTAGTGGGGGGTGGGAAGGAGTGATATCTGACTCCAAATAAGTTTATAATACAAAACCAACTGCTTTATTTCTCCTCTGGGAGGTTCATAAATCGTGTTAGTATAGTTCAGACTGTAAGAGTCATTGCTTAATCCAACATAGGCAAACTTATTTGACCTGTGATCCCCTTTTGCTGAGTATCTGTTAGTATCTTTCAGAACATCAGAGTAAAACACCCTGAAAAACAATATTTTGCATCAGTGACCTTATGTATAGTGTTTTTGGAATATTTTACTTAGGGATATTCATTTTGCTAAGAATTATTGACCTTGGGTCAATCATTTGTTATCATTGGGCTTAGTTTCTGTTTATATAAAATGAAATGTTAGGATGATTCTTGGATCCTTTTGCTTTTGATGGTATTTTTGTTTACTGTTCATTAGGAAAATTAGTCCTTAGAGTCCCTAATACTTTTTAAAAAATTCCATATTCAGAAGCTTTTCAAGATACAAACTTTTTTACTCAGTGCTAGTGGGTGTGTCATACTAAAATTTAAAAATGAAATCTCAAAGTAGAAAGGCGTGTGGCAGATAATATTTTTTAAAAATTGCCATGGCAGTGCTTCTGGTTTACATGGTCTTCCCAGGCCTTCAAAGCTCTAAAATGAAGTAATTATGATTCCCTCTTACGTTGTCATCCCTCTGTGGCAGTCCTTCCGTAGAAGTGTACACGGAACCCCTCCACTCAAACATGTGACTCTGGTGTTATGTTCTGTGCCATCCTGTGAATACTCTGAAAGGCTTTTGTGTGTCAGAATCTTTGGGTGCAGATTATTTATTTGCTTGAAGTTTGCCAACAGTGATGCTGATTTGTTGGTTGTTGTTTTGATGGCAGAGCTTAGGGCTGTGTGTTGCCTTGAATAGTAAAGAGATTGGGTTATAAATCAACATTAGAATGCTACTCATGGCCAATTCAGGTTGAGTGAGTTCTGGCATGAGATCAACTTGTTTACAAAGCCTGGTGAACATTTAACTTTATTTTCTATGTTTTTCTTGGAAAGTTCCAACCATCTAACCATTGGGTTAGTTCCTCTGGAGTGGCCTCATTAGCATAAACTCAGGTGGGGTTGAAACAGTGATTCTTGGGAATACAGAAGATATCCTCTCCAGTCTGAGAGCTTTTGAAGCTCTGTGCTAGGGGATAACTGTCGAAAAGGGCCAAGGGGTCAAATATTTATTATGTCACAGTATCTTACTCCACTGTGGTCAATCTAAAATAAGGTGGTGAAATTTGGTATGAAGCTAGAGGACAAGGAGGCTGTCTGATTCAAGTATCAAAAAAAAAAAGAATCCAGCAAAGTCAGAAATATGGAGAAGAAAGCAATTCTTCAGTCGTACTTCAGAGATTTTCTCATGTGTGTCTGAATGGACTTATACCTTCAGATAATGATACATTTATTTATCTACTTATAAGTTGATGGATTTGGGTTATTACTACCTTTTTGCTATTGGGGTAATGCTGCTGTGGAGATTTATGTATAAATTTTTGTCTGAATACCTATATTCCTTTCTTTTGAGTCATTACCTAAGTTTAGCAGTGCAGGGTGCTGAGTCATGGAGTAACTCTCTGTCTTACCCTTTGAGGAACTGCCAAACTTTTTCCCATACATTCATTCCATACCATATATTCCCACCAACAGTACCCAAGGGTTCCGATTTCTCCACTTCCTTGCAAACACTTGTTAATTTTTATAGCCATCTAGTAGGTATAAAGTTGTCTTTATGGTTTTGATTTGAGCATCCCTGTATAGCATTTTAACAGGTTAGCCAGATCATGTTGTTCTTTACTTGAAACCTTCTAGCAACCTCCCTAAAATCCAGCCTCCTTACTCTGACCTCAGAGACCTTCCCACCTACCCCTCCTTGCACAGCACATGCACCCCTTGTCCTAGGTCCAGCCACACCAGCAGTTACCCTCCTGGTCCTCTGACACAGTGAGTTCTCCCACTCTCGTGTCCTCCCACGCCTGTTTTCCAGTGGCCAACTTTTTCTTAGTACATTGCCTCCTCAAGAGGTCTTCTCTGACTCCTGGTCTGGAGTCAGCCACTTTCCTGTCACATCCCATTCTTCCCCTGGCACTCTGATGCTTCTCTTGCAAATTCATGTCTTTGTGGTAAAAAGTTTTTTCATAATAAATGGATTAATTGATCGTATCGGAATCGAGGGTACGAAGCTCCTCCAAGATGGAAACATCACGAGGCTTGTCTTGTTTCCTGCTTGGGTACTACTTCTACCACAGGGTGCTCACCAGTAAAATGATAACACATTAATGGAGTTTCCCCTTGATTATACGTGGTCTAACATGTATATTTTTGGTATTATGTCATGGAATGGATGAATTGCTTATGTTCATTTTTTTTTTTCAGTTAAATGACTGGTCGTCCAAATGTACCAATAATTCCTCCCTTTTCCACTGATTACAAATACCTTTATCACATCCAGTTTTCTAATACAGGGTGTCTTTCCAGAGACTGTTTTGATTGATCTGTGTGTCTGTTTTTGTGTTATTTCTACTTTAATGACTCTGAGTATTTATTTTCATATCTTATAGGGTTTATTAATAAAACAGATGACATACTCCATTTGGATCATTTGAGGAGAGTTTAGTAAGACATCACAGGATTCAGGGAAGCCAGAGGAGCTAGATTACCACCCTGGACCATTAACAGATATCCACAGGCATAAATAGACAAGAGGGGAACTTCTGCCAGAACCCAAAAGAGTCATGTGATGAAGGCAGCCTCCAGGGCATGGCACATTTGGTGGAAGGAACAGGAAATAAATATTCAGACTTCCCTCCACCTGTCTCCCATTTCCTGCCAATGCACCCTGTTAGCTGAACCAATCAGAAGTGGAAGGACAGAGTACCTAGTGGCATGTTCCCTGCAGGACACCCCAGAGCACAGCCCTGGATATGGAGAGTACAGTGGATTTGGAGAGCAAGAGAATGGTGTCCAGCACAGAGCAAAAGTCTCTACTCAGAAATGTCTTGGCTCTTCTTGTACATAGATTTTTACCAGTGATCAGTTTTTCTGTTTGACCTGTTCACCTTAAAGTAGCCTTCTTCCTTTCATTTGAAATCCACTGCACACTCACTTAGTATCACCAGTCTGTTCTTTCAACCCATGCCAGACAATTAGATTCAGAAGCCCTGCTAATTATCAGGCCTTTTGCTCTTTCTTAGACTATTAGACAACAAAATTATTTTGTGAAGTCAACACTTTTCCCTACCACTGTGTTGCTTAGGAACCTCACACCTCATTAGAGTTGCAGAGTGGAATTCTGGGGTGAAGCACAGAGGTTCTGAGTCTCTATCCAGTGGCATGAGTGCTGTGATGAATTAAGAGTCTAGTCTCAGGAATGAAATGTCACAGCACATGAATATGTTTGCTCTTGGCATTGTGCACTTGACTCTGGGCCTTGGTACTCTGACCTTGAGTAGCTGACTTTGCCTGGTCACTCCCATTTTTGTCTAACCTCTTTTTTGCCTAGCCTCAGGCTTTGCAAACCTGCTGAGTGGCCTAGGGCTGCTTTTATGTTTCCATTTCCATTTGTTTATGGAGTGGGCAGAGACTGTGTGAACAGGGGCTATTGATGTAAGACAATGAAAGAGAATCTTTTTGTCTTTAGATTAGAGTGAATTCTGATTTTGCACATAGAAATAGAGAAAATCTTGTTCTAACCTACTAGAGGGAATCTAAAATCTTGTGATCTAAAACTTCATCCTGTGAGGATAATGTGTAGTCTCAGAAAAGCCAGAGGATAAAATGAAAAAGTCATCATGCCCTGACCAGTCTAAAAGTCTTTACTTTTCAGAGACTTGTGAGAAGAGTGGAAGGGACTTTCATTGTCATTGAGACCACTTTCCTTCTTATATGGATGAGGTTGCATGGCTACAGGGGGAGCAATTTGCCCACATGGGGGTATATGACATGATGGAGGTGGGAGAGAGACATTTTCCAAGCTGACGTTCTTAACCATGACACCAACTTCTTTCTCATTTGAATCCAGAATTGACTCTCTAGTATAGATATCCATGCTGTAGTCTTCTCAAAAGGGTATGTACTAGCTCTATGGCTAGATTAGAAGCAGCTAGGAGTCCATAACCAAACCCCACACTTGTAAATTCATACAACTATGTATATTCAGAGTATATGTTTTATGCACTGAAGGAGTTCATTAAATATTAAATGTAATAACATGATGATTTTTGAAGAATTCATGATTAAGACAAAAGACTATGGCATTACTAAAGACAAAGGGAAATAAAATGTTGACAGTACATAGTTGGGAAAGAGTTGGAAGCGTCCCACTGAGTTGATGTTCTTCTTGAGGATTATCTTGACAGTTGATTTGTCATTCAGCTGAAGTCTGATGAAGAGACGACTGTATGAGCAAGTTAAGCCCAGAAGCATTTGGTTTTAGGGTGACCAGAGGGAGTTTTTATTTTGAGTAGACATTCTCTGGGTCTTCTGTGGTAGGGTGGGGAGTACTGGCAGGGAGGAAGTATGTTATAGGCTGATCATAGGAATATTGCCATGTAAATACTATTTCCAGAGAAGGCTTTTGTGCAATCATGCTTCTTCCTGATTTTGCTTTTCTAAGGAGATGTTCAGGCACTTTTGTTTTTGACTTTCCTTGTGCTGCTGAATGTGCAGTAATTACAGTTGAATGTGAAAGTACAGAGGGATCTCCTTGCTTCATTCCTGAGCATTTTGTGGAGGAGTGGGAGCCATCCAGATGTCAGAAGAGGGAGCTCTTAATGAGCTTGTCTTGCTGTAAAGAATTTTCAATTGATTGTTAAATTCACTGGCAGTTAGAAGCCTGCCTTTGCTTTGATGAACGGCGTAAAGGGAGGTGATTCCAGGTCTTGTGCTGTGGACACATGTACCAGCAGCTGCTCTTCAGTTTGACTCGCTCCCCACATCCACATTCTTGCAAGTGCCTGCTGCTGGTAACCTCTGACCCATCCTGTCGGTCCATGGTGCTTGATCTCCATGCTGTTTCCAGGACTTGGCCCTCCTCTGAGACAGACATCAATTGCAAAGATCAGAATGGGCTGGCTTTTGAAGAGGTTTTTCAAATTCTGCTTTGCAAACCCGCTGAGAGGTGTGGGACTGCTTTCATGTTTCCATTCCTTCTGTCTCTGGAGAGGGCAAGGACTTCGTGTGACCAGAAGCTATTGATGTTGGCTACAGATTGATTTCAAATTAATTTCTACATTTTTTTCACAGGCATCTAACAGCCATTGCATTTCCTTGATCTTGACAATGCTCTAGCAAGGCCACCCAAGAGCAAGAGGGAGGGAGAACAATTTTTGAACACTCATGAAAGCAAGAACACAGGCAAAGTTCTCATTCATCAGGAGAGTTCTATTACATTGCTGTTCTTCGTCTTTCCTTTGTATGATAGTGGGCCCTGAGTGGTGGTACACATATTAGAGGATTGTGTTAGTTAATCTAGTCAACATCTACTGATACTCCTTGGTAAGCATAATATATTCTCTGGCTACCCACTAAGGGCCAGACACTGTGGTTTCAACTCCACATTTCTCCTTTTTACAGCAACTCTACAAAATAGTTGTTGTTATCTTTATTTTATAGTTGAAGAAATAAACAGAGGCTAAAATTTAACCAAATCATGTATCAGATATGTGTATGGG
Source organism: Galemys pyrenaicus (assembly GCA_019455555.1). Taxonomy (NCBI): domain Eukaryota; kingdom Metazoa; phylum Chordata; class Mammalia; order Eulipotyphla; family Talpidae; genus Galemys; species Galemys pyrenaicus. Next base: position 3,734,723 of record JAGFMF010011637.1, on the reverse strand, counting down.
AGGAGCTTCTGATCAACTGAGTGTAAAGTCTGTTCTCTTTGCTCTATTACAGGGGCTGTAGTTAGCCAAGTTAGTCTGAAGCCAGTCCTGTTTTGTCAGGACACGGTCATCCCATTTGTTTATATATTGGTCTGGTTGTTTTGATGTTAGAGTGGTGGAGATAATGATTGTGGCACAGACATACAAAGGAGAAAGTATTTAATATCTGTACCTCTAAGAAAGAAAATTCAGAAAAATAGTAATTTAAAATACAAAAACAAAATAAAAAAAATCTTTAATCTCTGCTAATAGCAGCTAAGTATTTTTTTTTTTTAAAGATTTATTTATTTATGCATACAAGCACAGGGGTACAGGTCAGAAGTGTGGGGGGTGAGAGGATTCACCACAGAGAGCGGGGAGCAGAACAGGCAGATCAACTGAAGTACACTGCTGAGGGGAGCAGCGGGCACAGCAGGAGAGGTCTGCTGCACCATGTGGGTCCCCCTCCTGGCTGGCGGCAGGGATCGAACTCATGCTGCAGCGGCTGCGGTCTGCTTCATAGTGTGTTGCTTAACCCACTGCGCCACCAGGGAGGCCCAGCAGCTAAGTCTTAAGCAGTGAGGACAGGTTGTATTTTTTTTTTTCTTTTTGGCTCATAATCCAAGAGCTTCCATTCATCTCTCTCACTATTTTTTTTTTTCCTTTTCATTTCCTTTTGTCTCCTATATTTTTGTTAAGATTTTGTGAAGGTGGTAGCTTTTACGTCTGAGTCTCCATGCCAGTTTGTAATGCTTTGATTGATTTATTTAGAGATTTCCTGCCAGGAGTCTTGTAATAGATTGTTTGAGACTCTGAATGGTGTTGTGAAGTGAAAGTTTTTCAGTGGGTCTTTTTTCTTTTTTTTTTCAAAGATTTATTTATTTATGCATATAAGAGCTGGGGTACAGACCAGAGGAGTGGGAGGTGAGAAGATTCAACAGAGACAGAACAGGGAGCAGAACAGGCTAAAACACACTGCTGAGAGGAGCAGCGGGCGAGGCAGGAGAGTTCTGCTGCGCCATGTGGATCCCCTCCCTGGCCGGGGATCCAACTCACGCTGCTGTGCAGCGGATGCTTCACAGGGTGGTGCTCAACCCGCTGTGCTACCAGGGAGGCCTGGGTCTTTTTTCTTGAGGGGAAAAAAATGAGATAATATAATAATGTGATGATTTAGCAGTCCAGCTGCTTACTTTTGAAAGGAGAAACACCCCTGTGTTTTTGCCTGATGTTAGTGTCTTATCACACCAACAAATTTTCACCACAGTGGGTTTGAAAACATGTTAATCATCAGTTTTTGATGCTTATACTTAGGACAGGTTTGCCTAAGTAAGTCCTATGGCAGCAGTTTTCAGACATCTATAGGGAATACTTTGGGATGCTTTTTGGAATATGTAGATACACAGGCTCCCAGCCCTGGAGATTCTGAATTAGTAAGTGCCCTGGAGGGGTCTCCCATGATTATGAGAAAGAACTGGTTTAGGGAGTAGAGTCGCAGCTTAATGCAGAGATGCTAGGTATTCCAAATAAAGATCGTATCTTAGCATGGTTTTTAAATGTTGGTTCAGTTTACCTTGGAATGTGATAGTGTAACTCCGAAGTGTGTGAATGTTTATTTAAACAAAACATAATAGGAGAATTATGCTGCTGTGAATGTATTTGAACTACGTCTTTCTTCCACTACTGCTAATAACGACAGTAGAGTATGTTTCATATAATGCTTTATAGTTACAGAATCCCTCATTAGACACATCTCATTTGATTTTTATGTCAACCCGTGAGGAAGATGTGGCATGTAGTATAATTTTCATTTATCAAATGAGAAAACTGAGATTTAGAAAACAAATTTTGGGTTTTTTTTTTTTTTTTCGTTTTTTTTCCAGTGTGCTATATCTAGTAAGCAGTACATCTGGATTTCCATATACCTCTTCTGCTTTCTAGTCCAGCATTACACTGTGGGATACCATATTGTCCTTATGATGCCTGTTTTGATTTTCAGTAAAAAATGTAAAGCCCCCCCAAAAAGGTGAAAAACCATTGCCTTTTGATGAGAAGGATAAGCTGTCCACAGTAAAATATTTTGATAGTCTCCCACAGTGACTCAGAATGGAGGTGATCACAGATATATACAGATTAACAAACTGGTAGTCTATGTAAAACATTTCTAGCATGGAAAAATAAATCTCTTTCCTTCCTTTGACAGAAACTTTATAAGACAGGCCGGAAGATGCAGGAGAGGATCATGGATTTGCTTGTAGTGGTGGAGAATGAAGATGTGACTGTTGAGCTAATTCAAGTGAATGAGGATTTGAATAATGCCATCCTTGGATGTGAGAGGTGAGCAGATGGGTGGTGTGCGTCCTCCCCAGCCCTCTTCCGTTCCAGTTTCACCACCAGTTGCTTAGCATTCTCACTAGAGTACCTACAAGGTGGACACTCAAGAATAAGTTTAGGACAGAGGCCTCCTCCCCTCCAAGAACAGGCATCTTGGCACTGGCCTTCTGGGAGCTTGTGATAAGGCTTGCAAGATCAACGCGTGCTTGAGCAATGCCAACAATGTTCTTGGGCCTTCTTGGGCAGTGTAAACAACACTGTATGTGATCATTTCAGCAGGTCCTGGGTCTCATTCTCCTCTTACTGTCTACCTTAAGCACTCTTTAACAGACGGATACTATAAACACAGCATTTTAGTGAAAGTGAGTTTCAGATGGAGGAGATCGTGGATTGGTAAGGAGAATAGGGGAGGATATTTTATAGGGAGAAACTTGTATGTAATCACAGCAGCCAGTGAGGAAATTTTGTGTATGGGCAGGGATTTTCAAAAAATCATATATGCATACACACACTTGGAAATTGAACTGAAGCACAGTGATATAAAAGTATAGGAGTTCCATGATCCCGGTTGGGAGCAGGAAAAGAAAGGCTCTATAAGGAAGCGCCACTTAGGTAGACCATCATAGGGTGAATTAGGAACTGACTCAATGAGGGGAACTGACAGAGCAGACATACTGTGTGAAGTGGTGGGAATGTACCATAGACCTAGGGGGAGAAGCCAAGGCTTCTGTACCCAGAAACTACCCCAGAGACTGCAGCTGCTTAAATTGACAGGAGGCTGGGCCTCTGTTTTAATGTGATGTGCCATATAAAAACATAGTGTTAGGCAAGTGTCCTGATACCTTTCCAGGCTCGTCCTGAGGCTTCCTATCAGAGATTCTAGAGCTGCTGAAGTCCCCCAGTTTTTTCTAGATGCCTAGTGTCACTACTGGCATTTTGGATGAGACAGTTTTTCTTTGTGTGGCCTCCTGTTCACTGAATGCCGCAGAGAGTCCTCTTAGCTAAGGTAAATTTGTAGTCACACTTGAGGTAACCCATTTCAGTGGAGAGTAACTGGGAATGTTTAGCTGCACGTTGGCCATATTTTCAACTCACCAGTGAAGATTAACACCAGTGTGACATGAGGGAATGAGGTTAACAGGCCTGGAATCAGATACTGACATTGATTTCAGACAAGTTGCTAAACCTTGGATTTTCTTTCTGTCTTTTGAAGATGCTTCTGCTGCCTATTTAGAGTGCTTTTGTTTTGAGAATTAAATGAGCTGATGGATAGAAAAGCACCTAGCAAGATACTCGCATATGGACACTCATTAAATATTAATTTTCTTGTCTTCCTTCTCCTCATTAATGTCCTAGTGAGCCTTTTAACCTATTGGCTTTCTTATCACCCCCTCCCCCAATCCCCAACACACTGATCGTGAATGAACAAAGAGTGTCAGTGAAATAAAACCAGCATTTTCTCATCGCTGCCCATCGAGAACAGCAGCCATTCACATGAGGAGATGCATGCAGGGACCTAGTATCTGAGCCCAGGGACCAGTGTCCTCTCAGCCCTGCACATCCTCGCAGTCCTTGCCCTTCGTTTTCTGTGTTAGAAATCTTAGTAAGTGGAGAAATTTCGCAGGAGTACCACACGGTTTTCAGTGAAATGCCTTTGGTTTTCATTTTGGAGAATTCTATCACAAACCACAAATACCACTGACTAAAAGCTTCCTCAGAGGATGAATGTGTGTTTATTTGATTACTTCTGTGAGCAGCGCATTCTGACGCAGCTTTCAACCATGTGTGCCACAACCATGTGTGGTCAGTTGTGACACAGAAACACTGGAGTCTTGAAATCCAGAGAGAAACACTTGCCTCTTGAAAATATAATACTCTGGTGTGAGAGTTTCTATGGCTGCTGTAACAAATTACCATAAACTTGGTGGCTTCATATCATACAGTTCTGTAAGAGTCCGGAATGTATCTCACTGGTGTTGAGATGGAGATTAATTAAGGTGTGAGTAGGACTGCATTCTGTGGAGACTCTTGAGAGTCCCTTTCCTTACCTTTTGCGTCTTCTCCAGGCTGCTTACTTTTCCTTGCTTATGCCCCTTTTTCTCCATCTTCTGGTCACTCCTCAGATCTTTCCAGTCTTGCTTTTTCTTTTGCCTCCTCCTTCCACACTTACGGATCATTGTGACTACATTAAGTTCATTTGTATAGTCCAGGAGGATCTTATTAGGAACCTTCACTCCATTTACAACCTGATTCCTCTGTGCCATCTAACTGATTATCATTCACATTCATTGATGAGGATGTGGATACGGGACTGGGGAGAAGTGGCATTATCTCCCTCTCAGAGTTTGCTCTCCATTCCCTAAAGAGTAACATACATTTCACATGTGAAGTATGTTCACCCTATTCTAGTATCCCCAAAAGTCTAGTTGCACCAACAAAGAAGTGGAAATTTGTTACTCCTGGCTTAATGAGTGAAGGTTGTTCAGGCTCAGCACATAACCTGCGTGTAAGAAATCAGTGTTGTAAGTAGGTGGAAAGGGAAAAACCCTTAAATTTAAGTACATGTTACAATTCAGTCTAAGCTTTAGGATTTTAAAGTGTGAGTTTCATGGCCTCCTGAGTCATAATAGTAATTCTGTAGGGTTTTGAAGTGAGTTTTAGTTTGCCAAGCATTTCCTCATTATCTATATCATGGCCCTCAGAGTAGCTACTGGGGAAGTGGCTTAAATGTGGTTGTTCTCAGTCAGCCGGTAAAGAACTAGGAACCAGGAAATCATATCCAAGATAATAATGCTGACACTTGAACCTTGGACTTCGCTGCCTCCAACTTCACTATATTTTCAAACCTATTCTCAGTCGTAACTGCTCCTTCTTTACTCCCAGTGTATGTGCAATGTGATCTTAAAGTTGTAAAAGGTCAGTAATTTTAGTAGGTATCAAGGGCCTTACAAAAAGGCTGATTAACAGTGAAAATACTTTAACTATATTTGGATTTTTGTGGAAAATTATTTATGATTGGTAAAAACTTATATTTGAGAATAAAATAGATTAATGTGTAATGCCGTCATAGGTGAAATATGCAGCTACTAAAAATTGTATTTGTGAATAACTAGGAAAAAACAACATAATTGAAGTAGCAAACAGAATTATGTAAAGTACAATTTCAGTTAGGTTTAAAATAGGTTAAGTTAAAGAAAAAAAATACTGGAAGAAACACATCATAATGTTATTAGAGACAATTTCTAGGTATGGGATTATTAATTTTTAAAGTGTTGTTTTTGTTTTGTTGTTTTGTTTTTTGTTTTTTTTTTTTCCATTTTCTCCATTCTCTCTAAAGGCATTATAGCCTGTATAAGCTGGAAATATATTATTAAATTGCTGGGAGTTGAGTGAGAATGAGGCTGTCTTTGTTCCTAAAATTTACACATTAATTGTTAAATACTATAGCATTTCAACTTGTTAAATACTATAGCATTTTTTTCTTTTAAATAGTTGCATTTTACTAATTGAAACAGGTTTACTCGAAACCAACAGAGATTTTTGGAACAAAATAAAAACCAGAGGGAAGACGACAACGTAAGTAAATAAACATGCTATAAAATGAACAAGTGAACATTTACAAATTGTGCAATCAAGAACAAGCCTTGTTTAAAAGAATTCATGAAATGAGGCAACATTAATGATTTCTGGTATAGAATATTTGTCTTCACTTGGTGTCATTAAATTACTAATACATTATAATAGAAGATTCCCCAGTTAAGTAGGAACCCATGTGGATGGGGAGATGTGATTCAATATTAGTGCTACTCATTGAATGGAGAATTCTCCCTAAAAATGCATCCAAATAAGATCTTCCTTTCTCCAAGTGAAAGTCTCTGGGGAGAAAGCCAGACTACATGACACATCCTTTCTAAATTGTTTTCATTTGCTTTGCTTTCAGACAACCAGTGAACCTTCTGCCCCATCCTGTGACCTCCTGGACCTAAGTCCCAGCCCTCCCATGCCTAGGGCTACGCTGGGGGAGCTCAACGCTGTGAATGCTCAGCTTTCAGACTTAAGTAAATAAGCACGTGGGCCTTTTCAGACCAGCAGAAGAGCTGGAAGTGCAATAGTTCTTCTTGGTGTCATGATTAAATGCAGCCTGAAAGATCTGAAGGCAATTTGAATATGAGGCGATGTAATTATTTCTTGGCAATGGTTGGGTCAAACCCAGTACAAGAATGGGATGTGTCTTGGGGAGGAAGTCCTTGAACCTCGTCCCATTGGCTTAGAATCTCATGGAATTCACATGGCCTGCTCTATAGAGGTTGTTTCACAAACTGGCCAGTAATTTACTCTGAACCCACACACTTTTATCTTTGGGCTTTTCTGCTATACTACTGTATCAGGTAAGAGAATATATGAAGCACACTAGAGAAATTCAGGAATTGATGAGGCCCAGTTTACATAGTGGGGAAAGGTAGTGGGATCAAAAACACAAATTTTTGAAGCAGAGATTCAGCTTGGAATCCCAGTTCTCCCCTCTGTTGGTCATTCAACCTTTGAGACTTTCCTACTTTATAAACCAAGAATAATGCTTATTTAAAGGGTTGCTTATTTAAAGGGTTTTATTCTGAATTAATGAAATACTGCTTATATAGTGTGTTGTAGACTAAGGGACAGCTACTACCATAGCTGCTGGTTGTTCCCTCCTATTACTCTTATTCCCAAAAAGTTCTAGTAAATTACAAAGTAAGTTGAAGAAAAATGCTGAAATCCAAAAGAAGTTTTGCCAAACTAAAATCAGTTTCTTTCTTTTATGTTAGCAAGTTTTTTCAGTCACAGTATTCGGTGTCACTGAATTTGTGATTTTCTTCTAATTTACCCCATTTCTAAGATATTGGCTATTTGCTTGTGTAGGCCAGTGGAATGTGAGGAGCCTATAATTCTGAAGAGTTTTCTTGAGTTTTTAGTGGAGACAAAAATAATTATTCCCTTTGGGGTGTTTCAGTTAGGATTGTGAGAAGTTAAGAGCTTGGGAAGGTGACCATCACTTCTTACTTTTGTGCTCGGCAGAACTGAACACAAAATCCTTTCCATTCTGGATCAGCTTGAATATTAAATTGAATATTAAATATTAAAATATTCAATACAATAAAATGTTACCTTCACAACAACCTCTTTTCATGGTAGGGGATTGCTCTTTCCAATTATCATAAATAATACTTTGTCATCTGAGGAAATCGTATGATTTTATGGTGACAGATAACTTTCATTTGATTGCTTTCTGTGTCTTGTTTTTTCTTTTACTGGAGGAAACAGCAGAACAACTGATTAATAGAATGTTTTAAAGTCAAACAAGTCCATTTTGTGTTCTAGATTTTGGATCTCCAGGTCCTGATAGAACAAACAACTTAAAACCCAGTCAGCCCCAAGCAGATTTGCTGTCCTTGGAAAATACAGAAACACGCTTGTAAGTATGGTAAAAATTCTCCAGAACTGCCTTTAATTCTAATTCTTCATATTTAAGAAAATGTGATGTTCAAGAAAAAGTAGAGGCACTAGGAATCTGACAGTCCTGAGAATGTTAGTGCTACTTGCTAATAAATCTATGACCATGGATATTTTACTAGTATGAACCTTGCTTTTCCTTCTAAGAATATTTTCTAAGATCTTGGAAAGATTCTGTGAGGTCCTGTATATATGTCCTTATATAACATCTGTACATAATAAACTTTCCATAAATTGTTTCTTTTGTATTTTTAGAGGTAATAGGTATTTACTGAGGCTCAAAATTGTGAAAGAGTAATGGGCACATCAATTATGGCACACTTACTGTGTGCCAGGCACTTTGCTAAGCTGTTTTTATTTCATTAATCTTTATGAAAATCCATTGGTCAATATTATTATTATTCTTCACATTTTGCAGGAGACAAAGCTGAGACTTAGGGAATAAAACTTGTCGAGGTATATATGTAGCTATTAAGTAGCAGAAGTAATAATTCACCAAGAAATAAAGAAAATGACCTGTAAGCATGTTCAGTAATGCTCAACCTTATTTACAATTATAGAAGTGTAAACTATAAGAAAAAAAGTTTTTTGACCTTATAGATTGGCATAAGTCTGAAGGTTTGATAGCATGCTTTGTTGTCTATGGAAAGGCAGGTGCTATCACAAACTTACGCAGTTTTTATGGGGGACAAGAGTCAATATCTGTTATAAGTATGAATGTATTTATCTTTGGACCTTCAATCTCATTTCTAGGAATTTATAATGAATTATGCAAATGGGGTATTTAAAGAATATTCTTACAGCATTTAGGGAACAACTAATATTTGGAAATAAATCAAGTACCCATCAGTTGATGAAACAATCATAAAAGTTGTTGGAATTCACTGCAGTAAAATAATCTGCAGTATCAATGGTATTTTCTAGACCCTATTTCAAAAATTTTTTAATCATAGAGTATATAATATTTCTATATATTATAGAGTATCTAATATTTACACAAAAGATTGTGTAAAATCGGTGTTAATATATTTTGAAACCTTATTATTAAAGCTCATACGCATTCAGGAATGTTGTGTGTTCTTGACAAACTGTAATTTTCTTTGCCATTATGCCTCCTTTTATATTAATATAGACATACTAGCTTTTTTTGATTAATGTTTACATGACATGTTTCTATTTTTATTTTTAACTATCCAAATATTTGTAGTCTCTTGTAGATAACATATGATGGAGCCATGCATTTTTATGTATTCTTGTCCTTTCTGTCTTTAATTGATGCATTTAGACATTTATGTTTGATGTAATTTGAATTGAGGTCTGCCACTGTATAGTTTTCTATTTGGGTTCCAACCCTACCCCTGATTTTCTCTTTCCTGTACTCTCTTGAATGTTTTTAGTATTCCATTTTATGTATAGCGATTTTGATGGCATCTGTGTAGCTTATATCAGGGCCTGGGGATGGTTGCCTTGGTAGTACAATATACATAATTTTTTAGTCTCTTTCGAAACAGTATTTTACACTTGAATTGTAATGAGAAACCTTATGATCATATAGATCCCCTCTTTGTATTTTTAAAAAACACTTATTTTTATTTATGCATACAAGACACTGGGATATAGCCCAGAGGTGTGAGGCGGTGAGGATTCACCTGAGGCAAAATGGCAAATCTACTGAAATACACCACTAAAGGGAGCAGGGCGTGAGACAGGAGAGGTCTGCTGCACCATGTGGGTTAGCTCCCTGGCTGGAGGTCAAACTTAAGCTTCAGTGGCTACGGATAGCTTGATAGTGCTGAAACCTAACCCCTTGCACTACCAGGAATGCCTTTTTTCTTATTTTTAACAGTTCAATTCTAACATGTCTGGATGTGAGTTTTTTGGTTTATTCTGTTTTGTTTCTGCTGACTGTATTAGTTTTCCGTAGTTGCCATCAAAAAATTACCACAAATTGGGTGGTTTAAGACCACAGGAATGTCATAGTTCTGAAGGCTGGAAATTTGACATTCAGCAGGGCTACCCTCTCTCCAGGGCCATGGGGGAAGCCATCTTGCCTCTTCCAGGTTCCCATGACGTCAGCACTCCTCACTTCCTTGGTTTGTGGCCACATTGCTCCAGTTTGTCTTCACATTCATATCGTCTCCTCTATGTGTCTCAAATCTCCCTCCACTTTTCTGTTTCAAGACCCTATCATTGGATTTAGGGTCTGCTTGAATAATAAAAGATGATAATATTACCTCAAGATCTTAAACTTCCAAAAGACCCTCTTTTCCAAATAAGGTAATATTCTAAGGGTCCAAGAATTAGGATATGGACATAACATTTTTGAGACTATCCATTTAACCCACTACATTGAACTTCTTGAATCTGTGGGTGTGTGTCCCTCACCAATTTTGTGACTCTTTCAGCCTTTATTTCTTCAGATATTTTTTTCAGCACTACACATTTCTACTTTCCTTTTGGGATTTTTGATGAAACAAATGTTAGATCTGTTGTCTTTGTCTCATAAGCTCCTAGTGTTCTATTCATTATTTCTTTCATTCCTGATTTTTATATTGGATCATTTCTTTTGAAAGTATGTCCAGGCTCACTGAGTCTATTGTTTTCACTATTTTTTTTACAGAAACCATTCTGAGTTTTTTTTAAAATTACTGTATTTTTCAATTCTAAAATTACCATGTGTCTGTTTATGTCTTACATTTCTTTGCTGAGACTTTGTTTTTCCATTTCTTAATGAGTGTTTGCAGTTGCCTGTGGTAGATTTGTATAGTAACTGCTTTACTCTGAGATAATTTCACCTTCTCTGTCTTCTTGATATCAGTTTCTGTTGTCTTTTCTTTTGCAATCCAAAAATTTCCCTGTTCTTTATATCCCTGGTAGTTTTGGATTGATAGTATCCTGGGCATTTTTAAAGTTATGTGACACTCGCTCTTATTTAAATCCTGTCGACATTTTGACTTTAAGAGGCTGACAACCCTATTAGCTTCATGCTGTAGTTTGAACCTGCCTTCTTGAGCTATGGCTCTGATGTCAGTTAAATTGTCAAAGTCTGTGCAGTTCTATTCAGATCTGTTCCCTGTGTTTGTCCCCTATGATCAGTCTAAAGTCTAGACAGCAGCTGTGTGTGTTCTCAGTCTTTGACATCCTGGCTGGGATTGTATCCACAGATGCACGGATCCAGGAGGTCAGCCCACAATTATATAGAAGTCTTATAAAGTTGCTTTCCTGAATTCATCCCTCTTTGCGATTTCACCAGTGCTTTGGCTTCCTGGGATTCTCCTTCTTAGTTTTCTAATCAGAAAGCTGACGCTTTAGCTACCTGTCCTACCATGCATTCCCTCCACTGTGCTTGGGTCTGGGATCAAATGACAGGACAGAACGGGGACAAGACATAACGGGTTGGCCTCATCCTCCTGGAATCATAGCTTTACCTCTTGGGCAGTGGGTCCTCTAAGAGTTTTACATTCCTGTACATCACTTTCATGTCAGCTGTCACTGCAGCCACCTTGGGATTGCCTGGGGCTTTCAGTTTGAGAGAACAGAGAGGAGAAATAAAAGGGGGAGAAGCATTTCCAGTAGGATTCTCTCTCTGAACAGTAGGCCTTTCCTTCCCTGCTCCTTGAATGAGAGTGAGAGGGCTTTTCTTGTAGCGCTCTGTCTTCACTAATTGATGATGCTCACATTTAGGGTTTCAGGCTGCATTTGCGTTCAGGCCAGAGTACCAGAGAGTCCAAAAAAATGTAAGTTCACCAAGAGTTCCGACATATCTAAATTCTGGTTGTCTTTTCCAGTCAGGCTGTAATTACTTAGTTTTCATTCCTCAAATATCTATACCATATATATGCAATGGGACAGGACAAGGTGAGATGTGTTTCCCCATCTTCCCCTCCCTGCTCCCTTCTTACTTCCACCCTGCATCACTCTCCTACTTTAGGAAATGAGGGGCAGCAATTATGATGGCAAGACTGAAGCCTCGGTTCTTACTAGTGTACTGTACATGTGCAGGGACCCCATGGCTAAGGGATAGCTTCGTCTCTACTCATTTTGGCATCATGATGTGGTGGGCACAGATGACAGTTGTTATGTAAAAGTAATTCCTTTGTGCATTCTGAAGGTACATCTTCAGTTTTGTTTTTAGACCATGTCATCTTCCTTTTTGCATTTGTGTTCTCACTGTCGGGTAATCATGCTGTGTTATCACACTGTCCTAGGTTTCCCCAAAGGACCACCCAAAGCTTCAACTCCGATCATACATATGAGAGTGTAAGTAACAAAATCCTTCCTGGCAGTGCACCTACGTCAGCAGATTGTCATGGCCAAAAAGGAACTCCTGGTTGTAATTCTCATGTTCTGTTCAACATTTTGTTATATGTATGATATGTTGAAGCAGCTCTTGTTACAACTTAGTCTTCTTTTTACTCTTTCAAGATGGACAAGTTGAGTCTCACTCCTGTTACAAAGATGGTCAAGGATCAGAATGCCTCTAAAGTTGTTTGCATGGTTTGTCTCCACTGCTTTCCTCCTTCTCTGGTGGGCTTCAGACATGCTGTCATCCCTACACTCTGCAGGCATGACTCTGGTCAAGGTCACCATGACCTCTGTATTGCAACAGCTAGTACTGCCATTCTTAGTCCTCATCTTCCCTGATTTACCAGCAATAACAAAGTCCATTACGTGCTCCTTTGGTACATGTGGCTTTCATGTATCCCTCATTTGCTTCATCTTGTAACTCACTTCTACTTCTTCAGTGTCTTCTTTGCTGGCCCCTCCTCTTCTACTGGCCTTTCAGTTTTCTCAATCCCAGGGCTCAGACCTCTCCATCTACATTCACTTTCTGCTGGTCTTTGAACTCCTATCTTGAAATATCAAATACTTGAAAAATAAAAAAAGTTGATACCTACAGCCCAAATACCACTCCCTTAAACTCAGAATTTCACCTTCCACTTACTGTCTCCTCTTGATTTCTCCCCAGCCCTGTCCTGCTCTTTCTGCAGTCTTCCATACCGAAGAAAGTAATAATTGACTATTCACATTGGGTCAAAAACTTTAAAAAATTGTACTAAACCTCCACCTATATTTTACCTACAAATATAGCCACTTCCCACCATTACCTCTCCTGTATCCCAGTCCAGGCCATCAAATGGGCATGACCATGGCCTCCTAACGGTTGCCCTGCTCCCACCTTTGCTGCCTCGTCACCTGTTCCCACCCAGCAATCTGTGCTTAGAACAGAAACCAGAGTATACTCATATGTTCTCTAAAGCCATCTGTGATTTTCTTCCTTGCTGCATTTTACTCTGTGAAAGCCTGAAATGCTGATCTGAATGAATGTGACCTCGCCAGCCTCATCTCTCACCACAGTGGCCTCCTCCAGTTAAGAGCATGTGATCTGTGTCTCCTCAAATAATCACAGGGCCCACATCAGAGTCAGGGCTCTGCTCACTGTACCCACTGCTGAGGCATTCCCTGACATACCAGACAGTTAGTACCCCAGCCAGCCTCTCTCCTCCCTGGTACCCTTTTTGTGAAAGCACTTGTCATCTGCTACCTGTTTGCATTTGTTGACTGTCTATTCTAGAAGGGCAGGGACTTCGTCCATTTATTGCTTTATTTGTAAGGATTGGTTTCTAATAGATGCCCAAGACACATTCGTGACCTGGAGAGCTACTTCTTTTTTTTTTTTTTTTTTTTTAAGGTACACTGCTGAGGGGAGCAGCGGGCACAGCAGGAGAGGTCTGCTGCGCCATGTGGGTCCCCCCCTGGCCGGCAGCAGGGATCGAACTCATGCTGCAGTGGCTGCGTTCTGCTTCATAGTGCGCCGCTTAACCCACTGCGCCACCAGGGAGGCCCTGGAGAGCTATTTCTAATTAAGGCTTTAATCTTTCATCATTCCTGACTTGATGTCTTCACCTTATATCTTTTTGTAAAGATATCTATTCTGCTTGAGGCTGAGATTTTTACATCTGTGTGAAGCAGCAGAATCTGGAGTGAACCATGCATCCCTGCTTTTTCTTCAAAGCGACATTTCAGAAAAATTTTATATATTAGATAGGAAATGAGGTGCAGTGGGCATGAAGCCAGATGGAAAAAGCACTACATTTTATCAGTGATTCTTAGCTAAAAAAAAACCCCACATCTGTGATGACAGTGATTGTCAATAATTACTAATTCTTATTCAGTTAAGTCTGTCATGGTTCTTGAAATAGCACCACTTGGAAGACTAGGAATCTAAATATGAAAAGCTGAAGTAGAATGTTGATTTGAATATGTGCTATGCTTTCTTCAGTCTTCGGAACCTTCCAGTTCAGTATTACTGCAGCCTGTTAGTCTACAGAACTTTCTAGCAACACCATCAAGCCAGAGACTGCCACCCTTGCCCGACAATCATCCAGGTACCGGAGGCCTTATTTCCATCAATTAATGGAACCTGTGAGACTAAGTGGGTCTGCCAGAGATTAATTGGTAATTAAGAAAGAGATATATCGAAAGGAAAACTTACAGGAATGCAGTTTCTTTATAAGGCCACATGAAATAAATTCAGGGATGATTCCAATATAAGACAGTAAAGGAGCAGGAGACAGTAAACATGTTTGCATTGCTCCAACTGATCTATTTTGAATGAACCTCTAGCGGAAGCTTGGAAATCTTTTTGATGTATGTAAATTTGTTGTACTTGGGAGCCCCATTGAACATCAGTGTGTTTGTTTCTGGTTTTCAGTGTTCAGGTTTCATGTTTCAAGTCTAAGTCAAACAGAGAATTATTAATTGTATGTCCTCGAAAGGCAGGATGTGTGTTTACTGGTCTTTTTTTTTCTTCTTTTGCCTAAAGCGATGACAAAGAGTGATCTCCAGCCACCCAATTACTATGAGGTAATGGAGTTTGATCCCTTAGCTCCTGCTGTCACTACAGAGTAAGTCATTTTCAAAAAGATTAATTTACTTTTTGTTTGCTTCCCTTTGATAGCAGAGCTAACAGGACTTGGTTATACATTTACATTTGTTTAGGCCTTGGCAGAAATTGATGGCCTTATTAAAAATGACTTATGAGGTTTTATAGAGGCTGTTGCTCTTAATGGTCTTATCATTCTTGGTCTTGTGACTGAAAAATAAAAACGCTGTGGTTGCACATTAAGAAATAACTGGAACCAGCTTTGCATTAATGGATTCTTTTTGCTCCCCTAGCAAAAAGGTTCTCTCTAGCTTGAGAAGGACTAGTCACAGATTGGTGACACAGTAACACTGTATTGATAGGACAGTGTTCTTGTTCTTCGACTGTTAGGCACCAAAATACTTAATAATTTTTAGCTTCTAATACATACGACAAAAATGTGCTTCAAATGTCTTAATAAAACACTTGCATAAAAATACTTTTTAACTTGAAATCTTTAAAGCAGCCTTATTTTATGATTATCATCTAGATCAAATTAATACAAATTATAGGATGGTAGGCTCATTAGAGTTTTAATCTACTTTGAAGTTTACCTCCAACATTGTTAAAGATGATTAAAGCAAGTTTATGGAAATTGTTGTTTATAGACTGGCAGCCCACAGGTTGTATCTTGCCTGCAATTGTGTTTGACCTATGTGGAATTTTAAGTGTGCACTTAAAAATTAATTGCTGACAGTTAACTACTGGGATATTTAAAAAATATATGGACTTCTGGATTATTTTGGATACTACAGCAATGCCTGGCCTGCATTTGCACATGCTCCAGTAGGTTGTAGCTAAATAGCTGTCTCTTCAACACATGGTGTTCTCTGCAGTCCACCAGACCTCACCTCACTATTTGTTCATTCATTTGATGTGGCTAGCATGGGTATGAATTTGAGACTTTTAACCCCTGGTTTAAACCCTCAATGCAGCAATCCATTTGGGGATAATTTGGGAATAAATCTTAATAGTCTTAGGAAGTTCATCAAATGTTTTTTTCCTAATTTAGGATTGTGTACACTTACCTAAGGTCATTCTGTTTGATCAAATATCACTGAATATGTTAAGGGACTAGAAACTGGTTAAACTAGGTATGCTGTCTGGAAACTGAATGTTTTTTCAGTTTCTGCATTCATGTAGGAGGTGAAGTTATTTATTATACCTAGTTAGGTTGCTATAAGTATGTGTGGCAGTACAATAGCTACTAGATAGAGGTGAATAAGATAATAAGCTGAAGAGGTGAAGCTTTGGAGATTCCTTTGAAAACCAGATGGAAGTTCAGGGAACCTCTAGGGAAAAGCATTAAATCTGGCAAAAAGTTCAGGGATTTCACATCACTGACTGTCCATGAACCCCAGGTTAAGAATTTCTGCACTAGTAGGACAGAAAGTATAGTATTTATATGATATACACATAATTTATTGGACAGGTGCATTGAAGAATGCACTGACCATATGGCAGGAATAATGGTCAGTGCCTAATTTATCATGTTCAGCAAGAAACACATGAAGGTTAAATCTCATGTTGAGGCAGAAATCATATCAGCAGGCAAACATATTTACAGTATGTGTTAATTGGTATGAAAGAATATGGTGACTTAAGTGTGTAACAACAAATTAAAGTGAGGGTTAGAGACAGCTTGAAGTGACATTAAAGTTGAGACCTGGAATACTAGGTGACAAGCTTGGAAATCATTATTGTCGGTACAGGGGACAGTCTGCATGAAGACCCCAAAGAGAATGAATTTGGGTATATTCAAAGAAATGGAAAAGTCAAAGTCAAGGGCAGGGAGTACAAAGGAACCTTACCATGTGTAGAAATGACAATTTGGAAAGGGGAGAGGGAGTGCACTGCTGTGATCAACATGGCTGAGAGCAAGAGAATTGAAAAAACAGTAACATGAAAGTCATTGGTTATGTCAGTAAAAGCTTTTTTGGTAGATTGGTGGGTTCAGAAACCAGATTTCAG
Organism: Galemys pyrenaicus; assembly: GCA_019455555.1. Taxonomy (NCBI): domain Eukaryota; kingdom Metazoa; phylum Chordata; class Mammalia; order Eulipotyphla; family Talpidae; genus Galemys; species Galemys pyrenaicus. The sequence continues at coordinate 3,717,988 of JAGFMF010011637.1, read as the reverse complement.
TGTTTTGAAAAGTACAAGTGAAGTAGACACCTTAAGTGCACATGATTTATTAGCAACCTATTTATGAAGGGTTGATGGAAAGTAGTTTGGCATCCTGAGGATTACTGAGGTGACTAAGTAAATGTGGAACTAAAGATAGTATTTTTATAAAATTGGAGATACTGGAGCATTTATGACAGCTGAGAGGTAACTTCTACTAGAGAGGGAGAGGAATAACTAAATGAGAAAAGTGTTTGAGAAGCCAGTATACAGGATAACAGAAGTAGATGACGATGCAAATGAAGATGCAATGATGGGGAGCTGAGAAATTTTTCCATCAAGGCACTTACTAAGCTTTCTCATCAAGAGTTGGCGGTGGGGGAAGGGTGTCCATAGATTAAAGAAGAGTTTGGTGAACCATGCCAGAACTTTGAAGTTGATCATGGCTCCAGTATTTTTGTGAGATTTTCCCTTAGCCATTTTTGCTATATTATGTGTATGAATGTTGGGTTTGTAGGTATAGCTATTTTCTACCATAGCAATATGTAAAACATGTAAAGAATTGAATAAGGGTGTCATAGAAAAACTACTATACACTATTAAAGTGGTAGTTAAAAGCTAAAGTGGCACAGGAGTTTGGTGTCATTAACAGATTAAATAGATGAGTATTACTTTAAAAAAAATGTTTTGGAACCAGGAAAAGCTGAATAATTTCTTTAAAGCAGAAAGTATACTTTGAGTCATATTTTTTCTTAAATCACACAAAAAAATATTGGCCGTATAAAATTACATATTTATAAGCTGCATGGAGTTACAGCATTAGGATTTATGAAAATTAGAAGGTAGGATTTGGGCAGAGATTATTGTTTTTATTCATTGATATAGTCTGAACACTTAAAACAGCACCAGATTTTTGTTTTGGAAGTTAAAAGCCAAAATAGTACTTTTGAAACTGATAATATAACCCTCTCTGCCGTGGTGGCTTGTTTGTTTTAGAAGTATTTATGAAGAAATCGATCATCATCACCCCAAAGGAACTCAAAGTCATAGTGAATGTTGAGGTAAAGAGTTGAACTTACGTATCACATTCTACATGATTTCAGTGCAATCACTGCTTTCTATACTTACTATTTACATTGTATAAAGGCTATCTGAATCTCTAACACCTTGGTGATTAAAATTATTACACAAGTTCCTCTAAATCAAATTGTTATAAACTTCTTTACTAATAAAATAACATTCTTTGTGACTTTGTTCACTAAAGATAATCTTGGAATTGCAGAATTTGGCTTACGGTATAAAAATATTAACTCTAACAAAAATAGTTGATCAGAAGAAATTTCTTAGAAATTGAAATCAGGCATGTGTTAATCTTACAAACTGGGAATGGTAAAACCCACTCACTGTTTGTTCAGGGGTCTAAGTTCTTCCTCTTTGTAGTACTAGTCATCCCATTTACTAATGAATTTACTAATGAATACATGGCCTATTAGCTGTATTTATTCCTCACACCCTCCTCCTTGGAAGTAACAATGCTGTAAATTCTCACCTTTTCTCTACTAGTCTGTGGTTTTCTAATTATCAAGGAATGGGAAAAGAAGGAAAAGATGGAGATGGTGGACTGTCTTCTTTATTGTAGGTACAAGTGGAAGATCAACTCATTAGCTGCCTTAGGGGCTCCAGCTCTCTGAAAGATAGACTGCTCATCTTTGAGAAGACCAGACCTACCAATACATCAAAAACATGGTAGAAGATTTCTCCTTTGCAATAATGAAGTTTACCAGAAGAGTCACAGTTCCAGCCTGATACTATGGCTGCCAGCAAGAGCTCAAGCTTTATCTCAAAAGAGCTTGGTTGTAACATGTACTCATTTAAAACCTCGGAAGAAAGTCACTGTACCAAGGCCAAGCAGTTTAACTGTAGCATCTTATGTTTCACAGGCCTTTCAACACTTAGAGACCATCACACAGCGAACAAAGAGTAGACGATGATTTAATTACAAAATAATTCTTAATAGATATGTGTAAAATGTGAGAAACTAAATATTCAGGAAGAATATCGAGTGCCTTCATTTAACTAAAGTTGAATGTAAAAGTAAATTTGCACTTCTTTATAAATAATATTATTGTTTAGCATTATGAATTGTTAAACATTTGATGATTGTAGTTGAATTATATTCAGATGCCCTGAAAGGTCGCTGGATTAGACATTGGGCTGTCTTTAAATGTGATTCTTTGTAATACTACATGTTCTTTTTTCCTTTAATATTTCTAACTGGAACAGACTACTGGAAAACAAATTGTGCATTTGTTTATATGTCAAATTATAACGACAAATTACAATTAAAACAATTTAATATGTCTTTTTACAGTCTATTCATAGAAGTTCTGACATCTTCACAATCCTGCATTTACATTTTAACATTGAGGGATTTAGACATGATAGGGGATGTTAGCCTCTACATATTTACACATTTATACATTTTATTTCAATTTCATGACACAAAAGTTTCAAAGTATTCAGTAGCCCTACAAGAAAAAATCAGTCAAATCTGAAATCAGAATGTAATTTTAGGCAACCTGTTAGGGCTTAGTGATTCCACTTCCATTTTGTACTTTCAAAATAGTTATAGTTTACAATAAAAGTAGTAACCAGCTCTTTTAGATGTAATAAAATTTCCAGAAGTTCTGACCTAGTGCCTAAAACAAATAAACTTGGACATTAAAATAAACTCATTGCTACAAGTATGAAGGGCTAGTATTCTGGAGGTGGCCAGGAAGCATAAAGTCCATGCCTACATAGTTAAGAAACAAAGTTTCTTTTAATACTACTAATCAAAATGAGCATGGGTTTTGCATAGTCATATATTCTGAATAGGCATGTGGAATCCATGATAAAAAGCTGAACTTGTTTTCTCAATTTTAGATTGAATAAATTAGTTGGGAGTAAATAACCATTAGTACATAATATTTAAAATAGAAGGCTTCACATTATTGTACAGTACTTCTCTGAGAAGACAAAACATGATTTTTCAAAAATCACACATTTGAAGCAGGACTTAATCGCTGGCTTCAGTTGTAGCCAGGAACAGGCAACTTGTGCCCCTCCTTTGCTTCAAAAAACGTGTAAGAAAGAGTGATGAGGTCAACATTCACCATTCTGGGATCTTCAGCAAATTCAGGATCAATGTAGAAAAACACTGGCATATCTACTTCCTCTTGTGGATTAAGTCTTTGTTCTTCAAAACAGAAGCACTAAAATTATAGAAAAGTATTTATTAATATTTTCATTCAGTTATCTACACTGCAAACAGGTGACTCATTTCTTGGCTTTAATAAACATACTATTAAAATAATCTTTAAGTTCTATGATAGGGTGACACATTTTTCAACTCAGATTGGGTTTTGCTTTAAGGATAATGAAGCAAATCTAAAAATCCATTTGGTTTGGTCTAACAATATAAATAATAAAAAAATTCTGAAGTTTAGTAAGAAGTTTTCTGATATCACTACCTATTAAAATATGGTAGTAATTTAATACTAAACATTTTTATGCACTTTTATCATTTTACGAAGTTTCACTTAGTTATACCTGTATTTTATTGAAATACTGTCCAGCCTCAAATGGTACGACATTGTATGTAGAAATTCCAATTATTGGTTTGTCAGTAGGATTCTTAGCTTTATAAAATGCAAGTGCAGTCTCTCCTGGCACTACCTGTTTTGAAGAAAATATTTAATATCAGTAGTTTACATCTCACACAGCACCTTTTTTCCCCCAACATATAAGTTGTATTATTTTTTCTATCCAACAGGTAATATATAATCTAATAATAAGGGTCAACAATATAAACTGTGAATTCTGCCAATGAACATCTAATTTTCAAATTTTACTTGCACATATTAGTGAAAAAACAGTGCTCTATTATACTTAGTTAATTATACATTGTCCTCTTGTATATCTTAAGTCTTTCGGCAATAATCTACAAGTTGAGTAGCTTAAAATGTCTCTCAGGAAAAGCCAGGTCTATCACAATTCCATTACAACATAATTTATGATTCATTAAAGACTTATTAAAAGATTACCAATATAAATTCAGCTTACAACCAGAGTAAATTAAACTTATAACCAGAGTAAAACACTAACTGAATTCTTATTTAACCAAAGAGCAGTAATGTATTTTTTTGAAAGAAAGCAGATAATAATGCCAGGCTTTAACAAAAATCAGTTTCTAAAGAATACTCTGTCATTTATACTTACTCAACCACTAATGTCATGGACTATACAATTGAAACCAATATTCAAAATCATAATCTAAAAAGCTATAAATTGCTGAAGAAATTCAACGTTTATTAACTTAGGGAAGCACTAATACTTAAGAGTTTTCCCATAAGGTTTACAATTATGCTTTTCTGGCAAGTCATAAGCTGATGAGATAATTTCAGTTGAATCCTCGAGGATTCTAGTTAGTCAAGATTTCACAAAACCTTTAAGGTCTAATCTGAAATAGAACATGACTATTTAGTTCTTGAAAAGTCCTCAATTTCTTTTAAGGGACAGGGATATTTATGAGGTGAATCAGTAAAGTACTTTTCATTGTAACCAGTTTTTTTCAACATTTTTCCTGTGTCACCTATACCTGAGGAAAACTATGACAGTCGATACTACTCAAGATCAGCGATCAGAGAACTACTTAGAGACGTCTATGAATCCAAAAAAAACAGATGACATTTTCCATGGTTCCAAACTGACTTTCTACACTTTCTATAGTATCATATAACTTAAAATTTAGAGTATATTTTGTTACATAAAGGTCTCAAATAGTCTGTGGAAAGAAAAGAAATTACAGTAATGGAGTCAGCATTTTGAAATTAAGTTGAGTGTTTCCTATGTAGTAAAACTTTAAAGTTTTGAAAAAAAGAAATTTTCATTGGAAAAAAAATATTTTACTATTTATCACTTACATATATTTCTGTTTGCTGAGGTCGAAAGTTCCACTGGAGGCTTGCATGTACATCTGCATTAAAGGTGACTTTAATGATACGATCTTTAACAGGCACCATGTTTTCAATCTGATCTGATCCATGACCGGCTGCTACTGATCCCCCAAGTCCTGTAGTCTAATAGAAGACATTGCTTATATGTTAAGCAAAACTTTTAGGTGTTAATGACAAATTTATTGGTTAAAAACAAAAAAAACCCCTAGCTTTAATAATCCATTAGGAGCCAGTTTGTATACTGCTTCATATTTTTTTAGTAATCACTTGATTATCTGGCATGGTCAAAAGTGAGTCAGTTAGGAGCTAGCAGACTCTCCATTGCTAATATACCACAGCATTTTTAGCTTAACTTTTCATTAAACATACTTTATTGCTAGTATTTTATATCAACTATTAATAGAAATAAAATTTACCCATGACCTTATCATTTCAATGAAACTAAGTTCCACTTTACACATTCTTGTTTAGACTTTTTCCTGATCAAACTTTTACAGTTTGTAGCTTCACTTATATATGTTGCTTTTCTCAAGAACCATAAATATTTTTCCAAGTTGATAAATAATGTCACTATTTTTGTAGTTCTTTGTGTAAAATAGCTTTTATAGACTTCACCAGTGAATCAAAGAACCTAATTCCTTTGGCCTTGAATCAACTAATATTCCTAAGGTTTAAGAATAATGTTGTCTGGCACTTCAGCTCTAAATTATTTCTTTATCACACATACTTAAAAAAAAAAATCCTTACTTCCAGTGTTATTCTTCTGATGCTTAGGGTTACCAGAATTCTGGCCTCTATCCAGAGGCCTCTATCCATTACAATCTGGTACTATACTAGGAGAATAATACCAAATTTGTAGCTAAAAAAAGACTCCCCCAAAAATGTAGTATTTTCTTGCTACACAACTTAACTAGTTTCACTCAACAGCCTTGCAATATTGTGGAATTACAACCCTAAAAACTGAGAAGACAAGCATTTATCCTTGTTTAACAATAAGTAAACTCTTATGCCCTCTGCTGAAATTTAAAGATATTAACTTTTTTCTGAAGAAGCTGAATCACCTGAAAAAAATTCCTAAATGTATTATTTCTGACAAGCAGGCTTTGAATATATACTCCTCAAATTTGTTAATGATTACGGCAAGTAAAGAACAAAGATCTGCTCTGAAAAGAAAATCTGGTGTGTGTTCCAGTCTGCCAACCATAAGAACGAAATGAAAATCTTTCTTTGGGCTACACTTTCCATACTCATAAAATGAAGTCACTATTAAATGGTTTCTACTATCCCTTACTTTGGGCTCTAAAGTGCTGTATTCCAAAACTGAAAGAGACTCTTGGAAATGTCACTATTGAACATACAACTCAAGTTTAGGATTATAAATTGCAATTGCTTTAACTTTCCTGCCCTGCATACATGTGCACAAAATATTGTCATTCATTACAATTTGGGGCAGAGTTTTTCAACTTTGGCACTCATGACATTTTAGTTTGGTTAATTCTCTGTTTGTGGTGAGTAGGGAGTTGTCCTAAGCCGTGCTGGATGTTTAGCAGCAGTCACAACCAACATCTTCAACATCATACAAGGGCTTAAACCCTTGTATGCCACTACCCTCCACGCCCCATGGTTTCAGAGATCTATATTGGTTGCTTTGGATTCAGTTCTGCTTATGATTTAACACTGGTAGTTTGGAGATTCATGTTTGAACCAGACTGGCCTGTGATAAAAATTAATTTACGTTCTTCACTCATCCTCCAAAAATAAAGCTAATGCATTTTCTACACGCTCATACCAGGAGACCGAAAAAGGAAAGCCCTTTTGACTTTTGCTGTTTCAGTCATTATCAAAGATAGACAATCTCTATAAGGGCAGGGTATTAGGCAAGTATTAACAAGAGTGGCATGCAAGAGCAATTAAATAGTGGTACCCAATTTGGGGGCACACTGGAATCACCTACTAATGTCTGACTCCTATTCCAAGACATTATGACTTAACTGGTTAGGGATGTGAGCCGAGCATCTTAAGTTTCAAAAGATCTCTGGTGAATCCCATGTACAAAAAAGTTTGGGAACCAACTCTCTTAAACACTTAGTGATCGAGCACGGTAGGTAGCTTTCAGTGGGGTATGTTCCGCTCAGAAATCATGGGATGTCCTTGCTTCGTGCAAGCAGCCCGCTATCGGGATTGGGTTCTACCTGTAATTGCCAACAGCTTCCTTGGTGACCATGACCAAGTCACTTTTGAAAACTCTTTCCTCTTTGGTAGATAAATTCGGACATCCCTTCTTGATACGGTGGATGGGTCGTCGTCCCCGATCTCCGACACCTCCGCCCCTCCCGATCGTTAACGCCCAGTGGCCAGTGCCAGCCCTACCTGGCAGTAGAGCCGATAAAGGGGCACGGCGGCGTAGGACGCCCCCAGCATACCCACGGCGGCCGCGGCCACGTACGTGAGAACAGTCTTATTCCGCTGCCGCCAGTCCTCCTCCTGCGCGCGTGTGAAGGGGTTACTGCTCTTCGGCCGCCGCGGCGGCTGCACCGCCAGGTCCCGGGCCAGAAAGGGACGCTTCCATGTCCCGAGCCACCTCAGCCCCCTCTCAGCAACCCCTGTCACACTCCCCCAGGGCCTGAGACACGGTTCCACCGTCTCTGCAGCGCTGATCGGGGCCCCAGGGAGGCCCCAACGCCAGCCACAAAGAGCAACGCTCCTCCATGCTGGTCGCCAGAGCCCTCCCATAGCGCGGGGAAAGAACGCCCGCCTGTCAGGGACGGGGTCTCAGATCTCGCGAGACCTGCTCTGCCTCGCGATATCTAAGTTGAGCCTGCCGCTGCCTTGGCTACCAGGCTGTTCAGGTGGCCGCGTTCAGAGTCGGGCTACGGAGGCCGGGTTGCCAGATTTCGGGTAAGTTCGCGTTTTGCTTTTTCACTGTTCCTCCCACTTTGCTTCCGTCCAGTGCCCATCTAACTTACTTTTAGGAAAATGCCTAAAACGCTCCGTGGCGAATAAGAAGTCTCTGTCTTCCTAACCTCCACCAGCCTTTGTCTGCATCTAGCCACTGTCCCGCGGTCCTCGCCCCTGGGCTCATCCGTCCGGCCTCGGGTCCGCTACTTAATGCTCGTGACTCAAGGATAAGCTCTCCCTGGAAACTTTCCTGTGTTAACCGTGGCCCATGCGAACACTCAGAACATCTACCTTTTCTCAGTCCCTGACGATCGTCTTTTACTGCTCGGATGCCCCTTACCTACTCAGAGAGCGTCCCTGCTTCTGAAGCGGGAGAAACTTTGTCAAACTGAAGTTTGTCTAGAAGACAGAGCCCAAGATATGGGGATCTTTCAAGGAAGAAGTGGAAGAAATGGAGATGTTCATCCTGGAAAAGAAAAGGGTGGAGGATATAGTTTTCTTTACTTGTCCCACTGACAAACGAGGACCAGAGGAGACAGCTAGCATAGTCAGTTTTGCTGTCTTGAAAGGAAGCATCTTACTAGAATCGATAAAATAGTAGCTAAGAACTCAGATGCTGAAATAGGCAGGACTCACTTCACACCTTGTCATCACTCTGCCTGTGCCCTTAAGCCGGTTATTTGCTTTCTCTGACTTAGTGGCCTTATTTGTAATATAGTAATCATAACAGAGAAACTGCATGTAAGGTGATTCTTAAGTGCTTGAGGCATAGTAAAAATTAGTAAATGTTAGGCATTATTTCAAATGTCCAGAACAGATGTAATTATCTCCACTATATAGATGAAGAAACTGAAGTCCTGAGAAGTTATATGACTAAGTCCTTCGACATTTATTTCATTTGTTGTACTCCTACTGGTGCCAAGTGCTGTCCAAACTACTGGGGCTACAAATAAAACCAGATCACTTCTGTTACAGATTGTACTTTATAATTAGAGATTCTGGAGATAATCAGGTAACAGATACATAAAGGAATATCAGATAACAATCTGTACATTTGAAGATAATGGATTAGAATAGTGCCATTGAAATGATAAGGATAGGGGTAGTAAAGTAAGATCTTTTTGAAATTTGACATTTGAGCCTAGTCCTGAATAATGATAAGGAGCTACCTACACTATGACAATCTTAAGCCAGGCAAAGACTTGGAGGAGCTAGATACTACTGAAAAACAAAAAGGAGGCTAATGTATTCCTATCAGAGTGAGCAGGGAGGAAAGTGGTAGGAAATGGGGTCAGAGCAGGTATCTGGAGACCAGGTAATGCAATACCTTTTAAGCCTTGACCAGCGGTTTGGGCTTTATACTAAAAGCAAAAGGAAGCTATTGGAGAGTTTAATGTGTACAACGGATGTGATTCAAATTTTTATAATTGTGTTAAAAAGAGGGTGCAAAAATGGAAACATAACATTTAGGAGACAATTGCAGTAGTACTGGTGAGTAACAATGGTCACCTTGACTGAGTAATTGTTTAACTTGTGGTCACAGAGTCAGAAAATTGCAAAGCTAATAACATTCAAGGGTCTTATGACCCTTTTCTTCTCTGTCATGATAAGGTCCAGATTCTGACTCTAGACATGTATTCATGTGAGATTGAGAATGTCTGAAAATGTTTTTCATCTATATCTAACTCATTTCTTATGCCAGATTGTCATCTCTATCAATACAAAACATGTCATACTTGAAATTTCAGCATAGACTCAAGCCCATACAAATGTTATTATTACTGAAGCCAACAATAGGTTTCTTCCAATCACTCTTTTCCTTCAGGTCCATTCTGGTATCATCAGGTCATAGTAAAAATATGTTAGTAATAGTATGTTTGTCTTATTTTACTTTGGTTTTCACTCAAATGAAACCATTTCTATCCAAAGTGCAATCATCTCAATTGCAGTAAAGTTGTACTAGCTGCAGTTATGGTGAGCCTGTGTGGTTGTCATATTGCATAAAAAATCATGACAACTAATGCTAAGTAATAGGTTTACAATGAATGGAATAGGGCACCTCAGGGCAAGGCTTATACAACTCTATTCTGCAGGTAGAGGTATTGCCTATGATTTTAAAATACCAAGGGTCCAACTGACATTGCAGACTTGGCACCTTTAATTTGTAATATCATTCTTTACCAGTAAATAATCAAATGTGTGAACCCTTTCCAATTAACTATGATTATGTTTGATTTTTACATAGTAGGTAAGAGATTTGTTTTTTCATGAGAACCATTTTGGGGGGTGGGGATGAGTAAAATGAGGGAAGACAAGGGAAGAAAAATGGAAAGTGGTTTTTATCTGATTGAGTATTGGTTTTCAGAATATTTGAGGACACAGAGTTATATATAAGTATTATTTTTCAAGGATTTCTTCATTTATGCATATAGGAATTAGAGTACAGGCCAGAGGTGTGGGGGTAAGAGGACTCATCAGAGACAGAGTGGGGAGCAGGACAGGTGGATCGACTGAAATATGCTTCTGAGGGAACCAGTGGGTGGGACAGGAGAGGTCTGCTGTGCCTTGTGGGTTACCTCCCTGGCCAGAGATCGAACTCATGCTGTAGTGTTTGCAGATAGCATCACAGTGCTGCATCCTTAACACCTTGTGCCACCAAGGAGGCCACTAAAGTATTATTTTTAAAATTTGGTTTTAAATTATATTTTTTAGTACTTCAAATGCATAGTATAAATTAAGGAAATTGCAACTTAAATCATAATATGATCATCAATGAGTAGTATTTCTTAGCTGTTTGTCTAATAAAGCTACTGGATCCATTTGCCATTGTGAAATACCTAAAAATTTTTTCTAGCAGTACTAACAACTATTCAGTTGGTAACTACTTATTATAATACTTTCCTTGTACCTAAAAGAGATTTGATAATAAGAACAAATGAATTGTAGTTTGCTTGAGAACAAGCTGGATAATCACCGTTTTCCAACTTAGTGCACAATAATGACATGAAGTTGCCTCAGTAAGTCTTGATATTGTAATTTCATATTTACTGACAGCTTCCTTTAAATCACACATTTGAGCAATTGCTTTATTTAAAGATGACTGAGTTTATGTGATTGACAGATAACAATGAAATAAAAAACTGAAATCATACATCAGTGGAGGCATTGATTTTTTTCAAACTATGTTTATCAAGATCAGGGCCAGCTTCATGGGTTTCTGGACTGTGAGGGTACAAGTATCCTGTGCCTTGATGGCCCTTGTTGCTGGTTTAATGGTCTGTTGTCACTGTTTTGAAATTCTTAATAATCTTTTTTAATAAAGGGCTTTGGATTTTCATTTTATATTATACACGTACACATACACAGGGCATCCTGATATAATTCAGGCTAACACAGTGTCAGGCTATCTGGAATAAGCAGGGGTAAAGGCAAAGACAGAAAACCAAGGCAAAAAACAGAGACCAACCTCAGTGGGTGAAAGGCAAATTCAGATCTCCTGAGAATAGGGAGGGTCTATGAAATAAGATCAAACAAAAATCCTAACTCCCGTTTATGGCTTATAAGACCTTAGGTTATCTTCATCAGCTAACTTTTTTTCTCATCATCATGCTCCAGCCACATTTCTTTCTGTCCTGTAAACACCCAAATTTGTTTCGCTGCCTTGAGACCTTTTTTTGCCTGGAATATTTTTTTTTCTCCTGAATGACTTATTTGGATCTTAGCTGCACACCACTACCCTATCTAAGTTAGCCCTCCTCTGGGCTGTCACATTCAGTCATATCACCTTTGAGTATCTTAAATCTAGGTCATTTTGTTGTTTCCTTTTTTCTTGTTTTTCTCCAACACCAGAATGTAAATGCCCTAAAAGCAGGGACTGTGCCTTGTCAACGCAGTTTCACGGCACTTACCGTAGTTCCTACCTGTGATTGTACCAAGTTAATGTTTGGTGGATGTGTGTGCAGATGAAAGCAAGCAGAAGGCAGTCAGCTAGTTTAAGGAAACTTCTGAGAGCTGTGAGTTGTTACTTTGATGAAGCCTTGATGCTTCCAGAAGCCCTAGGGTTCCTCCTTTGAAGCAGATTTCTCATGTTTCACACAGAGTTGAACTATGTATTACTGGTTGATGTGTGCATCACCCTCCAAGACAAACGAGCAGTATTCCTGAATTGTTTAGATTCTTGGGAAAAAAAAAGAAAATGCACCAGCAGCAGGAATACTGCCTTTGGGTACAAAATAAAGGAGACAGTAAATTAACTCTTTGTTTCATCTTTCATATTTTGGTTTTCTTAAACTTCCAGGTCATTTTAAAAGGATCAATTAAGTAAAGTCTAGCCCAGGGAAGGGAGTCATTCTTGAGTTTGCCTATGTTAATAGCTAATGTTATCTTGGAGAATCTCGGTTGTGGTAAGATTTACAAGTTAGTACAGTTTCTAAGTGCTGTTTTTTTCCTTTTCCCCCTGTTCAAGTAAATGCTAAAATCTGTAGGTCTAACTATTTATAACATGCAATATCTATTTTTTAAAAATTTCTGATAATGTATTTTTGTTGTTGTTGTTTTTAAACATTTATTGTTTCACAGTATAAGATTTCTCCCTCAGGTGTGTTCACCATAGTTTCCCCACCCTCAAAGTGCCCACAGTCCCTAATACTAGTGCCAATGAACCTGTAAACAGTAAGCATTTTATTCTGTCAATCTTAGAATCTAGACTATTGGATACCCAGCACCATCTTGCCATTGTCCTGTCTTGAAATAACTCAGTGTAAAACTTCACCACTGGATTACTCTTTCTCTTCTCTAATTCCCCTCAAATGCAGTGACGGCAGGTTACTCCATCCCATTCATGAACCTGACTGAGCGTAGAGATGCTTGCACATATTTAAAAAAAAAGAAATCCTCCTCTCAAAAAACATTCAGCGACTTTTAGTTTAGTAAGCCAAAGAGTAGAATTTTTAAATTTATAGAATCAAAAAAGAACCTTTAAAAACAAGATATAACCTTTAGAAATTTTTTATAAATGATGAACATATGAAGAAGTCAGGGGCAGTGTAGGTAAGTGACTGCCAAAAGTCACAGGGATACTGGGCAGCAGAAATGGAATTCGAACTCAGATACCTCAACTTCTGGACCTGTACTCCTTTCGATGTACTGCCCTTCTAACTATAAAACCTTTTGCAAGGAGAATTAAAAGCATATTTTGGAGGATTAATTTCAGAAAAAAATTAACTTAACTGCACTGTGAGTTTAGTTTCTATGAGTGTCACATCTTTTTAAATAATGGCAAAAAAAGGTGCATTTTATTTGTTTTTTTATTGTTTGCCCATTTACTTACAACAGTATAGTCATAAGAAATTATTGAAAGGGTATAGCCAGTTTTCTTTGGTAAATACCAAAATCTATATTGTTTTCTCTATCAACTTGTACAGTTTGCATATTTATATATATGTATATGCATATAATATATATATATATTTCTAAATGGTTGCTGGATCACCACTTACCACCTATACAGTATTAAAAAGATCTAGTGCCTGCCTATTGTAGACAAACTCTGGACTTAGATTTTCCACTGATACTAAACCATGTATCTGCCTTTCTTAGATATTTCAACCTCAGCCAAATCTTCCTGTTTGAACATAAATTTAAGGAGTATCCTTTATGTTCTTATTGCTTTATTTGGAATCTGACTGCTTTATTTAGTATGTGAATCTGAAAAAAAGAACAATTGGATCTATCCCTTAATGTATTTGGCAAGACAAGTGAGGGAGGTAGGATTTAGGTTCTTGCTGTTATGAGTCCATCTTATCGTATTTTAATCTTTACCATGATAGCTCCGTAAGTTTTCTAATTAATTATACCTATAAGATGTGTGTAATGTGTGTATGAGTTAAAGTGTTAAATAAGGATGCACTTGGATATAAATATATTTTTATACAATTTTCAACTAAAATCTAACAAATTGTTTATTTCTTTAATCAATTTATTAGTAACATTTAAAAATAAAAACACCTAATCATATGGCGGATTGTGGGGTGAGAGGTATGAAAAGAAACAAAGGAGTCATTTATGCTAAGCCCACCAAGACTGAACACCTAACTTAATTTCATTTTCAGTTACTCCTAGGAGTAACTCCAGTCTGGGCTTTCTTGATCATTACTGTAGAAATGATCTGCTTGCTAACACCCCTGCCATTCTCTGCCCCTATAGAAAGGTAACCTGAAACAATCCTTTCTTTTCTTTCTTATTCCTCACTGTTTCTGTCTGTAAAAACCTTCCATTTACAGCTCCTCTGAACACCCTTATATTTGTTACCTTTGTTAAGGTATAATTGATATATAATAAACAACACACATATAAAGTGAAACTGTTTGGTAAGTTGTGACAAATGTGTACATTTGTAAACCATCACTGTTCTCAAGGTGCACAAACTTTCCCTATGAAGAAACTGAGATTTGGAGATACCTGGAAGCGCAGATTGGAGCCCAGGTCTATCTGATGTCAAGGTCCTTGCTCTAGGCTCTAAAGCTATATAGTTTTAGTAGGAAAACCATTACAGACTTTTTATCATTTGTATGGGAAATACAATCTTTCTAAGTCTAGCTACTCAATTCCTTAATAGGAAGTTTGTGCTAAACCATCTTACTGTGTTTTCCAACTTAAATTTTCTGTACTTCCTATTTCTTGTGCTGAGGTGCTGAACTACGCTTCAAATACAGTATTTTTAATTAATTGAAATTGCACTAGTCTCCATAATTTTCACAGTAGAGCTATATGAGACCTTAAAATTGTATTTTTTATTTTCATAGGAAAATATTTAAGAAGGTGGTTGAGTAATATGAATCAAAGTAACATAGTATCTGCAGGAAGTTCTACAAGATAGATGGTAAGACAATAGGAATTTGTTTTGTTCAGCGCTGTATTGTGTAATTTTGCAGATATATCTTCATTTTTCTCATTCTTTTGAGTATGAGGAGAGAGATATCTTTAGCTTTCTTTTGTTTTTATGTGTTTTTTAAAGTCACTAATTACAAAAGCTATAATGTTACCTAAATGTTAACTGAACTTTTCTCTTCTGCTAGAAAATACAGATATTATATAGATATTGATAATAATATAGAGGTTGTCTGGCAACTTGCTCATTTTCTCTCTGTCTCTACATTTTTTCAGATATCAGCAATGACTAAAATGCCATAGTCCAAAATAAATAAAATACATCTAATATCCATACACAGATACTTACTGTGTATATACCAGGTATATATAGTGTTTTTATGCATAATGTAATCAAATGTAATTGACATGATAATTCATTTTCTACTTCTCCAGTCTTAGGAAAAGAAAAATTTCTAGACTGAGCATCAAGATCTTCAGTTTGCTGTTCAATCCAAGTCTGCCTTGGTGAAACCATGAATAAAAATGCTGCTGCTGTGGTATCATCTGATCTGCTTGAAAAGTAATTTTTAAATTAAACTTAGTATGTTCTGCACTCTACTGGTTTATAATATGCAAGTTATTAAGGAACTTTTAGTTGAAAATTTTATGTAACTGGTCTCAGACAGCAATATTGAGAAAATTGATTAATAATTATCTTTCAAAAAATCAATTAATATGAGTTAATGTATGAGATAAATTCCACATTCTCTTTGTAATTACTGATAGAGATTGATTTTTAAATTTTTTCTGATATTTTTGAATATCTAAAATATTGTATAATTCTAGTATAAAAAATACGTAAAAGTAAGCGTAGCTTTTGCTGAATAATAAATCATCATAATGTACCTTAAAACAATAATCATTCTTTCTCTCAGAATCTCATTATTCTGTTTTTTGCTGAGCAGTTCAGGTCTGCACCAGATGGTGTAGGACACTCTCATTCACAGGTTCTGGGGCTTCCACTGGGAAGGCTGGGTGGCTGAGGTCTCATTGGGTCTGGTCCCATCGTCCAGCAAACAAGCTTCACTTTTTCACAGAGTGGCAGAATGGTTCCTGGTAACAAGTACAAATGTTTTCATGTATTTGTTCCACTCACATTTGCTGGTGTACCAGTAGCAGAGGCATTGGAGAAAGCCATGTTCAAATTTAAGGGGTACAGACTTACTTTTTTAATGGGAGAAACAGTAAAGTTACATTCTAAGGCAATGAAAACAGATGGGTGACCATTTTGAAAAAATGTAGCTCACATATGTTTACGCAGAAAAATCTTGTTTTCATTCTTCTCATTCACTCTACCTTCATTTCTCTTATAGGTAATCGTTATTTTTCTTGGTTCCTCTTTAGGGCTTCCTTTCACATAAGCATATATATATATTTGTATATGTGTATAAATATGTGTATATTTTTATATTTACATATTTAAACACAAAATTATATATTTTTTCAAGGTTATTTATTATCTACAAGTTTCTTCTGTACATCAGATATTTTTCTACCATTGCTTATACAGAAAACAAGTTTATACTAACACTTTGGCTCCGGTTCACAGGCCTTCCCTGGAGAAGGATGTTAGGCCAGTTAAATGCAGGGTGTCTTTCTCTGACACATGCTCTTGGGAGCACCAGAAAGCATCTGTCTCCAAGGGCTACAGCCAGGTCCAGCTGTGTATATGTGCAGAGAGCTTCAGGTACATAGCTCTGTGCCTTAGTGCTTAATAGCTTTACTCTCTGGGGCAGTACAAGGTTTTTTTCAATCACTTAGGGCAAAATCAAGATTTTATTTATTTTTGCAGAGATGAACTGGGGTGTAAGCCAGAGGTGCGGGGAATGAAAGGGTTCACCAGAGACAGAATGGAGAGCAGAACAGGCAGATTGACTGCTGAGGGGAGCAGTGGGCGAGGCAGGAGAGATCTGCTGCCCTATGTGCGTCAGCTTCCTGCCTGGGGATTGAGCGCAGTCTTTTGCAGTGGTAGTGCTAGTTAACCCTTAGGCCAATCTTGTCTTTTTCTTAAACCTCAAATTATACCCTAATGATATAAAGATCTTCCTTTTACCTTACTATAACTCTATAGTATAGTCTAGCTTGTGTATGTATGATAGTTTATTAGTCATTACCTTTTTGATGAACATTTGAATTGTTGAGATTTTTGGTAATTACTATTTATGCCAAAGTGAATAACTTAGTATGCAAGTCATTTCACATTTTTTGTCTGAATATGTTTGGGGTAGATTCCTGGAAATGGAATTGCTGGATCAGGGACTAAGTTTAGAGATTACCAAACCCCTTCTTTAGAAGTTACACCATTTTGCATTCCCACCAACAATATACAGATCTACCTCTTTTCCCACAGTCTTGTCATCAGAATATATAGACCAAGTTTTAAATTTATGTTAATATGAGAGGTATTTCTGCCAAATTCACCTTACAGTTGAGCGGAACAATTATTTTGAGTAGCAAAACTTAAGTGAGTAATATAAATTATCGTTTTTAAATTGAGGTAGCATGGTTTAAAACATTGTATAAGTAAGTTTCAAGTATATAACTTTATAGTTTGACATCTGTATGCACCACTAAAAATATAATTTACATCCATCCCCATATAATTTACCACTTTACACTCTTTACTCAACCCTCGTCCTCTCTAGTAACCAGTGTATTTTCTGTATCTATGAATTTGTTTTTATATTCCTCATTCGAATAAAATCATGTGGTATTTGTCTTTCTCCAACTAACTTATTTTACTTTGTCTAATATACTCAAGGCCTATCCATGTTGTCACAAATGGCAAGATTTTATTCTTTTTTATGACTGAGAAGTATTCCATTATGTACATATACCATATTTTCTTTATATTTTCTGCATCTATGACTCTTAAGTGTTTCTATAGCTTGTCTATTATAAATAGTGTTGTAGTGAGCATAAATTAGTGAGTATAAGTTAGTGTTTTTGTTTTCTTTAAGTAAATAACCAGAAGTGGAGTAGCTGGTTTATATAAATTCTTAACAGCAGGGGAATTTTAAAATAAGATCCTAGTAAGTAAATACATAGCTATGTTAATAATAGTTACTCTGGATTAGAAAAAGAGGGATCCACACTAATATGTGCTGGAGATTACTTCTGTCCCCACTGAAGGAAATTCACATTTAGAGGGATTAAGAGGTTACTGGAAAGAATAGTTAAATGAGGCACCATACCATTCCCTTCTTCCCTTCACCTGTCACATATCTAGGCTTCATTCCTATATGGGTTTATAATCTGATAGCTTATCAAGAATGGGTTGATGTTCTGAATCCATAATAGTAAAACATTTAGACCCAGACCTTTGTGCATTTCTTTTCCTTGCTAAGTGTTTGTTGCACTAGTTAACAAGATAGGCCTTCTAACACTAGAAGTGAAACCAATATAATTCAACCCTAAAGGTTGTCTATATAGAAATAAAAATGTTAAAAAAGCAGGACATTTTGTAAGAACTTTTTGTATTTAATTTCCTTCATTCTTTTTAACTTTTGAATAGTAGTTTCTTTAAGATATAGTTAGAATTTTATGGCAAAAACTAGGAAAGCTTTTCCTGAAAGCTACTATCATATATCGATATGAGGTCACTTTTTAAACAGCAGTTTCAGCTATTTGACATGTTTGAAAATATCTGGAAGAACTGTATTCAGTTTAATCTATCTATCAGAGAAGCAAACTCAGCCCACATTTCAGATTTTCTTACATTGCTCTTCTCCATTTTTATAACCTTAGGCCACCAAGCTAACCTTTCCAGGTTTTATTTAGTTCATTTAGGAAAAAAAATGAGGGTCATGAATGCTGTCATAGATTTTGTAAGTATTAAATAATGTATGTATATTGCTTGGCATAGTACCCGATACATCTTTAGTAAGCAGGCCATCCTAAACCTTATTTCAAACGTAATTCAAGTTCTCTTTTACCAGTAAAAGTCTCTACTCTGACCAGATCAGTCATAAATGCAGCTTGAGAGAGTATACCTTTTGCAGAATTCTTTTGACCTTTCTTTTCTAGTGGGATTGTTCTATGTCTGGCAGAAATTACAGCCAGAGCAAGTGCTTTGTACCAGGAAGGTACTTTCTAAATTAAAAGGGTATACTTTTGTTTTTTTAGAATCAAATGGAGCTCATATTTATTTTGCTTTAAGTGGCCAGAAACATGTCTTTTAAATGCATACCAAATTCATAAATACTAGTTTTGAAATCATTCAGTGTAATCTAAAAATCAGCTAAAAGCAAATTTTTTCTATCGCTTTTAACATATATTTAGATTTATTTAAATAAATTGTTAGAATGTTTTTTCTTTGTTTTACTCCTAAAACATAAGCTTTATGTAAAGCTTATTTTTTATGTTTTAGTCTTATAGAAATAAATAAAAACTACAGATAAAAAAATTGATTGCTTTTGAATCACCATACTTTTTGAAATGTAGTTGATGATAGTATGTACTGAATATTTTAAGTTGTCTGCATTTAAGAGTTTTATTGAACAAGAAATTTAAAGAAAAAATAGCTACAGATCTCTAAACTAACCTGGGCATGCTAATTTATTTTAGGAATCCTGCATTTCAGATGATTACAGTTACTAAGGAAACAGGTCTTGGTCTGAAGATCCTAGGAGGAATTAACAGGAATGAAGGTCCCCTGGTATATATTCAAGAAATTATTCCTGGAGGAGACTGTTACAAGGTAAAACAAAAACAGAAATAACACTTCACCAAAAAAAAAAAAAAAAAAACAAAACCAGAACTACTAGTGACAAGGTTTGTTTTCCTACTTCAAAACCTTAAATTTTACTATTAACTAAATGTTAGCTCTGACCATTTCTTAGTGAATGATATAGAGGAAATTAGATTTTTACCCTCAAAGAACTTTTACTTACCAAATAATATGAAATACATATATAAAATAGATTTCAGGCTCTAATTAAAAGCTATTTTTTTATTATTTAATGTTTAACTCTTATCCTAAGTCTGGTTGAAAGACATAATTAAAGACATGTTGCCTATTCACTGCTCTGACATTTAAGTTAGATAGCTTTAATGTGATCTACATTCATTTAGAATCTCTTAAATGCAAAGTAAAACAAACAAAAACTCAACAAATAGAATCTAGTTTTTTTTTTTTAACATGTTAAGTAGCCTGAGGTTGACTGAATGTATGAGCAAGGGAACAAATGAATGATTTCATTAAGCATTGAACTGATTCTATCTTCCTGATAGAAATAAAAAGGAAACATGTTAAGCTATAAAATTTTCAGTGCCCAAAAGAAGACAGTCTATCAAGTGCTATTTCTTTCATATTTCTTCCCTGGCACCTGGTGTTTCCATTTGCTTATTTGATTTTTTTCCCACACTTTCCCTTATATCCCTTTGACCCTTTCAACCTTTTATCAGCGTGAATTTGCCATCTTCATGATTCTGGGAGTCAGGTTTTAAGTCAGTGTTGCAGTCAGAACTAAAATGTGTTTTGAATCGGACATCAGAAAGAAATGCCCATGACTCTCAGGGGAACCTTAAACCTTCTGGAAAGCTCAGACCCAAAGTTGAAACTCAATACTAACCAACAACATAGTTAAAAAATTGAACACGAGGGACTGAGGTGATGGTGCACTGGTGAGATGGTGATGGGGAATACATGGGGATTACAATTAATGGCAAGTATATGTAAATTTTAAAATATTTTAATAAAAAGAAAAAAAACCAAAAATTCCTAAAAAAAAAATTGATTAGTATATTTGCGTTTTCATTACTCTTGGATTTCATTTGCTAATTTGTTTCGCTGATGCGACTCTATGTCATTGAAAATTGTTTCCATTGGAGCTATAAGATATAAAGAATTTCGTAACACATCTCTGTATCAAGCTATATAACGAGAAAAGATCCTCTTACTAAATTTCTTCTTGTTGTTCTTATAATTGTTTTAAATAGTCTTATTCTTAGCCCCACCCCACTCTAAACACTTGTACACAGTTTATTTATTTAGCATACAGTTCATCAGTAACTCCCAAAAGAATAGAAATGATTTCAATTATATCAGCCTTATTGAAATAATAAGCTCCTTCCAAGTACCCTTACCAAGTTGTAAGGCTATTATAATAATACAGATTTTTTAATGAATTTAAATTATTAGCCAAATAAGAGTATATCTAAGCACACAGAAAATGGACTTTTTTCTTGTAAGAATTGAGATGTTTAGTACCACAATACTTCAGTTTTAAAGCTGTGGGGTGTGTGTGGGTGTGGAAGGGTGCAAGTATGTATGTTGTGTATTCAGTATAGCTAAGGTTTTTCTAACACTACACTTGATAAAATGCAATAAATATATCATGGGCTCTAATAAGTGATTTGCTTTCAAGAGATGCATCACTTTTTGCTTTTACATTTCTATGAGAAATACTTGTAGTTCAAGTGATAACTTGGTAGTGGTGGTGCTGAGAGACTCTTTGACATGGCTCTCTGATAGCAGACTAAGAAATTATGCCCACACTATGTACTTTCTCTTATTGGATTTCTTAGATTTCTGTCTTTGAAAGGACTTTAAAAAGCAAAGCCCTGTACTGAACTATGTTCTTTATGTACCACTAGAGAGCAGTACAGAGTTATTAATGTTCTTTGACTACACTTGATAATTTCCAAGAGAACAGGCAAAATATTCTTGTCTGTGTAGAGACATAAGAATAAGTTTGCCATGCTTACATTTATTTTTGTATACTCCTTATAATGGGAGTTATATGCACTTGGATTTGAGTACAAAAGAGGTAAACATTTGAAAATATTTAAAAATTAATAGTATTTCTTGTATTCTAAATACTGTAAGTCATCTTCATAAATTTCTAATCTGTACAAAATTTCTGCATAGTAGATATTTTCTGAATTAGAGGCACAGGCTCATAAGATTATCCTAATTTACTGCACTGAGCTACTCTTAATATTTTTAAAATGCATATGAGTTCTTTCACTTGCTGTATGTAATTTTAACATCATGATTCAGAACTAATAATATAGGCATTCTCAAGCTTATAAATGATGGTACTCCATTTATATTCACAAACTTCATACGGTTTACAGCACCCCCAAAGTCTCTTTTCTTCATCCCTTTACACCCACACACACACATTTTCCTCCCGACAGATATAAAATACAATACTGGTTCGGTAACCAAAATAACATGTTTCTTTGAAAAATATATTCAAGTTCAAGCTTGGGACATCATGAACACATTTTTTTCGTTCAAGCAGAAATGAAGATTCTTCTAGCTTTAGAGCTAGAAGCAGCCTATAGGTTTAGAACATATATACGAGGTACTGAGTTAAAGAAATAATGAGAACTGCAAGCCTCCTTTCCTCCCACCAGCCAATCTCATATCAGTATGGATTTCTCATCATTCAATCTTGGGTTATTTTGTGGCCTAGACACTCCTTTGAATTTTATACCCACATATGTAATTGCCTGATAAACACTTCCATTTGTATCTCTTTAAGGCTTCTCAAACCCAGCATGTTTGGGCCACATCATGACTTCACACCACACCCTTTTTGTGAATATTTTCCCAAATAAGGCCTCTTTCATTGTTTCTTTCCATTGCACAAAGTCAGAAAACCTAACAGTATCCTAACTACTCCTTTCCCTTAACACTCATATCTAGTTCATTGTCATATACTTGTTAAACTCTGAATGTCTCTTGAATTCATTGGTCTTCTTGATTTCCACTGCCATCACCACATTTAAGCTACTAGTTTTTAATCTAATTTTGCATTAGCTTTGTCTGCTCTTAAGCACCATGCCTATTTTCTTTTCAAACTTTATTACTAATACTTAGTTTCCTTCAAGGCTCTATGTAATATGACTTCTGCTTTCTACTTCTCTGGCTCTTTTATCGGTAGTGACGTTCTACCAATTCCTGGAAGTTCTTTCTCATCTCATAATTTCCTCTGACTGGGGACAAACCTCACCACCCTTTCTCATTACTTCCACTCACTGACTCCCCTCACTCCCCACCCTCCCTCACACAGTCTAGTTCAGATTTTCTTTTCCTGTAGGTATTTCTAAATCCTGTTCCTTTCCTTCATATCACCATCTCATTTATAATCATTCATCAGTGTCCATGATTGTTTTATCAACTGTGTCTAAACCTCAAGACAGTTTGTGTCTGAAGTGCAAGGATTTTTATTTTATTCACAATAATATCCCTATTGTGATGCCTTACACATACTAATTGCTCAGTCGATGAATTATTTAAATGATTGATTCCTCAGTTATTGTGTCACATTTCTAAGAATTACTGATCTGCCTATTTTCCACTCTGCTGCCACCATCTGGGCTCCATATCAAGGTATTTCTCCTCCTCTGTTATATTCTTAACACTTCGAACTTTTCAAACATTTTATTTTTCTACTACTAATGTAAGGAAAACAGGCAGGAATCAACTTTTCTTCAAATGTGATATTTCATTTAGTTAATTCTAAGACATATATTAAAGCTCACACTTATAAGTTATATAGGTCAACAAGCATACACAGATAGAAAATAAATGTTTATTTAACTAGCTGTGTGTGTAGACATGGACATGAATAGGTAGCTAAGCAGGTAGGTTAGCTCTCCCTCTCCCTCTAGTATCCTTAAAATTGAGATGGATCTTACAATTAATGTCATTGTGTGATAGCATTTTATCTCTTAATACCACATAGTATAATGATATATTTTACAATCATTGTCATCTTAGTCTGAAACTTTTCTTGGTTAAGCCTTAAAGTAAACAGAGATCATACAGACATAGATATTAATAGTCACTGTTCACAAAGGATTGAAGTAGGACATATCTAACTTTCAGACAAAGTCTGTGTTCAGCATATGCTGAACACTGAACTAGGATCAAGGTTTTTACCAAGAGTAAAGAAACCAGTCCTGTTGGTGATGGCTAACGGTATAACAAACAATCAAGAGAGCACTTTGTAGCCATACTCTCTCTTCTGCTTTATTATGATTATTACTCCTGTCAGAATCTTAATTTCCTTAGACTCTTTCTTGGGCCTTATTTATTTATTGTGGGCTTGTTTCCCTGGCATTATGCCGAGGACATAACCATGAAAAGGACTTGGTTCTGGCCAAATGAAAGGATCAATAATACTAGTTTGGGAGTTGCTGAAATAATATGCACTTCTAGGAGAAAAAATATATATATATAAATAAAGACAGTGCAATATTATAGATTAGTAAAAGTGCTTTTAGAGCAAAAAGAAAGGAACCATCCAGGAGATTAGGCAGTGGGGGAACACTTATGGCAGAGACAATGTTTGAATTTGGCTGTGAAGTTTAAGTGAGAGTTCATCAGATAGAGAAGTGGCAGGTTGGTGGTGGCATACTAGACAGGATTAGTATGTGTAAAAGCATTAAGCTTTAAAAGACTGGCTGCTTTGGAGAACATTTTCTAAGAATAGAATAACGAATTTATATGCTGAGGAAGGAAGGTGGATGATGAAGTGAAGAAAAATTATCTGTAGTTAGCTAGTTATGCTGGTTTGAAAAGTTAAGTCATTTCAGCTTTCCTACCAGTGGGCAGCCTTTAAAGATTCTTAATTTGAGGAGTAACAAGATTAAATTTTCTATCAGTCTGAAAAGTGCCTGTAATAGATACAGGATTCTGATGAAATGTACCTTTATTTAGTACCTACAGTGTGCTAGGATTTTTTAAATTATAGTGACTTTGTGTGATATAAGTATATCCCAACTTTACATCTTAAAAAAATGGAGCATCAGAAACATTAAACAACTTGCCTAAATTCATATTAATAATTGGTTATTGAAAGAAGGATACTGCCAGTTGACAATTTATGAAAGAAATTTTGGGGAAGGAATCTAAAGACTTGAAGGAGCATTTACTTTAGGATTTAGGAGTAACTAGCTAGCTAAAACAAAGTCAGGCTGTGTAAGCCACTTCTGGTAATTATTGTACCTTGCTATTTAGAAGTATAATTTATAGTGATGGTAGTTTTTAATAAGTGTACCAGTGGTCAGGAATACATTATTATTTTAACATCTTTATAAATGTCGATGTAAAAGAATTCAGACTCTGAAGTTGGGCTGTGCAATGCTTGGCAAATCGCCTGCTGTGTTGTATAGTTACCCAGTGACTGCTGAGTCAGAATCTAGACAGTGTGGAAGGGTCTCAGCATATTCCCGAAGTTAGTATCTTCACATATACATTAATCCAGCTGGGGCAGAATTCACTGGTTTTGAATGCCAGACTTTTACAGAAATAGCTTTGTTTTAGTTCACAGGTTCTGACTTTAAAACAGGTTCAGAAATTCACATGATCTGCTAAGATCTTATTCTAGGAGACAATAAAAAAACCTGCTGTGAATATTTTTTAGAAAGAAAACAATATATAAATAACAGAAGCTACAATTAGAACTCATGGTCTTCCTCTTTTCTGATACATGTCCTGCTGGAAAATGCTTTTCATATAAAACATGTTAAATTGCCTTCAAGAGAGCATTTTCCTCTTTATTGCTGATAGTATACAGTCTGAGAGGAGAATGTGAGCCTTAACAGACCAGCCTACCTACACCCTATTACCTACCTCTGTTTCTGTAGTCTTTTTCTCTAAAACACTGACAACCAACTATGGTTTCTCTAAGATATGTGGGTGGATACCTCTCTCCTTTTCTTTCTGTCCATCACTCCCTCTCTTTCTTTCTCGCTGTCTTCATCCCCATGCCTACCCCTCTCGCTCATGTTTGTTAAGGTCTAACTAACAATTAGCAAGTTGTAGAGCTCAAATTCAAATTCAGGTCTCTTTGGCTGCCAAACCATTTGGGCCCAGTGCTTCTGAAGACTTTTACCCAGATAAACAGTTGAATTACCATCTGACTTAGACCTATCATTGTAGAATTTTCCCTTTTCAAGGAAGTTTTAAAAAAAGAAGGAACTATTTATCCTAATAACATTAGATTGAAGCAAAATAACCTTTTACTGTCTACTAGCCTAATCTTATCCTGTCAGTGTCCTTTAAGCTTTGCTCCAATGAAGAAGGCCTTTTTTTTTATTTTTCCCTTCTTAAATTAAATAATAATTTAGGATACAAGTCAATTAGAGTAAGTTACTAAATTTTAGTCATTAAACTACTTTATTAAACTGACTCCAGTAAGGAATTACTTCACAGAGCTCATTATTTATTATATCATCTGGATTTAACAATGACAGTTTGTTTACAAATTGGATTTTAAAATTCTGTATTTAGGCTTGCCAATATACCCCACCCTCTCCCCCAGACTCATAGCAACATCATTCTCCCACCTCTGCATTCATACATTTATCTACACACACACACACGCACACATGCACATACACACACACACTCCACAGTCACCGTTATAATTCCTAAACTCTACTAAGGAATTTTAAAAATTTTCTTCTTTACAAAAAAAAATATTTAATTTATTTATGCACATAAGAACTGGGATGTAGGCCAGAGGTGAGAGGGGTGAGAGGGTTTACCAATGACAGAGTGGAGAGCAGAACAGGCAGATCTACTGAAATATCCTGCTCAGGGTGCAGTTAGTGAGACAGGATAGGTCTGCTATGCCATGTGGGTCAACTCCCTGGCTATGATTGAACTCATGCTAGTGACTGGCTATAGCTTGATAGTGCTGAGCTTTTAACCCCTGTGCCACTAGGGATGCCCAGGAATTTTTAATTTTCTATTAACCCCTTACTTCCTACCAGTTTTGAAAAGCAGAACCAAAATATAATTCATCAAGTTAGTCACATTATTGGGGTAAATGTCGTTGACTTTCTTTTTATTTGAGGGGATTTTCTTTTATAGAATACTTGACACATGCAGACTAATATTGGAACTTGCATCTAATTTATGAAGCATAATAATTAAATGAACAGGTATAATTTACTTAGAGTTCACTACTGGTCTTCAGTAGAAAATATAAGTACAATTTAAGCTGTCTGTGTGCTTTCCCCAGTCAAATTTCCTCCTCTCCTCTCCCAAAATCAGTGCTCCCTCATTTTGTTTGTTCTTCTTTAGCTTTTATTAGCTCAATTTTAAAATTATTTTTGCTTTTGCTACCACTTTTACCTCAACCTTGAGTGACTTCTGCAGTCTAAATTTTAGCATGTTAAATTGCAAGGTAATGTATGTGTTTAAGTGTAGTCTGAGTGTAGTTGATTTAAATGCATTTGTGACCATAACCAACTCTGTAATAAGATGTGAACAGTTTACAAAATCTTATATGATAAGCCCTTTCATTTTTATCAAATATATAGGATACATATCTAGATAATTTTTTGATATTGCTTAATCTTTTCTAGCATTAGAGTTTTATGTTACTTCCAATATATTTATCAAATGGAAGGAAAAAAATAACTTGTGAATATAGCAATTGTGTGTTATATTCTCTGACATTACTAGTGATATTTAATCATATTTTTTTAAGATCCAAATTTTCAGATTTAATATATTTTAAAATCAAATTTCTTTCTTATCTTAATTTTAAAGTAATGCTTATATTTCAGAAGGGTCTAGAGTCATGTATTCAGATTGTAATATCTTTTATGTAATATTTGAGAAAAATATTTTCATGACATTTTTGATATTTTGTATTTGTTTTCCTTTGTACTTAGCATTTTGTGAAAGAGATAATTCTAAGTGTTTTTTTTTTAAAAACAAAGTAATGTTATTTTGCAGTAAACTAAGTAGGGCTCAACATTATTATGTATAATGCAGTTCAAAGGTCAATTATCTAACAGATATATTTTAGACTTTGAAGTAAGATATTTTCTTGAATTTCTGTAAATACCATCAGGTGACAATCTAGATTTTTATCCATTTAAGAATCTTCTCTAGTTACAAGACTCATTTATAGGAACATGGATGGAACTGGAAGGGATTATGCTCAGTGAAGTAAGTCAGAAGGCAAAAGAAAAATACCAGATGGTTCCTCCCTTAGGAGGAATATAAGGGAACCAAATAAAGATCAAGGAAAGGAATAAGAACAATAATAATAACAATAACAGCAATAAAGACACAAAAACCAAAAATGAAAAGACAAGGACAGACTGGGGATACTTGGTAGGGAGGGGAGGGGGAGGGTTGAAGGAAGATGGGAGCATGAGGGACTGAGGTGATGGTGCACTGGTGAAATGGTGATGGGGAATACATGGGGACTACAATTGATGGCAAATATATGTAAATTTTAAAAATTTATATTAATAAAAAATATATATTAAAAAAAGAAAAAGGATATTTTCTAGTTACAGTGCTATATAGTCCCTACCTAGGAATTTCTGTGCTTTATGGAAATGATAGAGAAGTATCTTAGGAACTGAAGATTAAAAGAGCTCATTCTTTTCCAGTTTGATTCAAGGATATAAAAGACAGATGAAGAGAGAAACTTTCAACTGATAGGCTCTGTTTTATTCAGACTAGTTATAGGCAAAGCCTGGATTAGCAAAGACAGTACCAAACAGTTAAAGTTGGTTATCATTTGCAGGACTTGACTAAAGCTATTTACATAGCCAACTTGAACTGAGTCACAAAAGGGAAGGAAAGCAGATCTAAGCAGGTGGTTGGTTATCCTGCACGTCTCTAATGGAAACAATGATGTAAACCAAGTTTAACTTCATAAAAAATATTTTTTAAAAAGATAAAGTTTGATCATGAGCTGAGAAATGGGTAAGGTTGCTATAATTAAGATCCTTTACTGATTTTTAAAAAATTCTCACTGTGGAATAAGTTTAAAAGATACAGAAATGATTGGAAAATAAAGTGAATGGATCTTATACTCTGAAATATGCTAGGAGGATTTGGTATATTTTATCACAGAATCAGAGCTGTGTCTGTCTCAGAGTTCTGAATTTTTAAAATAGGTCTTTCCCTAGTGCTTCAGGTTATGGCTGTGTATGTTCAGGATTCCTTAGCAGCCACGCTTTCTCAATATGTGTACTATTCAATTTCATTTGTGTATATTGCTGAGCAAGTCTTTAATCAAAACTTCTTTGTCTCAGGTTGGTTTTACTCTTTCTTTAAGACATTCTTCACCAAAACTGTGCTTTAATTACATCATTTAATTTTTTTAAAGCATGCCTCATTAATTTCTTTATGTTTTACTGTTTTTGTTAGGATGGACGTTTGAAACCAGGAGATCAGCTTGTCTCAATAAACAAGGAATCTATGATTGGTGTATCATTTGAAGAAGCTAAAAGCATTATTACCAGGGCCAAATTGAGGTAACTATCCTACCCATAAGATACAATGAGTCTTTTAGCATGATTCCATAAAAATAGTAATTTATATTATGTTTAGTACTTTAATCCCTAAGAGTATTTTTGATTGTTTTTGATAATATATGAAGCATTATTATCTCAGATCTCAATTATACTATAGCTATAACATGTGCAAAATTATTTATTTTAATTGTTAGGTCAGAATCTGCTTGGGAAATAGCATTCATAAGACAAAAATCGGACAGCAGGCATCCAGAGAACCCATCCTATACCCCTCTTTTACAAGCTTCAGAAGACAATGGTCCTCAAATTTCAGCATTTAGTCTTCTATCTTCTTCCCCTGAAATGCTAATTCCAAAGACCTCATCTACTCCCAAAACTACAGATGCTATTTTACCTTCTTTAAAGAAAAATCAGGTAATCTTAAATTTCTCTCTTTATGCAGTCCATAAATCTCCATGTTTTTATGCTTGTTATATACACATAAAATTATAATTTCAGTGGTACATTTTGTTAGCAAATTGGTATTTCCTTGAAAGAGTTTATTTATTTATTTTTGTTTAAGATAGTTATATTGTGCTGTCAGTAAATATAGTATTTTAAATCAGCATGTCTCCTGTGCCATAAGATCGTACTTAGTGAGAAAATGCTTGACAAAGATACAATTTCACTTAAAACTATTAGGAATGTTATATTTATTTTCAGAAACTCCCTAATATGGTTCAATTTATTATTATTTCAGTTTTCTTCCTGTTAGTACCTTAGCTTTTTTATACACCATGATACTATTCCTAGTCATCCACTGGAGGTGGATACTAATCCCTCACCTGTGTGTTCTAGAACATAGTTTCCCCTATTTGAATCATGCAAAAAGTGGAGTTTCTATGTCAAAACTGATACAAATACTAATTGCTGCAGTGCCCTAACTAACAAAGTTATAGAGGGTATACTCTGTAAATCTGTGTTAGCTATGAAACAAAAGAGGAAGCTCAGGTAACAGGCATTCAATGTTGAAATAAAATTTGTAACAGGTAATTTCAGTTTCAGATAAATGCTAATTAGATACAAAGTGTAAATATTAATCTATCAACCCCTTATATTTTTTCATCTGAGGTTTTAATGCTTTTAAAAGATAGACATATGACCTTATATTTTGTTGTCCTTGGACATGGTAGAGCTGAAAGCATTTGTTACCTTTAATTCTAAATTGCTTTGTTGGAAGATAAATATATCAAAATTTTAAAGGTCTAATATTTTGTGGGATTTTGCTTTAATCTTTTTAATCATTCTTTTTATGTTAACATTAGCTTCTAGTCTGGTCTTTGACCTACTTTAAAAAATGACATTTCATATTTCTAATTTTCTTTCATAGATAAAAGCTGGGTATGAGAAAACAGAACAGACTTCAATTACTTCTTTGGACAACAACCCTACAAATATATCTAATACAGGTAAATGCACATTTAATTCTTCTTTCTTGTTATTTTTCTCAACTACTCTCTCTCAATGAGGAGAAATAATGTGACTTAATAGATTTTAAGGAAGGTGCATCATGTCTTTTTTCCTTCCATGAATAAGAGACTAAAATGAGTGAATTGTGCAGTGGTCCTGTTAGATGATGACTTTTGTTGGGAATTTTTCTTAACAAAGGGTTGGTATTTTAAAGGATTCATTTATCATAACAGTGTCTTTGAAGCTGTAATAATCTTTGAACTACTAAAACTAAATAGTTAGAAAAAAACTCTTATAAATCAAAATCAGGTTGCCTTGTCCTTTTAGCAAAATATTGGTAATATATATTAAATGTACTTTCAGAGAAATTACAGAAAAGAACTTAAGAAAAGTAATATGTTTTATTTTTTGAAAGATATAGTTACATATAAATCAGAAAGAACTTCAGTATTGTTAATTTAGTGTTAGTGGTTCTTAATTATCATAAAATAATTTTCAGATTTTTAAAAAACATTAAAGGACTAATTGTATAAAAAACATGGATTTTTATCAAGTTGTAAAATGTCTATTGTCAAATATCAAGAAAAAAAAATCCCCTCCTTTAAATTATCTCCAAAAGTTAAATATAGCAATGAAGAACTATACATATAGACAAGCTAATTACATATGTTTAAATTATAATGCAAATTTTTACACATGTATTTTAATTTGTAATGGCGTTATCTGTATCAGAATTACAAAATAAGAAAGAAATAGTATAAATTACACAGTGTCTTAGTCCACTAGGGCTGCTATAGCAGACTGCCACATACTGAGTAGCTTAAAGACAACAAACATTTGTCTTGTAGTTCTGGAGCCTGGAAATCCAGGATCATGGTGCTGCCATGGCCTGAGTGAGAGCCCTCTTCCAGTTGCAGACTTGTCCACCTGCCCTCACGTGGTAGAGGAGACTTGGGATAACACAAATCTAAAGCGCAAATTCCATAAATGACAGCTCCATCCTTGTAATCTAATCACCTCCCAAGGGACCCCCAACCAAATACCATCATCTTTGGGAGTTAGAATTTCAACATGAATTTTGGGAAGACATAAACATTCAGATCATAGCACCTAACTACCGTACTTCACAGGAATTTATAGTAGATTCCACAGTAGCTTTCCACTGATTTAAAGCAATGTTACCAGTGGGCCAATGGCAATCTTTAACCATAAAGATGGTTAACCAGTGGTTAACAATACTAGCCTTTTTATTAAGTGATATTTTTTGATTGTTAGAAACTTTATTAATATTATTCTTCTTACATAATTAATTTCTATTATCTTGATATATCTTGGGAACCCATGTGAGGAAAAAAATTAAAGACCAGGCAAAAGAAAGCAAGCAATGGTGAGGAGACATTTATGTAACATGGGTTTTTTTTGAAGATTTTATTTATGTGTGCAAGGGCTTGGGCACAGGCCAGAGGCATGGAGGGTGAGAGGATTCACCAGGACAGAGTGGGGAGCAGAAAAGGCAGATTGACTGAAATACACTGCTGAGGGGAGCAGCAGGTGAGGCAGGAGAGGTCTGCCATGCCATGTGTGTCCCCTCCCTGGCAGGGGATCGAACTCATGCTACAGTGGCTGTGGAAGCTCCACAGTGCAGCACTCAACCCCTTGCACCACCAGGGAGGCCCTATGTAACATGTTTTTAATTTTTAAAGTTATTGAGCTTCTCAATGCCTCTTACAGCCATTTATCCAGTAAGCATTTATTGAGTAGATCACATGTGCAGAAAACATAGTTCAGCAGGAGTTAAGAAAGAATCAGGATATTTTCTGTGAGATACTTATATTGTGAAATAAATCATGGGGTTTAAGAACCTTCATTATTCAGATTAGAAAACATCTAAATACATGTAAATATATGTGTGTGTTTATTCAGGTGTGTTTGTTTATCAATATTTGTAATAGTCTATATTAACTAAAGCAGGTTATAGGTGAGTTTAGTCATACAGGAGCATATTTTCTTGTGGGTGCATAATATGTTTGCACAAATAATGTTAAAACATGGACAAAATAGATAAAGTAAAGAAATAGTAATAGGCCTGAGTGTAGTGTGGGAAGGTATAGTTGTTAATTACTAGGCTCTGAATGCAAATGTAGAGGTTCATATTTTTGCTCCCAACTTATTAGCAATGTAACCTTGAATTAGTTGCCTCATGGGATTGTTAAAGGCATTAAACAGGTTCATGTGTGAAGTACTTAACACTCTTACTAGTATACAGTATATGCTTAGTAAATTTTGCCATTATGATTATTATATAATCTTCAGACTAGAATGAAGCTCAGTAATATTCCAAAGCATGTTTCTAGAACAGAAGTATAAGCTTCTCATCTTGGATTCACTTATGTATCCTTCCCCATTCTTCAAAACCTAGTAAGAAACATTGCTAGATTTATAATAGAAAAATAATTTAATGAAAAATAGTTTGAGTGAATAAGCTGTAAATAAAAGTAAGTATTAAAATGAAGTTAAAAGGAACATTTTCTAGGGCAAAAATAGCATTGTCTTAGTTTCATTTTCTTATTTCCACATAAATGTGGTAGATCAGATATTTCTAGGGGAAAAAAAGCAAAGTTAACTCTAAATTATCTCTATTAAAATTAACTCTAAATTATTCTCCCAGCAAGTAGTAAATAAATAAGCTGGGACCAAGAGACAAACACTGGCAAACAAGGAAAACCATCTATGAGCTTTCAGGTCAGGGCCTTTTCAGGTCAGCCTACTCTGAATTACCAAAATATGCTGGATTTATATATTTAAGGTTTGGGCTCAAAAGTAAAGGCTTACAGGAAGGTTGTCTGGAAAAAAACAACAAGAAGATTTTGTCAAGCTATGATTGCATATTGTTAAAAGAGTCATTAGTATAGCTTTATATTAAATTTCCTACTTAATATAGTGTCTGTGTTTATACTAATATGTCTTTCCTTTTATAGTAGTTTTCTATGAGATTTTATTTTACTTTTAGAATTCCTGCAGGTGAAGTTTTATTCTTCCTATTGTACAGGTGAAAAAACTGGTGATGAGAGATAGTAACACATTTAAGAACTTTGATTTCACAAGTCACAAAACATTAGAATCCTAACATTGTTACCTACTAGCTTGTGGTTTGTCTAGTTTCTCTGTCTTTTGGAGGCCTTGGTCTCTTTGTCTTTGTGATGGGAATAACAACACCTAGATCATTGTTGTGAAGATGAATGAGCTTATCTTATACTTGTAAAATGCTTGGTACACTTCCTGGCTAAAAGCACAAGTAGGCATAAATAAGAACTAATCTTTTATCTCTAATGTTCCACATAGCAAATGTTCACGGTAGATGTAGAAAAGTAGGAATGAGAGGCATGCCTGTGCCTGCTGATGTTGTATGTGTATCCCTGTCCCTCCTCCCTCTTCTGTTCTCCCTCACTCTCATCCCTTCCTCAGCCCCTCCACATACTTACGCTTGTGTTGAGTAATTTTCACCCACGGTTATTCTTTATCTGAGACCTTAATTTGGTTGGCATGGGTCCACCTGGGGTTAGTGTACTTTAATTATAAATCTAGCACCAAACTGAAAGTCACTGTTACGCCTCAGCAGTCGAAAACTTAAAAGTGAAAACTGAAGTGTGACTGAGCTGCCCTGTGGTCTTCTCTCCTACTCTACTCCCTGCTGATCTTTTATACCTTACTTCAGGTTTAGCATAGAATTTCTCTCAAGAGGAAAAAAATAAAGAGAAAAATACACATGGCATCCCTCCCCACAAACAGTTATTTTTATTCCATGGCCAGCAATTAGGTAACACAGTAACAAAGGAGACTGTTGCTTTTTATCAGATTTGTAAAAATTCTGTTATACGAAAATCAGTCCTTCTCAAGGTTTGATTCCCTTTGAAGCTAATTCAGTGACTAATTTTTTTTTTTAAATGATCTTGACATCTATAAGCTGTATTCACAATTTTACATAGAATGTTAGGGATGTGTTAAAGGTTTAGAGGAAGACTATTTATTTTCATATGCGCTTCTTATGTTCTTAAGAGAATGCAAATCATTTTGTACTTAGAGACAGATGCTCTGAGAGATTAAAAAAATTAAAACACTGCATAAAGATGTGACATTTTAAAGTTTTTTTCTCTTCCTCTTGTTTCTATGTAGAACTAGAAAAATACCATTTGAAGTATATTTAGAATAATGACAGTTCAGATAGCAATGATTGACGTGAATTATAAAAATTTGTTTTACAAACCTTGACATAATGAAACAAATAATTTTTCAAGTTCAAGTCTTGTGACATGGGGTCTCTTATCCACATAACAAGGACCAAGGCTTATCCAAGTAATCCAAGCATACTGCAAAGGTGTTAGAGAATTGGTGAGAAGTACAGGAACCTAACTCTTCAAAGTCCATTTATGGGACTTGAAATGTAACCCTACTGTAAAAAAAGAAGTAGGATTTTTAGCTCAACAATTTCTGAGTCTGTATTAATCTTTTTTGTGCAAACATGAAAGGATTTACATTTATGAGTTTTTTCCAAACTACCATCAGAACTCACCTAACAAAATCACTTGTGCCAGTCAAAGAAATTTCTTGATTTTTTTTTTTTGATATCTGTTATGTTTTACTTACATTGAAAGAAAAAAAAAACCCTTTTCATTTTCCTATTAATGAGTCATGATGACAGGGTGAAGGTGGGATATGTGTTTGTCTTTTAAGTTAATATACTCATGTCTTTTAAGTTAATATACTTAATGCATCACTCACCACTCTTTTTTATGTTACATCTTTTTAGGACTCAAGTAAAGCTGGTTGATATGACCCATTTTAAATATAAAGAAAACAAAAGATCATGGAAACTGCCAACTGATTAGCCATAATTATTTTTGAGCAGTAGGAAACCAAAATACATCCTGTCAAATGGAAAGTTCTATTCCATTAAAATTTCCAATTTAATGTGCGCCCTGTTGTCTCTTAGATACTGCTCCTGCCTGGACTGATAATTATGGACCACAAGGAAAGAAGATTTCCTTAAGTCCCTCTTTTCGCCTTAAGGCAGAGAAGCTGGAAATGGTAATACTTTAAATTTTCATTTTCTTCCAAAACAAGAGTAAGGAAGTATTCTTTGATAGAATAAAGTTACTACAGCCATTAGTTTCTTGCAGAGTTATGTATTTGCATTTAAATGAATGCCTGTTTGGATTTAATTTATGTTTGATTTTGGTAATTCAGGGTGGCTCAGTAGTACA
The DNA here is from genome assembly GCA_019455555.1 of Galemys pyrenaicus. Classification (NCBI taxonomy): domain Eukaryota; kingdom Metazoa; phylum Chordata; class Mammalia; order Eulipotyphla; family Talpidae; genus Galemys; species Galemys pyrenaicus. Next base: position 3,682,224 of record JAGFMF010011637.1, on the reverse strand, counting down.
AAATAAACACAAATTCTTTGGTGACTAAATTGACATTCAAATTAGTAAGTTTCCTCCTGTGTAGGAATAAGACAAATCTAATGTTTTACAATCTAGACTCAAAGGAAACATGGAATAAATTATGAAAGTATACTTTCTATGTAAGCACTAAGTATGGTGAAGTAATTCTTTGTTGATTAAATTTTTAGAAAACTAAATTCAAATGAAAAAAACAATAGTCAGATGCTCACTATATATAAAGAAGATGGTAATAGCATTGTGCTAAGGTTTAATTCTCCTGTAGGAGAGTAAAAACATTGAGAGCGTCTATATGTGAGAGAAACTTCAGAAGGCTGAAAAAAGAAAAATTAAAAGCAGAAAAATATCTTGAAACTTCTATCACATGACCCGTAAGCTGACAGGAAAAATACACTGTTTTTAAATTACTATAAAATGAATGTAGTGCTGAATTTCCATAGTTTTTACTTTCCTATAAGTTTTGTAGATAATGATTTTTTTATATTTCTGGAAGAATATGGAAATAAATCTAGCTAGAATAAAATACACATTGCATTTATTCTCAGAGTCATACTCTGCATAGTTCTATAGCAATACCTTTACATTGCCAGCTTGAATCTTACGCCATGTTCAAATTCTGACTTAATCCAACTCCTTCATCAGACCTGCTGTTATGGTTCAGGTCAGTACCTGCAACACGACATCGCTTTGCAGAGCCCCATTCTCTTGCATGTATCTTGTTTTATCAGTGAATTAAAGCTTCTTCATGGCCATACCTGCTGTGCTCCATTTAAATGACTGATTTGTGTTCAATAAAACTTTCTGATTAATGAGATATTTGAGACTTTCACACTCTTGACCATCTTTTGTTAACTTACACTCTATTTGTGTATAATATCTAAGTACTAGCTAATGGCAAAATTTACAGTCAGGGTTAACCTTTTCAAAAATAGAATTTTGAGATTTAAAAACATACTATTAATAACTAACAATGAATAATTATTGTTTATTAGTGATACTGCTTTACTACACATTTTTGAACATCCAGGTTTTAATACTAATCATTCCTCTGAATGAGGAAAAACTTACCTAGTTTTTACTAGCAGTTTTTGTTGTTTGTTCAGTTTAAGTTTTCCTAGCAATGATACATTTTTTAAATCTGATTAATTTTCTTACAAATAGGAAGCCATCCAAATTTGTTTTGATCCTGATAAATATGAGCTGCTTGATTACTGAATCAGAATTGCAATTTTTAGTTCTCCTTTTACCCAAGCACACTGATTGTTTTTGTAGAAAAATAAAAACGACACTTAGAGCAAAGCGTCTCTACTCATATTTAAAATATACTTAGTGACATATTTAATAGAACATTGTTTTCAGTTTGAAGCTATAGGAAGTAAAAAATTAACTTTTATCCACCCAAGTATTTCCTAAGTTAGGCTTACTCTTTTGGATAGCTCTGTATTGATATATCATTTCAATGTGAAATAGGTCCTTCTAGTTTAGTTGCTTGCTTTAGATTCAACTTTATCCTATTTAACCTATTTCTTATTCTGTAATAGATAAGGTCAATATATTCAACTATTTAAAATGAAATAATTATCTTTTTTCCTTATTTCCTATAAATATATTGCACATCGGATCTTGAAAAATTGGCGTTTTAGTAAGATTTCACAAAGAAAAGATGTTCATTGATCAAGTGGTTATTAAGTAATTAGCCTACTCAGTATAATTTTTAAGATAGGCAGACTGGTCAAGAATTGGATTAGGGAAATTACCTATGAATAGCTATGTATGTATGATATTATTTTCCTGAAATCCTCTGTTTTTCTACTCTAAGTAGACAATTTTATATCAGGATATATTAGAAAGTAACTTCCATCAAACTAGTTATTAATTCCTTGTCTGAATAAAGTATTGCTTCTTTTCCATGAATACCACATGGTTGTTGTGTTTTCATGAGTACTCTAAGAATGATTTTAGATACAGGTATTTCAAAACAATTTCACCATAGATATTTGTTGCTATATATTTTTTCAAATAATTTTTATGAGTCCTGTGTTATATTTGAGTCTAGTATTAAAATTATAAGTAAGTATGGTAAACATAGCAAATAGGAATACAATTTATTAGTTGGCTTGAAGACGAAAAATTGCACCTCTATACTCTTTATATTTTTGTACCTGAGAAAGGTGCTTTGAGAATATAGATAACATTTCACTGATATTTACTTTGCCTCTTGCCATTTCTGTAACATTTGAAGAAAGATGTAGTGCATAATGGCATATCTAGTATCTGATTATACTTAATGAGATGTTCTCTGTATTAGGTTGGGAATTATATGACTGATATTGTAAAGAGTAACATTTTTTAAATTCATCATTCAGATCAGGAGAAATTAAGGACATTTATTGCCCAGTTAACAAATTTGCATTTTTGTCTAAGATTAACAGAAATTATTCAAAAAATTACTTGAACCTCCTTTGTGATCAAAGATAAATTACCTTCAATTTAAATTGTGAACTTACTTTAACTGGCATGCTGTGTTTATCTTGAGTAAATTTTACTTTAAACAGAATTTTCACCTAGGTTTAGTTCTAAATTAATTTACACAGTAATTACATTTTGCAGTTTATTATTACTTATTGAGTTAACTTTATGTGATAGGTATTTTATTTGTGTTACCTTTGTAAAGTTGTTTTTAGTTCTTTATATGAAAATGTCACTTGTATACAAGAATGATTATGCTGCATACGTACAATTTAAAAATCAACATAACAAACATATGTGTGCCTATGGAACAGCTAAGAATGGGAACCTGCTGACATATCTGTGTATATTGGCCAAATATCATTCTCCCTAAGGATAACTCTATTTGAACTTTTGAGTTTATCATTCGTATGCTTTTTAAAAATTAGTTTACAAAAATGTTATGAAGTCTTGCTTTAAAACCTATGTATATGTTACATATGTGGTTTTAGTATATACCACACATTATGTGATAAAAATAAAACACTTAGTGCTAATAAACTCAATGTGTGACAGATTTTACCTGTAAGAAGTTCAAAAGGAGCCTTTGCAATGTTTTGTTACCTTCAAAATCTGAAGTAAATATACTCATGCTAAGTTGCAATGTACTATTTTAAAAATTTGAGAAAGCATTCTAAAATGTACAGAATAGGAAGTTGTGATATAGTGAAGAAATTTTTTAAATGCAAAGCACTATATATAGTGTAATTTTAATTTTTGTAAAAAATATGTAACTTTACATATTTTAATATAAATTCTGCCTTCATAGAAAAGTATACACCAGACTGTTAATACTGTTTCTCTCTAGAGTAATGTTTCTCAAGAATAATAGGGGTGATTTTCTTGGCCTTAGGGGATAGTTGGCAGTATCTGGAGACACGTTGAGTTATCACAGTTGGAAAAATGCCAACACGTTAGAAATTGAGTAACAAAAGATAACTCCTTAAAACTCTATGAAAATTTAAAACGTATTGCTAAATAATTTATAAATCAAACATTGCTAATAAACATGTTAAAAGTTTAATCTTAGGGGAATTCAAGTCAACAGACAATGTGCCATTTCATACCATTTCATAATGACAAAAAAGAAAGTGCAAAAGCAGCAAATGTTTTTGAAAATGTAGAACTAGGAGTGATTATATACTAGTGGTGTGCATGAATTGGTACAGTCAATTTGGAGAGAAATTTTGCAGTCTATTAAAGTTGACAATAGACATACCCAAAGACACAGAATTTCCTCCTCTAAGAATGGAGGGTAGAGAAATTTTTACACATCTCTATAAGGAGACATGTACAATATTTTTAAATAAATTACAGATGGAATAATTATAAAAGTGCATTGATCAGGAAATATACAATAAATTGTAATGTATTTATCCAGTGGGATACAAAAGTTAAAATAAGTAAACTAGTTTTGTAGATAACAAAACTGAGCAATTATGAAATCTTAACTGAGATAAAAATAAAAGTAATTTGTAGGATTCCCTTTTTGTTATAGGGAATAGCATAAGCTATTCATGTAAAAATTTTAATATACTGGAGTACTTATTATTAGAATATGCATGCTTAGTAATAATAGCATCAAATCATACATAGGAAAGATATACAAATCTTAGGATAATAGTTGTTGAGAAAAAATGGAAAAAAATTTCTACCGAGTCTATGTTTATTTCTTACATATGTGCATAATTTTCAAGTAACTATCAATGAGTACTTAGTCAGTAAATGGGTGTTCTTTGTTTTTATGTGTGTGTGTTTGTGAATAGTGAAACATTTTTTAGGACCAAAGGGAAAACAGGACATGAAAAGATAATAATCATTATTTTCATGTTATGCAAGGCAAGTGTTTTTGACAGGCAAGGCAGACAATGCTACACGAAGCTCCAGAACACTTTTGAAGGTTTGAAGGAGTCCTTCCTGATATTCTTCCTTCCAAATCCTGTCTCCTCTCACTGTATCCAGCGTAATTATATATAATCCATGGTAAACCCTGTTGCAAATTACTTACTACATTTATTTACATTTTATTCTCTTCCTATTGGTCATAGCTCTTTGAGGTTAGTGGCTATATCTTGTTCATGTATCTTTTTGCTTAGTTTAATGCCTGGCAACTAGTAAGCACTAAATAAATATCCAGTGAATGAAATGATGAGTGACTAAACAAATTTCAAAAGAAGAAAAAATTTATAAAGGATAATTACCAATACTAAACCTCACTTATGTTTTAGTTGGATCTCCTTGTCAGTATATTCTTGTTAGAATTCAAAAGTAACTTGGTTCCCTTATATTCCTCCTAGGGGAGGAACCATCTGGTATTTTTCTTTTGCCTTCTGACTTACTTCACTGAGCATAATCCCTTCCAGTTCCATCCA
>JAGFMF010011637.1:3657529-3673113 GCA_019455555.1 Galemys pyrenaicus | reverse complement strand
GCACAGCAGGAGAGGTCTGCTGCGCCATGTGGGTCCCCTCCCTGGCCGGCAGCAAGGATCGAACTTGTGCTGCAGTGGCTGCGGTTTGCTTCATAGTGCATTGCTTAACCCACTGCGCCACCGGGGAGGCCCTATTTTTTAAATACTTTTATTGAAGTATAATGGACACAGTAAAGTAGAAAAATCTCAAGTGTACAACTTTCATGTATGATTTCACTTAAAAGGCTCTTTCATGCCAACTTCCCAGTCAGCCATTACACCCACCTTCACACTCTTCTGATTTCTAGCAGCAAAGATTACTTTTGTCTGTTTTTGAATGTTATAATAATTAAAATTAATAAGCATGAGCATGTACTCTTTTGTAACTACTTCTTTTGCTCATCCTTTTGTCTTGATTTGTTGAGATGCTGTCTTTTAAGGATTAATTGCTGAGTCAGTATAAGTCAGTGCTATTTTTGTTTAATTGACAGATATCTTTTGGTTTTGGAAAAATATGGCATGCAAAATATATAAACTTTAGAACCAAAAATACATAATTATCTCACTATTTATAATCAAAAGTACATAATTAACTCACTGTGACTGTAAGCATTACTACACCTGCTGCACAGGTTATACTCTGGTACAAGGTTACGCACAGAAAAGGCAAGGTTGGGGCCTACACTTGGAATATAATAAACTTCAGTTTACCATAGTGATCAAGTATCATGAATGGGTTATATTAAAATCAGAGAGAATGATATAAATCCCCTAATATAGGCTGTCCACATTTTGAGTTCTTGTTAAATGAGTTCACCTCCAATATTTTAACAAGTGAAACACAATTGAATGGCTAGATCAAAAGTAAATTGCTTGTGCTAAGAGAAGCCATTTATTAGCTATGAAACCTTAGGCAATTTACTAGCATTTTGAGCCCATTTCCTCATCTGTAAAATGGAGATAAGGTTATAGTGATGATATAATATTGCATATATATATTTACTAGTCTTGTAACTGCATGTGGTAAGTTATTAATAAATGGTTGATATTAATAATTTGTATTGTTTTTCTACTATTTATCACTTTTCCTAATAAAGTACTCTTTTAAGCCCATACTTACATAGCTATCATGTTGTTCATTTAATCCTTTAAATTATATTTTCTTATTTAAAATTCTGTTATAAATTCTAAATATTAATATAAGATGACTATAATTAGAACTAGGATTTTTACCTCTGATAAGATTGTCATTGTTTATTTACCTTGTAATTAACTATAAAAGAAATCGTGTAGAAGTAAAAAAAAAAATAGTCATTTCTGCTATTCTGTTGTTATTCACATGCACATGAATTACTGATATTATCTTCAATCACAATTCTGTGCAGGACTCTTCATTAAAAGAAGACAAAGACACATAATTGATAATTAGAGTTTACTGGGTTCATGTAAACTCTCTTGGTTGATAATGTCCAGCATTTTATTAACCTTAGAAACTATATACTTGGAGTGGATATCTTTATGGAATAGACTATTTTCATAACTCATTAAGTCTTTCTTTTAAATTGAGGTAATGTTGGTTTACATGTTTGTATTTGGGATCCTTTAGGTGTAATTAACATAGTGCGTCCACCGCCAAAGTACCATTGTCTACCACCATAGTCTATTGTGTTCCCCCTAAAGTCTTTTTTTGACATTATAAGGAGTACTGGTTTTTTAGAAAAAGTATATTGCTAAAGTAAGAATCATAAAGATGAACAGAGACTATAATATACTTCATAATAATCTAAATGGAACAAGTGTATGGTTAAATTTAAGTGAAATCATCTGATTCCAAAATATTTTTTATTAGACTGCAATAGTCTAAGACATATCAAAAAGAATTTTTATGTTACTTATAATTAGTATCTAATGCATAACTTGTATTTTAATGTTGACAGTTCCTTCACTGTGATTCTCTAGAAGCCGATGAAATGGAAAGACTCAAGCATGAAAGAAATGATGCTTTGGAAGAAGTGAATAGACTTAAGGTAACCTCCAATTTAGCTCCCTTACATTTTCTTTAGAAAAACGAAACAAAACAAAATGATCTTTTGTTGAGTCCTGAAATAATAGAGCTTAGTTTTATTTATAATTAAAGAATATGCTATCAAGCAACTTAATATTGGTAACAGTTGATACTGGTTATTAATATAGAATTATTTGAAATTTATTTATTTTTTAAATATTTTATTTATTTATGCATACAAGAACTAATCTAGGCAAGAGGTGTGGGGTAGGGAGTGAGAGGATTCACCAGAGACAGAGTGGGGAGCAGAACAGGTGGATCTACTGAAAAACACTGCCCAGGGGAGCAGTGGAAGAGATTGGAGAGGTCTGCTGCGCCATGTGGGTCATCTCCTTGGCTGAAAATTGAACTCATGCTGCAGTAGCTGGTAGCTTGATAGCTCTAAGACTTTAACTCCCATTCCACAGAGAGCCTCTGAAATTTTTTAGTTCACACACTTATTGTTTATGTTCACATTATTCAGGTAAGATTCAGTGAAAATAGTAGGTTTTGCTCATATCTTCTGATCTCTGGCTACTTGTCACCTTTTTTTTTTCCTTCTCACATTTGTGGCAAGGATGAGAAGCCAAGAAAGATTAGATGAGGAGCCAACAAAGGAAACTATGACAATTTTGGATCTTCAGCTGTTCATTGGGAAATACATTTCTCCCACGTTCATGTTTATGATTCAGGGACATCTTGTTTTGCTAACATATTTTAGAATTAAGGCAGTGTGACTTAAGGGGAAAAAAAGCATACAGTCTATCCCAAATTTACCTTGAGATTTTGATTCTCTTTATATATTTTCATTTTTTAAGTAAAATATCAAATTTAAATGATGTCCTTACTTTTACAGAAAACCTTTATATTTTCCAAATCTTCAAGAAGAGCAACTTCTTAGTTTACCATTAATTCACCATAAGAATGTTTCTAAATTGTTTTAAATTATTTTCTTAAATACATGAAAATCTGTTATCTATTTTTTATTAACACAGTATCTTTATATAAAAGAAAAGAATGAAATTTCTTTATGACCTTAGTTTTTAAATCTAACTTCTTGAGGAAGCTATTATTAAATATATCTTGTTTTTCTTTTAGTTTCTTATATACCCAATCAAGTTTTTAAAAAATAAATATACATGTATTTTAACTTTTAGATAAATTCCTTCACATGTTGTCCATTTTTATACAGCTTGCCTCCTTTTTTCTCATTAGCATTATGGATAGGGCTACTTTTCAGGTTAAATTAGACAGATCTATCAAAACCTAGATTATTTGGCCAGTTCCCTATTGAGGGCTATTTAGACCATTTCCAGTTTCCCATTATTAAAAATAGTTCAACCATAAATGGCTTTGTAGTTATATCTGTAATTAATTGTACAATTGTGATAGTTCAAACAATAAATTTCTGAAAGTAGAATTGCTTTATCAAAGGATATAGAGACATAATATTTCATGTTATCCAATTCGCTTTCAAAAGACTTTACCAATTCATGTTCCTTTCAAATGCATATGAATAATCCACTAGTACAGAAATATTTATTGTGCTTTTTTGTAATGACTTCGAAACCACTATCTTTACAGTTATTTTGGTATGACAATTAGGATGAAAAGTATTAATGTAGTTCTAAAAAGAAATTGATAATTTCCTCATATTCTCTTAGAAAACAACTCCAATGTTTATCTTGGTAAGATAGCATTCTCTATATGATTTACTTCTACAGTAACTTTTAAATTCTATGGAGACTCCCATATCTTTTTTTCAGGTTTCTCAGATTTATCATTGTTAAAATTAGTGATAAGTTTTAGTTTTATCCTTGAATATCAGTATTAATTATTAGAATTTTAATTTAAAGCCATATTAATGTTACATTTGAGCAAGGTTGACGTGAGGAGCTATTGAATAAGTTGGTATTCACATTTAAAGTTTTATGAACTATAACTGAATGCATCCTAAAGTGATAATACCTGAAATCCCAAGTAAAGCATATTCTCTTATATAATTACCTTTACCTGAAAGCTGAACTATTGACTAAAAATTGCTTGCTTAGCTACACAAAAGAGTGTATAGAGCAGATATTTCATTTAAATAATGTTTTCTGTCTTAAGCTTTTCCATTTGTAGTATGCCCACATAGGAAAATAACAGAATTTGTTAAATAAAATTCATAGACTACATAGATAGTCTCTTACTTCTTCCTGTTATTCTGTTGCATCTCTATTTTTCCTGTCACACTTGAGGGGCAAATAAAAACTTGATGCCGATGGCTAATTTTTATTTTGCAAGAATGATTTTTAAAAGTGCAGTAAGCTTTGTTTATCTGGAAGCATCACTGCAGAATTTACAATGCTGCTGTTTATTAAGCTGAACGAAAATAGATATATTTTCCACTCACAGATGTAAAAAACTAGGGCACAAAGAGTGAAGGTGACTTACTGAGTATAAGAGCAGGGAAGCCAGCACCTTTCACTCCTGGTCTATGGAAGATTCATTAGATTGCTATATTATATTCCTCTTCATCACCCTCATTTCATTTCTCAGACAAAATGAGCTGAAATGTATCAGAAAGTAAATTGTTTCTTATAACATTGCAATGTTGCCATGAATATATACTGTTCCATTTAATCTTCAAGCAATTCCTATGCTCATCTATAGTAAAATGGTTGTTAAATTACTCTTAGTATTTCTAATTTGAGCAATAAATGTGGATTTATTTATGATATACTTAACAATATTGAACTCTTTAAGGTATATGTTTAACTTAATTTTAAGTTCAAATATGATAATATTTTATCTGCATGCACATTATTTTTCTACCTTAATAATTATTATTTCATATTTTGGTGAAGCTATGTCTTCATTTTTATAGATAATTTTCTAAGAGCAAGCTAAAGTAGGAAGATAATAGTCAACCCAATTATGTATGTCATGTTTAGTACAGTAAGAGACCTTTATTTCTCACTTGGAAGAATACTTTCATACAGTATAAAGTAAAGATGCTTTATAATATCCCAGAGCTTACCGGTGTGAATAATGCTTTTCTATTTCTAAGTTCTCTGGTGATGAGAGCTACTGCCCAAAATACAGTTAGTAATTATACACATTGTTCCTGACTCGCTTTTGGACTTCAGATTTGAGACTTTACAATATGGCTAACTTGTGAAACACAAACAGAAAATATATTTCTATCACACTTATATAGGAAATAACTGATTACTTCTAAAGGGCATGTAGAAAGCCAGAAAAGTAACTGGGACTCCATTTTTAGATTTCAGCGCTTGGATGTTTGGGGAATTTATGTTTTGAAATAAAGCACTAAAAAGCTATCCATTGATATCCTCATTACAAGTTACTAATTCAGTGATTTTTAAATACAGGAAAAATTATTTGAATCAGAAAGACAAAGGAAACAATTAACAGAAGAACTCCAGATTGTGAAACAAGTAAGTGCATGTGTGGTATACATGTGTTACGTTTGCACGTGTAAACACATACAATATAAAGCAAGATGCTTTAAAATCCCAGAGCTTATCAATATAAATAATATAGTATAAAATGTCTACATCTTAAAAGCAATCAGTCACACTTAGAAGCTGTATCTGTGTTGAAGTCCTGCTACTATTGCTCATATGTTAAAACTACATTTTAAAATTGTTTTCAAAACCAGAGATCCATGGGCTGAAATGAAATGATAAGCTTCATTATTGTTCTATCTTTTTTCTTTTTTCCTTGCCTTTCCTTTCCTTTTCCTTTTTTCTTTTACTCATACCTCATTTTACTGAAGGAAAAAACAAACCTGCAAAAACAAAAAACCCTCAATACAGAATATTTTTTACTTTTACTTTTTAGTAATAAAAAATAAAATTCACTCTGTATCAGTCTTCAAAAAATTTCAGGGCGCTTACAACAAAACAGATATAATGACATTATCATGAAATAGTTTTACAAATAGCAAATGAGTAGAAAGTTAAGAAAACATTGCTAGGTATCAATGGCAATCTCCTAATTTTGACTCTCTTCCATAAAATCCCCCAGAAAACAAAAAACCAACAAATAAGAGCAAATAAGGCCACATAGGCTCCATACCTTCAACATGAACAGAGAACACCACAACCTTCAGAGTACCTATAAATAGACTACCAAAACCCCAGCGAAGTACAGCAGCTTGTTCGCCACTGAAACTTGGATACAGTAGAACAGAGGATGTGAGGCTTAAAAGACTAGGAAGAAACAGAGCAATTAGATAAACTACAAATAAAATCACCCTTGAAAGAAAATGCAACAGTTAATGCCAAAAGCACAAGTCAAGATTCAGGGGTTCTCAGCACTTGAAAGTGTGTACATACAGCACAAGTGGCTTCTGGGGAAGAACCAAATCGAGGAGTGATATTCTTTGGAGACAGGCCAAGAAGGGAAGAAAGGTAATAAGAGAGGAAAATTAAGGATCTTGCAGATATGAAAGAGAAACAAGAAATGCCACTTATCTCCATTTACCATCAACAACCTGATCCATAAAACACTTTGCACAGAAGAGGGTGCTGTTGAACAAAGAACTCTTCCTATGAAAGAAAAAGGAGTAGGGGGGAAAAATCTGTTCCCACCGTTACAAAATAATGGTAAAAATCATTCAGTATAAATTAAAGCTTTACTCCTTATGAAAACTTTCCAAAACAATTCAGCTAAAAAAACTGAAGTAAACTATAACATAATACTCCAAACTCAAATATTCACAAACAAGCATTTTGGTACTAAGAAAAAAATAATCTCACATCAGAAATTTTAAAACTTAGGAAAGAAATTGACAAAATTCAGGAAGAAATGAAATGAGAGTTCATAAAGCTTAGGAATGAAACAGAAGAAAAAGACAACAGAAATGAACAAGGAAGAAATTACTCAAAAGAAGAACCCCTGAAGAAACCCAGAAAAATGAGCATAAAATAAAGGGGCGATTCTTGAAGAATTAAATCCAAACAACTGAATAACACTAACATTTTAAACTGTAATCCAGGAAAACTTTTAGATATAATGAAACCTGAATCTATAGTTAGGAAGTAGAGAAATTTGACTTGGCAAAATCAATTGTAGGATATGTCTCTTTAAAAACAGAAAAAAGAATGTGCAGAACTTCCAAATGAAAAGATATAATAACAGTTTACAAGGAAGTAGAATTAGACCATCATTAACCTTCCCACACAACATGCAAAGTATTGCAATACCAGAGACATTTTCAAGAAAGTAAAGGAAATGTAAATCAAGAACATTATATACCACCAACCTAACTTTCAAATATCAAGGTCATAGAAAAGCTGCTTGGAATATGCCAGAATTTAGGGAAAAGTGTATGCAGGTGGTATTCCTGTGGAATCTAGCAGAGGGTGTGTTTCATGACTAATAATTTGGTAAGTTTCCAAACAATGAGCATTTCATATATATTATTGCATAGCTGAACCGAAAATGAGAGTAACTAAGGAGTAAAAGAACATGGAAATAATACATGCCTGACCCCCCCCCCCAAAAAATCAAAAGATGCATTTAAAAAAAATTAAGAGTTGATAAGGGGGAAAAGAAAGAAAAAATAGGTAATGAACATTCTGTTGTATAAGGTAGTAAAAGGTAGTTGTCAATATCATTTTAAAAATAAGAGAATAAAGGGAAAATAGAAAATAATCATTCTGTTCTATTAGGTTGTATAAATAAGGGACAGTAGTTGATGCAAGACATTTAAAATAGACACCAAATATTGAAAAGACTAGATAAAAATAGAGGGTATTTCAAACTCTGTGAAAAGTAAAAATACAGTGGTAACTAGAATAAAAACACAGACCTTCTTAAATACCTAAACAAAAAATTTTGTAGCAAAAAGGGTACACAAATTAAACGCAATAAATAGAATGTGCACAATAATCCAAAAAAGACAATTTGACAGAAGCGAGGCCAAAGAGAAGTCATCTTAATTAACATGAATGGGATTAACATATCTATTAAAAGAAAATTATTTCTTAGCAAAATATATTCCTGACCAAACTGACCCCAGTAGAGACAGAAAGTTCAACAGACCAACTTCCACAGAAGAAGTAAAGTTATCAAGAAAATATCCTACAGAAAAGGACCAGGCCAGATGGTTTCACAGGGAAATTTAACCAAACCTTTGGCAATCAAACCCAAAGCTACATAAAAGGCTTCAGAATATAAAAAACGAGAGAAAATTTCTAAATTCTTTTCTTGAAGTAAGTATAACATTTAATGCCTAAACCTGAGAAAAATTGCACAAAAAAAGAAAATGTAAATAGACAAGCAAGCAGCTTGGGACATATGAAATGGAGAAGAAAAAATAAGACTATTTCTGCTTGCAAATGACATAGTAGTCATCCAGAAAACCTTGGAGAATCAGTGAAACAACTAAATTAATTCCCAAGCTAGCAATATATAAAATTAATGTACAGAACTCACTTTCATATATAGACACAAATAACCATAACTTTTAACAGTTGCAGTGGACCCAAAAATTACATAGAAGATGATGCTGGGCATCCCTTGTGGCACAAGAGTTAAACACACAGCACTGTCAAGCTATTGGCAGCAACTGAAGCATGAGTTCGATCCCCCGCCAGGGAGATAACGCACATGGTGCTGCAGACCTCTCCTGTCTCACCCGCTGTTCCCCTCAGCAGTGTATTTCAGTCATTCTGCCTGTTCTGCTCCCCACATTTCTCTGGTGAAACCTCTCAACCCCACACCTCTGGCCTGCACCCCATCTCTTTTTTATTAATATAATTTTTTAAAATTTACATATACTTGCCATCAATTGTAATCCCCATGTATTCCCCATCACTGTAACACCAGTGCACCATCACCTCAGTCCCTCCTGCTCCCATCTTCCCTCAACCCTCTCCACCAAGTGTCCCCAGTCTGTCCTTGTCTCCTCATTTTTGGTTTTTGTGTCCTTATTGTTGTTATTGTTATTATTATTGTTCTTATTCCTTTCCTTGATCCTTATTTGGTTCCCTTATGTTCCTCCTAAGGGAGGAACCAACTGGTATTTTTCTTTTGCCTTCTGACTTACTTCACTGAGCATAATCCCCTCCAGATTCATCCATGTTCCTATGAATGAGTCTAGTTTTTCATTTCTGATTGCTGAGTAGTATTCCATCGTGTATATGTACCACAGCTTCCCGATCCACTCATCTGTTTTTGGGCATTTAGGTTGTTTCCAGGTCTTACCTATTGTAAGGAGTGCTGCTATAATGCACCCCATCTCTTGTATGCATAAATAAATAAATCTTTTTTTAAAAAGAAAATGGTACTAACACAGGAATAGACAATTCACCAAAAAAAAAAAAGGTAAAAAATGTCCTTTAAACATAGAAGATTCTTTCTCATAATAAGAAAAATGCCAATTAAATCTATATTGAAGACTTCAAGCTTCTAGTAATGATACAGTGAGAAGCTGATAGAAGACATAAGTCAGTCAGTTTAAAAACAGCACAGTCTATAATAACCAACTGCTGAAAGAACTGGGGAGGAAAATCAGACAACTGTTCATCTTGGAGCAGGTGAACTATGAACTAAATTTCCTATTTTAGGGCTTTAACCTGAAGCTAACAGCAATCCAACATTAGGAGAAATTGACTCATTTGCAGTCACTTGATGTTTGGAAATGATTCACAGACAATTCAGTTGGGAAAAGAAGTTTGTTGTAACACATGGTACTAGAACAGGAAATATTTGTGTGAGAAAAAAAAATTAATCTCAACCTCTAACTTATATCATTCTCAAAAATTAACTCAATAGATTATAGATCTAAACAAAGACTTAAACTATTAATTTTTAGAAGAAACTTTTGTAACCATAGGTTAAACAATGTTATTAAAGTATATACCTAACATTAGTAAATTTTATTATATGTAAATTCTTCCTCATCCAAACTCTTTAAAAAAACTATGCTAATATAATTTCCCACCCATCAGATTAACAAATATCCAAAGGCTTGACAGTTGCTGGCAAGGCTGTTTTAAAACATTCTGGTACATTGCTGGTGGGAATGCAAAATAGTGCACCCCTATGATAGAAAATTTGGCGTTTCTAACAAATCTATGTATGTGTTTACCCATCAGTCTGACAATTTCTCTCCCAATAATCTACACTGAAGGCATACTTCCAATAATATTATAATATATATGTATAGTAGTTATTGTATTATCATTTGTAATTAGAAAATATTGTGATCTACTTTAATCTCTCAACCTAGGTAATTGATTGAATACACTATGGTACATACATAGAGTGGAGAACTATGTGGCTGTATGAAAGAATAAGAATAGTATCTACTAAGTAATATGCAGTGATTTTTCAGGAGTTATTATCAAGTTAAAAAATCAAGGTACTAAAGAAGATAGATAAAGATAGATAGATAGATAGATAGATAGATAGATAGATAGATAGATAGATATAGTATGCTGTCTTTTATAAACAAGAGAAAATGCAAATCCATTTAATTTTACAAAAGAAACCAAAAGAGGGATAAACTGCCCAGCAGTGATCAAGGTTATCTATAGTGTGGGTGGGTAAGATATAGGAGGGAGTGACGCCTCTCTAAGAATGCTGTTGAATGTGATTTTCACTTTTGGGTGAATGTTCACATTCTGCACATTCACAAGATATATAAATAAATAAAAGATAGGAGAGGGAAAATAAAGTTGAAGTATGAGCAGACTGAAACAAATATAACTATTTGTATTTCAAATCACACTAAAGGAAAAAAAAGAAAGAACCCATTAAAGTAACTTATGATCTTATTTGTGTTGAGTGTTTGACAATTTGGAATAGAGTGGAAAAGAATTGGAGATAAATCCTAAGGCTTTTTTAGTCTCTTTTGCTTTGTGGTTGTTGCAGAGGTATGATGAAAGCAATTCTGAAACTACCGTAGGACGTTTTATAGGTCTTGGCAAATGTGCTGATTGTTGTTGAAAGCCAGAATCTCAATGAAAAAGCAGACAAAATAGAATGAAGAAAGTAAAGAAAGAATCCTCTGGGACAGCCTGAAATTGGAGGACTAATGTGAACATATCATTTCTAAAATATGTTTGTGCATGCACATGCATTTATATATGTGTATGTATATATGTATATATGTATGCAGATTCCCCAGCTCAATTTTCAGCTGAAAGAGCCAAGAAACAGGTATTCCACGTAGCATTTTTAAGTGTCCAGATACTAAAAGGAGGCCAGGTTTCCTGTAGAAATTACTTACTTCAGGCTGGGAGAAAATGAGTGTAAGATTAGTCTGGAACATCATATGCCAGGAAATAAAGAAGTGCTTGAAATGACTGGTACATATCACAAGGAATCAGTTTGAAGGGGCTCCCTCTGGACAAATCTGGAAGCACTTGAGCACCAAAATAACTAAATACAGTAAAGAATTACAGGCCTTTGGAAAAATAAGTAGTAATTCATGAGTTCATAACATCAATAAATAGTATAATTTATTAATTAGTTAATTAAAGGGGAGAAAAGAGGACTCTTGCTTATTATAGACTGTTGAGTGTGACTGAAAGCTACAGAGAGGTTGCCAGATTTGGAAAATCAGCATTTTGCATCTATTTTAGTAAAGACTGAATTAAATTAAAATCATAAGATGTGAAATCTGAGGGGAAATTTTAATGAAGAATTGATTATTTTCATACTAACATGGTTTTAAAGTGGCTATCTATAAACTTTATTTATTGCAAGAGAAAAATAGTAATTTTATAGTAGGAAAATCAAATAAGCTTTTGACTGGTGCTAAAAATGTATTATGCCAATGAAGAGCAGATGGACATTGTGACTCCAAATGTGGTTCTTGAGATGAGACAACATCACCTGTGCAGTATCATGGCTGAAAACGTGTAAACCTAGATCTGACCGTAAGGAGACATTGGACAATACTGAAATGAGGGATGGCTTTATTTTTTACAAAGGGTGTATGTGTGTGCATGTGTGTGTAGGGGATTGTATTCTTCAGAGATGTCAATGCCATAGGGGGAAAAATAATAGTAGAAAGGAAGGCAATAAAATTTTCCAGATTAAAAGAGGGTGAAGAGATGAAAACAAAATGCCTGACCCTAGCTTGGATCCTGTGCTGTGATGGGGAAATGCAATATATGACATAATTGGGTCCATGGATGAAACTGGAATATAGATGGTAGATTAAAGTATTGAATCAAATTAAGTTATTTAAAATCAGTAAATTTACCATGTTTATGTAAGTGAATATCCTTATATTTGAGAAATACTAAAGTTTTGGGGGGTAAAGACCTATTATATAACTTACTTTCAAATGCGTAAGAAATAAATTGTGTGCATATGTGTCTTTATGTGTATGCAGACATAAACACACATATATAAAGACGTATATATACATGTTTGAGAGGGATTAAGAATATGAAAAATGTCAGCAACAATAACCTCTAAATACTAGTGTTATATAAGAGTGTTTTATTTCTGACTTATGGCCAAGTTGACAAAAAGGTGACAGGTAAGTTAAGTAAATCTAGGTGAAGAGATGAGAAAAATTCTGTGTTCTCTATTTTTGCAACTCTTATGTATGTTTGACTTATTGTCAAATAAAAAGTGTTCATAAGCCCTCTAATTTTTGGCCAATTTTCAATCCCCATTTTTTGTGTTTTGGCATGCCTTTTTAGATATTTAATTCTGTGTCTTCAATTCCTGCATCAGTTAATATGCCCAATCCTTTTTATACATTTTAGGTTCTTTGCATCCCAAAAGTAGACATTTAAAATTCTTCTTTGTTAATTTTTACATATTGAATAAATTAAAGTGTGGGGTTCTTTTTCTACATTAAATTAAAATGTTCTAGTCTCCTAAACGCTTGGAACTTAAAAGCTTTAGAGTATCAAGCATACTGATAAGCAATAATTACATTAAGGGTAGTTGCAATGTGAATCTAAAAGGAAAGGCAAACGTTTTGCTTTCTTTTTCTAGCAATACCTACTCTTTCCACATGAGGCCCTCCTGTATTTATTTGTCTGACTAGATTATTTTCTGTTATTAAGGAAGGTCAGGTATGCCTGAATACATAATGAGACTAAGATGTATCAGAATTTAACAAGATTCAGTAGGAGATGGGACATAACTGAAAAAATAAGCAGAAGAAAAAAAATCTTACATCAGTACTGTTGAATTAACATAGGAGTAGTATAGTGTAGTAAGTAGATAATGGGCTTTGGAGTTAGATACAGGTAGGTTTATGCCTTTCTTCTTACTTGCTCTTGATAGTGGGGAACAACTTCTTCACCTTTCTAAGCCTCAGTCTTCTCATGGGTAAATCGACTTTGATAATATGATCTTTCACAAGTGTATGAAGTATTAAATAATATGCGTAGTATAAATATATATCACAAACAGTCATCAGTCAACAAATATTAACTGTTATGGCCATTATTATAAATAATAGAAGAAACAAGAAGATACTAAGTACCTAAAGGAAGTGGAAATGATGTTTAAGTCATTTGATTTAGAGGAGAAAAGCCTAAATGTGGATGAGAAAATAAATTTTGTCGAGAGGGTAACACAAGAACTGGTATAGAAAGGGAATAACATTCCAGGCAGAAGATATGGCATGAAAATCAATGAAAGGGTAAGGCCTGTCAGTGGAATTAAATAGGCCTTCTTTTATATACTAACTTCACTATTATTTGTTTAGATGTTTTTATCTTTGTGTATAAAAATGTGATGTCTAGCTTGTAGCTTGTTTATAGGGCTCACAGTTTGAGGATAAAATTTGAAATGTGTTGTTTTGATTTGTATTATTTTTCACCACCATCATTAAAAGCCCAAGAATGTTAGAAAAACATGAACAGATGAAAGTGTTGGTAAACAACATGGGAGTGAGGGGTTTTGTTTGGGGCCAAAGTATATAGGCACTTGAATATCATGCTGACATTTTAAACAGTGGACTGCCATTGAAGCTATTTGATAAGGAAAGAAAAATTATCAAGTCCACCTACAATCTGACCCCAACTTCTTGGCCTTATTTTAAAATATATATTTTTAAATAAATTGGAATTTTATTTTATTATAAATTACATATTTAAATAAATTTTATATACATGTATGTATATATGCAATATACATTTATACATATTTGTGCATGTGTGTATACATATGTGAATACATGAATATGAGTATATATATATGACATATATATAATTTTAGCACTTCTCACCACTTTCATCATTGGTCTAAGCAACCACCACTTTCTACATTTGTTGTGATTACCGCTTCCTACCAAATCATCCTGCTTTTACCATTGCCCCAGTCTCATATGATCTAATCTGAACACAGAAACATCCTTTTAAAACTTAAGTTAGAACTCTCCAGTACTTTTCATCTAACTCAGAGTTAAAAGCTAAAATCTTACAAGCGAGAAAGGCTATGAGAACCTATCTGCTCTGCCGTCCTTTTATCCAGCCCCATGATCACCTTACTGTGATGATTTCAGCTGTTTTCACTCTTCCTACCACCCCTCCCACTAATTGTCCAAGTACTCTCACCACCCTGCACCATCACCCCACAGACTCAACCCACACTAAAGGTGAAGACTTTTGATATTGCTGATTGTTTCCTTAAAATTTACGTATTTGTTATGTTTTTACCCTTTTCTGTGTCCCCCACTGGAGAGTAAGCTATATAAGGGCTGCTATTTTTGATTAGTCCTTTAATTTATCTTAGAACAATTACTGACAGAGAATATGTAGTATATGTAGTCAGTATTTGATGAGTGGATGAAGAGATTAATGAAGAATTCTATATTTTATGAAGATTAATCTAACAGTACCTTGGAAGCAACTGAAGTTCTTTCAAGAAACTTGTGATAGTCAAAACCAGCACTGTCCAGTAGAATGTAATTAAGTCACTTAGATATGTATTGTTAATTTTCTAGTAGCCACACATGTTGAAATAAAAAGAAATAGGTAAAATTATTTTAAATCTAATTTAGTGTAATGTATCAAAAATAACATTTTAACTTGTAATAATACGAAATATTAGATATTTTTACATTCTTTTCTCATACTACATCTTTGAAGTCCAGTGTTATTTTATACTTACAGCACATCTTACTTAGTGTACTAAATTTTCACTGTAAATACTGGGTGTATGTTTATGTTTAACAAAACTTATAGTTAAAAAAGTGAATTCATAAAGAAAAAGTAGGCAAAATCCTACATGACATACACATCAATGACATCTTTAGAGATACAACACCTAAAGCAAAGATAGTGAAGGAGAGGATAAACAGCTGGGACAACATTAAACTTAAAAGCTTCTGTACAGCAAAAGATACGCTAACCAAAACAAAGCGACAACCCACCAACTGGGAGAAAGTCTTTGCACACAGCATTACTGGCAAGGGACTTAGCACACAGATCCACAAAGAACTAACCAGACTAAACAAAAACAAAGTGAACAACCCAGTCAAAAAATGGGCAAAAGAGCTAAAAAAGGCAATTCTCCAAAGAGGAAATACAAATGGCCAACAGGCATATGAAAAAATGCTCAACTT
>JAGFMF010011637.1:3628142-3657402 GCA_019455555.1 Galemys pyrenaicus | reverse complement strand
TGGAACTGGAAGGGATTATGCTCAGTGAAGTAAGTCAGAAGGCAAAAGAAAAATACCAGATGGTTCCTCCCCTAGGAGGAACATAAGGGAACCAAATAAAGATAAAGGAAAGGAATAAGAACAATAATAATAATAACAACAAGAAAGAAACAAAAACCAAAATGAGGAGACAAGGACAGACTGGGGACACTTGGTAGGGAGGGAAGAGGGAAAGGGTTGAGGGAAGATGGGAACACGGGGGACTGAGGTGATGGTGCACTGGTGAGATGGTGATGGGGAATACATGGGGATACAATTGATGTCAAATATATGTAAATTTAAAAAAATTTATATTAAAAAAAGTGAATTTATATACTCAGATGTTCCAAATATACTTTGAAGGTTTCCAGTAACTGAAATGAATATAAATTTTTTTTCTTTTAATATTTAATCCATATTGAAAAAACTATATCATAGTTTTTAGAAGTCTTTGTCTTTGAAGCAAAATCATTTCAAAAATTACATCAAATATATCACTAATTCTTGCCAGCACAATATTTTTAACATCAAGTATATCACATATATTGAAAGCAACTCTAAAATTCATCAATCTCAACTAAGCATACTTCAAAAGCTTTTTAGTTTTTTAAACTATATAATTTATAATAGTTTATAGAAATTATATAATTATGAAATACTGTCAGTAACTCAAATTTACATACTGTTTTATGGTACAAACACATAAAATCAATTTACTGATGTTATAATATTTTTCAGTGATAGTGTAATTTCTTATACTTGTCTTGTTCCAGTTTTCCTTTTCCTTGAAACTTCAGATTTAGCTCATTCATATTCAGTGTGATATCAATGATAAGACAGAAATTATACTGAATTATTTTCTTTATTGAATACTGGGCAAGTATTCCTTTGGTTTGTTCATTGACAAAGAATACAGAATCATTATGTTAACTGTCTTCTAACCTAATGAAGAATCATAAAAATTGTATCTATATCCTGAACAATCTCAACAGCTATATCCATGAAGTCTGCCATACAATGAGTCTCAGGAAACTAAGTACATATATTTTCGATGTGTATCGAACAGTAGAATGAAACAAAGAAAACATTAGTCTCTTCTTTGAAAATGTCAATAAATTCAAATATTCGATTCAATGTAGTTGGATCACTATCATTTATGATAAAAAAATCTTTTTCTTCATTATCAAACTGAAACCTTTTTTTGACAAATGTAAAAGAATTAATATCTACACCACAAGCTTGATTTTTATAGGTTGCAGACTGACAACATTTTATAAATTAAAAGTCCTTTAAGATAGTGCATATCTGGCTTTTGTGTCACAGGGCTCACCTAAAGTCGAAGAAAGGTACTGGGTGTTTTTCAAATTTTGAATCAATTGATCATTGATATTGTTCTAAAGTTCTTGTATTCTATAGACATTGTTTTGTGACTTAACTGAAGAACTTTCAGTTTCATAATATTATTATTTAACAGAAATTAGTGTCTATGTAAAAATGGCTTACTCTTTTGCTTAGAAAATTTAGCTCGTCAAAGTTATATTTGCTTCTGATTTCGGATGGTTAATTGCATTGGTTCTTGTTTGACTAAGAGAATACTTCTTAACAGATTCACCATGCAGCTGCAGAGATGCCTCTCAATACTGCTCATGTGTTACATGTTTTTTAAAAATTTGCATAGCAAACAGTTTGTAAATTGCAATTGCATTCACAGGGAATTTTGTAAAACACCTTTTCCTAGTCTCTTTTTATTATCCTGTTACAATACTAATTAATTCATCTCCACTTTATTCTGTATCAATTTGTCTTCATTTTTTAACTAAAACTTTTCCATACCTACTTTTCTAAATGCAGAAGAATAAATTAAATTATATTCTAATAAAAAAATTTCTGTTTTATTTCCAGTTATGATTTACATGGGTATTACTGTAACCCATGCTGTTTGCATAAAACATTCCAATAAGCACACAGTCACACTGGTGTGTAAAGACTTTTTATATTAATTCATAGGCAGTAACAAGATCAGTTATATTAATGTATACTGCTCAAGTGACCCACAAGCCTGACACAAAAATTATATAGTTCAGTGGTAATATCTTAAGTGATGCAGTGATTAACAGGAAATATAGTTTTACCATAACAAACTTTTGTGTAATGGAAAAATATTTTATACTTCTTACGTTTTTAATTTTAATGCAAATTAAATTAAATCAAAAATTTAGTTCTTCAGTCAACTAGCTATATTTCACTTGTTCATTAGCCACATATAAGCTGCAGATCTAGAACATTCTTGCTACTCAAAAAGTGGTCCAGGACTAGGAGTGTGAACAACACTTGGAATTTGGTTAAAATTTAATCTCAGGTCCTACCCCAGACCTGTGGAATCAGTCCTTAGGTGATTTATATGTATCTTAAAATGTGAGAAGTACTGTCCAGATAATAAACAATGAGAGAGTTGACTGGGTAGTGTCAGTGGAATTTTACCAGATATAACGAGGGGTTTGTATGAAAGATACCAGGAGGGAAGTCAACCAATAACAGAATGTGTAGTAATAATCAGAGAAGGCAGTGAAGACTTTGTAACTTGGTGATGAAGAGGCTGTCATATGCATTTAACCAAAAAGAGATTGAGAGTAAAGGTTTTTTTTAATACATATCATTTAATGTATTTTTTTAGTTTAGCAAAATAATCAAGAATATATTTATATGTCTGTTTATACAAAATCACATGTATACAAATACTCATTTCAGAAATACTTGCAGTTAAAATACAAAAATATGCCAATGTAAATCAACCTTAAAATTATCCTTTTTTAAAAGTGTGTTGACTATATATACCATTTAACTTCTCTTAATGTATTCTATTAAAGGGGCTTCCACTGATACAAATAGAGTTTTTTCCCCCATATAGCCTTTTATTATTTTTTTAAAGATTTATTTATTTATGCATACAAGCATTGGGGTACAGGTCAGAGGTGTGGGGGGGGGTGAGAGGATTCACCACAGAGAGCAGGGAGCAGAACAGGCAGATCAACAGAAGTACACTGCTGAGGGGAGCAGTGGGAGAGGCAGGAGAGGTCTGCTGCGCCATGTGGGTCCCCTCCCTGGTGGCAGCAGGGGTCGAACTTGTGCTGCAGTGGCTGTGGTTTGCTTCATAGTGTGTTGCTTAACCCACTGCGCCACCAGGAAGGCCCCTTATTATTATTTTTAAAATTGCATTATTTTTGTTGAAGTAGCATTGGTTTACAACACTGTATGTGATTTAGGGTATAGGGTCACAGGTCTTCCAATGACTATTATCACACCACATCCACCACCAAAATATTCATAATCTTATACCACATTCCTTTGACTCCCCTCTCTGCCTTTGCTTCCCACCTCCAGCCTCCCACTCTGGTAGCTTCAATTCTGCAGTCAGATTTCTAGCGTTTGTTTTGGTTTGGTTTAGTTTTGTCTGTTCCATTTTCTGAATATTCCTAAGCAGTGAAATTATCCAGTATTTGTTTTTCTCTCTCTCTTTTTTAAAGATGTAATTATTTATGCATACAAGACCTGGGGTACAGGCCAGCAGTGGGGAGTCGGG
Organism: Galemys pyrenaicus; assembly: GCA_019455555.1. Classification (NCBI taxonomy): domain Eukaryota; kingdom Metazoa; phylum Chordata; class Mammalia; order Eulipotyphla; family Talpidae; genus Galemys; species Galemys pyrenaicus. The sequence goes on along the minus strand of JAGFMF010011637.1, from coordinate 3,653,804 downwards.
GAGTGGGGATTGGATTCACCAGAGACAGAGTAGGGAACAGAACACTCAGATTGACTGAAATACACTGCTGAGGGGAGCAACAGGTGAGACAGGAGAGATCTGCTGCACCACGTGGGTCACCTCCCTGGCTGGGCATTGAACTTGTGCTGCAGTGACTGTGGATGCTTCATGGTGCTGCCACCAGGGAGGTACTCTTTTTCTCTTTTTATTTACTTAACATAATCATCTTCATTTACATCCATGTTGTCACAATTTGTTGTGTGAAATTTAATAAAATTTCTTCCCCTTCCTTTGGTAACTTTTTGGAGATACTGACATGAAATCAGTTCAGAATTAATAATGACACCATATAAATCCTTTTAAATATGTAGGTAACTATTATAACCACTAAATTGATTTTCATTTTACTTTATAATGATGGTTACCATTGCTTCCAAATGAAGAAGTGAACACAATTTGATACCCTTTGTTTATTCACCTATAAACTCATAATTGAATTATTTTAAGATAGTGACCTGATCCTAAAAACAGAGTAATCTCCCCTTTTAAATGTACATTAGCTATTTTTAAATTATGGAAATTAATTTACATTTCTTTGACATGATGACCCCCAATAAAGCAATGAAAAAGTAAAGGAGACAATATGGAAAAGGAAAATAGAGAGAGCAAAGAAAAAGTGAAAAAGGAAAGAATAGGAAGAGATCCTTTTTCACCATGAGGGTCTGAATATTTTTTTTCAACCAAATGTGGCTACCAGAATACTTACTGTTTTGTAAAGAATTATGTATACTGTTCTCTCAAATCTAAGTAATTTGTGGACTTTAGGCAGTATAGAATAACCCAGCCTTATTTAAAATCATGAGTACAGTTCCCCATGAAATTATACTTCTTATTTTTTTTTCTTCAAGTTCTAACAACTTTTAACAGGTATGGGCCGTTCTTCTAGCGACTTTCTTTGATCAACAACTTTCTAAAACTTACTCTCACACTTAAGTTGTTTTTAAAATTTCTTTCAGCATAGTGTTATGACCTAAGGCAGCAATGAATGGTGAACAGTCCAAAGCCAAAATATTTAGCTTGTCGGAACCAGTCTTTGCCCTAAAGAAACATGGGAAATTGTTCATTTGGCAACTTCTCTGGGTTCAAATAAACCCAGCTATAGTTGGCCTCACCTGTGCTGAGGTTGGGTTCAATGCTCAAAGGGGACATAAAGGAGGCAGAAATGTGAGGTAAAATCAGCACAGGATCATCTGTGGACAGCTGAAGTTGATATGAACTTGGTTGCAGCTGGTGCAGCTGCTTTGTATGCTCTCTTGATTTATGGGTGAGGCAACAAAGGGAACTTTAAAGACATTAAATATATCTAAGAGAAACAACAGTACTATGTGATTACTAACGAATTCACATTTTCACACTTTCAGAGATTGTTTTCATTTGTGCATTTATTAAAGAAATAGTAAAGCCTGTAATTTTAGAATTGACATGCGTTTCCACTCCCTTTTTATTCTTCCTTGTATCTGAAATTTTTTATTTCAGTTTAGCCATAGTAGATAGTCTAAGATGCCAATCTCATCTTTCAAGGGAAGAAGAAGAAATAGTACATATATTCGATTTGTCAGTTTCTTCTGTTCTAAAAGGGTGCGCCTATGTTTCCATTTCAAATAGTCATATGTGACTTCAGATTGTCAACTGATTTTCTGTTGAAAGCCCTCTTCACAGGATCCTTCCTGCTGCTCTCTTACAGATACACCACTCCCCTTTTCCCTCCCTTAATACCCTCAATCTCCGATCTGTTCTCTATCTATCTCTGTGATTTTGTCATTTCAAGACTGTTACATAAATGTTATCATACTGTGTAGCACTTTTACTATTGACTCTTTTCACTTGGGATCCATCCAGGTTGTCGGGTATATTTTTAGATTACTCCTTTTTGTTGCTGAATGCATATAAGACTGGTGGGATCTGACTAAGGTCAGTAGAAGTTTCCTGGTTGTGATATTACACTCTAGTAATGCAAGGTGTAACCATTGGGGGCACTACGTGAAGAATACTGGCAGCCTACCCTTATTATTTTTTCCCAGTGTGTATAATCTACAATTAATCATATTTTCTTGAATAAAAACTGAGACAAGAAATTATCAAACTATAGTGATAACACTCTGTATGGAGAAATTATTAAGCAGACTTGGATTTATTTTTAAACATTAATTCAATAACATGTATTTTCAGATGTAATATTTTGCCTAAGAAACTACCTAAGTAAAAGATTGTTTGGAAGTGGAAGATGAGGACAGCCCAGTTGGCATTCCTGTCTGCACAGACACCAGCCGTTTCTAGTGACTCACTGGAGGTGAACGTAGGATTCTAAGCAAGCATTGGCAAAGAAGTCTTCCAAATAGTTGTTTCTTTTTAATGTAGAAAAGATCTACCATCTTATGAACTCTGAAAGAAGTTTCATTATCCTGTTGATACTATAGAACCATTTTAATTGTGTTAGTTTAGTTAGAATCACAGAATTCTCAATGCTGGAAGAATTTGGAAGGATAGTGATCTGGCTTTTTATAGAAATCTTCCAGCTTGTTTCATTATGATATTTTATGTGGTTCTTTGGCTTAATCAGAACTGATGTTGGGGGCCCCAAGCCATGAGATGAGCCACTCCTTTTTAGGAATCACTTTTAGCATCCTTTTCATCCATTCTTTCACACATGCCTGTAGTGACTTACATGAAGACTGGACACGGGAATTTAAGGAACATTTATTAAATGTTCTTTTTAATTTTTTGGAGGTAATGGGAAAACTGGACATACTCTCTCAAGGAATTCTCAATCTAATAAGAAAAACAAAATAGTGCAAAATCATTACTTCCTAAAAAAACATTTCAGAGTTGGTGACCTATAGTTGGTAGGTTGTTATAGGCATGTTTGTAAACCAAAGTAGGCATTACTATAATTTTATTCATTTAACTAACATCAAACAATTATAGATCTCTAAAATTCCATTAGTTGGTTGCTAAGAGAGCACTTTTCAGGGTGTGTTTTAAACATCTATGTAGATGTCAAACATTTTGTGATTCTTAATGTTAGAGCAATATATATTAATTTGACTGACAAACTAGTTAATTTTACCCAAGGAGGAAGTAGTGATAAGGCAGTGGATACTGTAAAACTCTTATCTTGGCAGCTTTCTATATGAGAACTATTTCTAGTGCCCTTACCTCACAATGGGACTCATGACTTTGTGTTACATGATTTATTCTGAAACTATTTTAGAATTAAACACAAGACTTCTCTAGGAATACCTTACACTATTTAAATAAATCAACCCATTGAAAACATTGTTGTTTAATTCACTGCCATCCATATGAGACGAGAGATTGTCTATGCCCATAGGTTTCACATTAAACTGTGAATTCTATCCTGATTCTTCAGTCTTGAAGTTAGCTGATTTCCCGATTAGTTGCCAGTAAAGTGCTGCTACTCCTGCTTTTTCTTCTTCACTTCACCTGCATTCTTAGTAACTGACTTCCCTTTTCCCCTGCTGTCATTTTGTAAGATCTCTTCACATTTTAGGTATCAACACTAGTTTGTTCCAAATATTTTTCCCTTTCTTATTTTTCAAAGTTTCAAAATATAGGCAGTTTTTTTGTTGTCAAATATGTTTTTCGTGAATTTGCCCATTTTTATAGTTTTTAAGTGTTATTTCCTACCCAGATTTCCAATATATATTTACCTAGTGTTCTCCTATGTCTGAGCTTAAACCATCTAAGAAATTATGTTTGGTATATGGTACCCATTTGGGGCATGCACTTCACACTTTTTCCCACAATATTATTAATTGTCATAAACACTCATAGTTTTGTTATCTCTACTATCATAGATTAAATCCTTACATAATGTAGTATCTGTTTGAAGGTATCTGGTCTTTCTAGTTGCTTTGTCAACAAATATTTATTCAGTAAATGAATGTTTCATCTAAGTCTTTTTTGACAAGTGCTTACTGTCATAGATTCATAAATGTTTTGCAACCCCTTTCCTCCCTGCCTGCCTACCTTCTTCCCTCCCTCCCTCCCTCGCTCTCTTCCTTCTTTCCTTCCTTGTTGTTTTTCAAATTTTGCTTACTGGTTTTTACTGATTTATTTTCTTCCAAGCCAATGTAAGAATTTTATTTACTATTCAGATATTATTACATTTAGATTCATATTTTAGAATTCTTGGTTAAGTTATCCAGCACAAAAAAATTTGATATATTGATTCCAGTTGAATTAAATCATTAAGGATAATTTGAAGGGAATATATTTGTTTTGAAGCCAGAATTCCCTTAAACCCCAAACTTCAGGTGAATTCTAAATGTTTAATAACTAGAAAATTAGCTTTTGAGTTGTACCAGATTTTGATTAAGTAGGTTAAGTTCCAATTTTGAAAGAAGTTTATAAATACTCTAATTTTTTTCTTTTGAAAAATTTGACCAGACTTGGAGAAATGGAAAAGTATTTTTTTTCTTTTATGTCAACATTTTATGTCACATTCAGGGTTAAATACATTTTTTTTTCTTTTCTGTCAACATTTTTTTGTCATGCTCAGGGTTAAATACATTGTCAGTATAGGATTTTAACTATATTGTGAACAATTTCACATCGTAAAATTTATCGATAGGTGTACTTGTGCATCTGTCTTTGATTAGGGGTTTCTGTTTATATAACTAGATTGAAAATTGTTTCTTTGATGTTCAGAGGCAGAAATCAATTTTTGTCTCTTGGAGAATGAAACGGTTACAGGTAAAGAAGTTGACAGCCCTCGTGAGGGTTAATTAGAGCTAAATATAATTTGATTGACCTGCTTTTTCTCCAAAAGCTTAACCAAATCTCCCTTTGAAAAGTGAGAATTTTACTTTTTCATACAAGTTAAAATCTTTATTCTTGGCTTTAAAGATACTTATCATTTTTACACACTACAAAAAAATATGTTACCACATAAATCATAGAATCAGCGATATGGATAGGCTAGTAAAGGACCTTTAAGGTTATTGTCCTTGAAGGCAGTTAGAAGACTACAATTTTTAAGGAAATATAAACTACTGTGCATTAAAGTCTTCATATGTTTAAGTATACTGTATGAAAAATCAGAAATATACTTGTCAACCACAGTAGAGGATAACTTGGTATTTTCTTCATTCCACATAGCTTGATTAAATACTATAAAATGGTATTTTAAGTTTACATATAGAATATAAAAATATAAAATGATTTGCTTTTCATTATGTGGTATTTTTCATAGCATGGTTTGTGGTTGTTGTTATAATTATTTAAATGAAATAAATTCCCCAAGGCAATTATTATATATAAAAAATAGTCATTTTCACTGTTTGTAAATTCAGTTAAAGCTTATATTTATGAGCTTCATGAACAGGAGCACCTGCTCATATTAGATAGGCTTTTTCTGTCAGACAACTTGTGTTTTAACTTTAATGTTAGGAAATTATATAGTAAAATATTTAATATTTTACAAAAATTTAAGATCACACTAGCTTAAAGTGATCTGGAAAGATTGGAGAAGTAATATCTGAAGTAGATTTTGAAGGATATATGAAAACTGGATGAAGACAAAAGGAGAAAAACATACACACCTAGTAGAAAAAATAATGTGATCGAAAGCATCTTTGTCTTAGAGGTGGGAGAGTTTAGGAAATTTAGTGTATCTGAGTATGATATTTTAGTATGGTAATCATGCAAGAGAGTTAAATGTGCTGAAGCTGGAATTTTGATTTGGAATAAGTCAGTAAAGAAACTTGAAGAGTGGAGACTGAGGATGTAGTTTGTCATGTACCATGTACTTAGGTTTGTTACATAAGGTGGAATTAAGCAATATTTTAGGAAAATTGATCCTTCAGAAGTACACAGAATACATTATAGTGAAGAACGCAACAGGCAGGGTGATCACTTACATGATTTTTATAGCACATAAGCATGAGGTGATAAAGACATAAATCAACAATGTCGTGGAAAGAATCGAAATTTTAAAATGACTGAAAATATATCATAAGGAAAACTTCACAGTGCTTAATAACTGGTTAGGTAGGAACATGAAGGAGCATGTTAGATGTATACATGGAAGGAAGTAAAAAAAGAGAAAGGAATAAGTACTTATCAGAGGCTAAGATAAGCTTAGTTCTGTGAATTAATTTTCTCTCCCCCTCCCATACATCTGAGCTTAAAGGATGAGTTATAGATTCATTTGTAAATATCTGTGAATTACATTAAAATCATCCATTGAGAGAAATACTGTATATATTAATAAGTCCAGCTTGTAAATAAGATAACTAGATACAACTTACTTTTGAATGCTTTTTATCAACAACCCTCATCCTACAGTAACCCTTAAACTTTTTCACAAGTTATAATGGGACCAAGAACAAGAAAGGTTTTCCAATGAGTGGCTGTAGGAAGCTGATAAGAAAGTATTATTTGGGGCTTGTGGCATAAGTTACATTACACCAAAACATATATCTTTTTGCAGTCTCCTTTTTCTCCTGTCAGCCACTGGCATTTTGAAAGATTTACTGATAAACTTAAAAACTACAGGACGTCTTAGGTTGCTGATGTGAACGTGCTAGTCTAATTACAAATGTGAACTGCAGTCAGTTCTTTTTCCTTCTGCTCTAGGGAGCTGTTAAGAGTCACAACTGGAAAACAAAATGTTTTACATGATTGTTGCTTGCATTAAAAAAAAGACATGCACATTTTGTTTCTAAACAACTTTTCTAAAGTTCAATAACTCATATAACTGATTGTTGTTAATCAGTTATATGTTCTATTCTTATATAAAAGACCTTTTATATTTATTCAAAGAATATGAGTTCTTTGAGAACTAAACTAAATAACTTATTTATAAGTTCTCAAATGGTATAGGTGACTGTATATTTTTCAGAAGCTATAAAGGACAGGGGCAAAAACTTTACCAAGAACTGTAAATCATGTCTTTAACCCTGTTAAAGGTGAGGACTGTTTCGATTTTATAAAGTAGATACTGTTACTTCCCATTCTACAAATGAACCAACTGAATTTTAAAGACTTATTCCATAGCCAGAAAACAGCACAGATCTAAAATTCTGACCTAGATATAGCTCATCGAATGCCATTTCATTTTACTCTGTGTCATGTTGTGAGGAAAAAGTGTTTTATCTGGGGATACACAGAGTATTGTTTTCTATGGGTCCTTTTGCCACCCTTTATCTGGGTTTATACTGCCCTTAGTTTCAACCACCTAACAAGTTCCAAGTATTTGTATCCTTTAAAGGTTTTATTAACCCTGATTATATTTTCAAATAGAATTTAGTTTGGTCTTTTCTGAAGATACATGCGAAAAGCGAGATGGAAAATCTTCATTTTACTGGAACAGTGCTGGTTGAAAGAATTTTCTCAGTGTTACAAAAAAAAAATGTTAGAGATTTTACTTCATAGTTCAGGATTTCCTTCTAGTACATTTGCTTATTCTACTTGGCATTACAAAACGTAATGTCTATGTCAGTTTTTCTGCTCTATTTCATTTTAGTTTCCCTTTTATTTCTAACTTTCTAAAGTGAATTATCCTCTCCCTAGTCAAAGTAAATCAGTGAACTGGCTGCAGCATTTATCCTGCTGAGATCTGAGGCTCATGGTGAGGTATTGGGAAAATTATGGCTCAGTTGTTACTGGCATAGGAGGCTTTACAGTTATTTATTAGAAGGTAGTGAGGAGGAAGAGAAAAAATGTTTTTATGTGATCATGTATTGCTAAATACAGCATACTGTTGATACCTTTTTTTTATCACTTCCTCTGAGAGTCATTACTTCAATAAACTAATCTTTTAAACAGCTATTCTTTAGGAATTGGTCTAGAACTTTGCTAAGGGGTCACATTTACTAACCTGATAGTTACACATTTACCAAAAAAAAGTGGCGTGAATTTATTCAGCATCAAAACCTTTGTATCTTTTATCACTCAATGATTTTTCATGCTGTCTTACCATCAGTGTACTACAATAGCTACATAAATTCCACCCAGATTCTTCATTTAATGAACTCATATTCTTTGAATAAATATAAAAAAGCTCTTTTTTATATAAGAATAGAAGTGCATAGAAGTGAGTGTGGAGGAGACAAATCATCAGATTAGTTATTTTCTATTGCAGCTGTGGGGAATTCTCTGCTCCTCTTTCTCTTCAGACACAATATTTTTTTCTAGATTGATTGAATGGAAAATAGGGAATGGTATAGCAGCCTCGGATACGTTTGAGGATATTGTGATGGCTACATCCTAAGCTCATGCAGGACTGAGTTTTGATGATCCTGTCATCTACAAGTGACTTTTATGAGTGACTTTTACATTTTATGCAATTGGAGAGATAGTGCAGTATAGTAGCCAAGAGTGTAACCAAGCTTTGTATTGCAGTGAAGAGTGTAATAGCTAACCTTTGTATCTAGATGCCTGGGTTCAAATCCTAGCGCATCCACTTAGGTTTGTGTTCTGAGCAAGTTACTTCCCTTTCTGTCTATAGTTTCCTGTCTATTAAATGAGGATGGATAATAAGCATGTGTCACCCAGTATTGGGTGGTTTAACTAAATTGATCCCTGTAAGACAGCTGTGTCTGCACATGCTAAACTACTGCCTTTTGTAGGCACAGCAACTGCCTATGTGCAGTTGAACCAGGTGTGACACTGGTGACTCTATGACTTAGCTGGGCTGAAATGATTGATGTGATGGACTAGATGTTTATTTCTCCAAATTATTATGGGTACTTTCACTCAAAAGGGTACTTTCTAAAAGCATTAAAAAGTGCACTTTGCCAAAAGTATCCTTTTAATATAGGACAATTACTTTAAAAAGTACAGAAATAAAGTTATTTGAATCGAGAACATAGTAGGTAGTTCTTGGGCCATCTCTCCATCGTACATCCTGCTGCAAGACCTAGCTTTCTAAAACATTGTGTCCCTGTGTCTATTTCTGCTCAGAAGTCTTTGAGACTTCCTTCAGATACAAACTCCCCTGTCATTCCAATTCCACTAGAGCTTGGCCCTTTCTCTCCCTCTCCCTACCTCTTTCATCCCGTCCTCCCTTATAGAAGAGTCTACTCCAGTCAAAATTGATCTAATGTCATTTCTCATATATATCACATTGCTTCTTGCTCTCTTCTTTTGTTTACACTTTTTTTTATAACTGAGGTAACATTGGCTTACATCACTGTTTGTGATTAGAAGTATAGGATCTCCCCTCTCTGGTGTTGTTACTGTACAAGACTCCCATAGTCTTCCACCACAGTCCATTGTGCTCCCTCCCACCTTGCTGTTGTCCCTTCACCTTCCCCCTGGTAACCTCAGTTCTATAGTCAACATTCTAGGGTTAGTTCTAAGTTTGGCTTTATCTGACTCTTTGTTTTCTGTATACTCCATATATAAGGGAAACCACCCTGTATTTCTCTTTCTCCTGATTTACTTCACTTAGCATAATCCTTTCCAGCTCCATCCATGTTGGTGTAAATGGCAAGATTTTACCTTTTTGATAGCTGAGTAGTATTCCTGTGCCTATCTAATTAATGTTCTAAGAGTCAGAAAGGGGAAGGTGTTATATACATACATACATATATATATATATAGCACTTTGCTTAATTGTCTGGATATAGTCATCACTAAGTAAAGCTTGTTAATGACGGTAAACTATCCTATTATCTCTAGTTTCAAACTACATTTAAAATCTGTTTCGTACCACCTCTAACACTGTCACTCTTGGCCAAGTCACATTTACTCTTTCTTTGCTCCTTTCTTTTCTCCCTGTTCCACCATTGCCCACTCCTTATATTTACTTTCAATATAGCAGCACTTAAATTGTAAGTTAGATTGTATGACTTCTCTATTCAAAACCCTCCAATTCCTTTTCACATCCTCCAAAGTAAAACCAAAGTCCTAAAATGGCTTACAAAGCCTCTTACAATCTGTAATGCCACTCCAACCCTATCCCTGCCCATAATCCTGTCTTCCTGTTGCCCTCTACCTGTTTCCCTACTACTCTTTTTTCTGTCACATTGGTCTCCTTGCTATTTTCTGAAGATGCAACAGGAAATCACAGCTCAGGGCTTTTGCACAGTCTGTACCCTCTGGCCAGAAGACTCCTTGGGATCTCTTCATGTCTGTCTCTAGCCTTCCTGCAGGTCTCTGATCAAATTCCTTCTCAGTAAGAGCTTCACTGATAATTCCTAGTTTACTGACCATCTCCCCAAACTGGAATGTAAATTCTGGAGGCCAGGAGAAAGGTCCACTGTTTTGTTTAGTACTCTATTCTCAGTACCTACAGTAGAATCTAGCACATATCAAGTTTTAATAAATAGTATTGAATGGATGAATAAAAATTTCCCCTTAAGAATAACACACACATATTCCTAGCCCTCCATTTCCTTCAAATGACTTTAGGCTCAAACAAAAGCAAGTGTCCTATAATAACTCCAAGAAAATTATAATAGCAATAGTTGAATATTAGCCACAGCAATTGGAGCAGAAAGTTCTGTTGCTGAGAAAAGAGATTTCTGCATCAAATGAAGGAAAAGAAATGGTTTATGACATAAATTTCTTGTTAAATTATATTGGTGTCCTGAGGGACTATCACTGACCCAGTGTTAAGGCATATTTTAAGAGAGCAAATGGTTTTGGCCACCCTATCCTCTTCCAGAGGTCGAGAATGTAGTTGGTATTTTGTTTTTTCCTCATCTAGCATCAGACTAAATGGAGAAGAGACCGTTAAGTTGGAGTTAGGCTGTTTTAATTCTGGCATGACTATCTTTGGACAGGTTATATATACTCTCTGAGTCTTGATTATGTGTAAAATACTTTTTAACAAGGCCTTTCAAAGTTGTTCAAAGGTTAAAAGAGGGAAGAGACATGAACCTCTGAAACATTTAATAAATGCCTTATGAACATTGCATCTTGCAGAAATAACTATGTATTTTGCTACTGAGTTCTACATTTTGGCTTAAATCAAAAGGGAGAAGTGGCAGTTAGACTGGTATTTGGGAATATGCTTTGACCCCTGGACTTGAACCACAGAGAAGCCCCACAGCAACATGAGTGTCCCAGCACTATCTGATAAAACTTGACCAGCCCACCTCGAACATCAGCCTCACTGGCTACTTGAATTTTGTGGAAGGCTACTCTTTTTATGGTTTGAACTCAACTCCTATTCTCCTATTTTTTGTTTTCAGTTCTCTACTCATTTCTTTATTTTCAAAACATTATGGTAGGGATGTGAAATTGAAGAGTCCACACTGAAAATTATCCATGAAATCAATCACAGAAAAGTAAGATCAGGCAGCTTCCCTCATAATAAAATAACATGAATGTTAATTTTCAAATTGAGATGTGAGGAGCAGATGTATATCAATTAAGTTTTGGAATTATGACTGCCGGAGACAGCGAAATATTTTGTTTAACCACTGAACTACTCCCTACATGTTTTTCTTGCAATGACATTTAATTTTGAAATCTTTAGGAAACCAAAGCTGTAGTTGAAGAAACAAGAGCTCTGCGAAGTCGAATTCATCTTGCAGAAGCTGCACAGAGACAGGCCCACGGAATGGAAATGGACTATGAAGAAGTGATCCGTCTGTTAGAGGCCGAGATTACAGAGCTAAAGGCTCAGCTTGCTGATTATTCTGACCAAAATAAAGTAAGCAAAACAGTCCTCTCTCGTCGTTACCATGGTTTCCTTGCCGTTGTCATGTATCCTGTTTTCATTTTCTTTTCATCTGCACTACTAAACTAGGTCAGTGTTTGTCTTCTATTATTCAATGATAGGATGATGTGTTGTGATGGGGCTAATGTGAAGGTGGTTAGCCTCCCTTTATTCAGATAGCTTTGGGGTGAAAAGGCATGTACCCCAAATATGTGTGCATCGCTGCTCAGCATTGTACAGCTCAGGCATTAAGTCCTGGAACTATTTACCATTTAATTGATAACATTGGTTTTCCCTCTTTGTTTCTAAAGTTTCTGTCTTATCTTGTGAGGATAGGAGGAGGAGAGCCTGGTGATGGATTTTACTCTTTGATTAGAGCATTCCAGGAAGTGTGAAAGTTAAATAATTTTTGCCCAAGGCTTGAGATAATTAATGGGAAGAAACTGAGTTTGAATTTAGTTTTAGTTTTTTATTTTTTTCTAAATGTAAGATGTACTAATCTAGGCTTCAATTTCAATAGCAAAATGCTGAATGCTTTTCAGAAGGCAATGAGAACTTTCTTAGCATGAATCTGATTTTTTTCCTATGTGTGTACTATATTCATTACAATTTTCAAAAGTATATGTATAACAGGCATACATTTTTACTCATCTGAAATAAGGTAAAAAAATTAAAGAAATTGAAATGGATATTTTTAACTTCATACTGAACATAAATGAACACAATAGATGTTCAACGTTCCATTCTTTAAAAAAATGTTTTATTTATTTATGCATGCAAGAAGTGAGGTGGTGAGAGGATTTGCCAGAGAGAGTGCTGTTGAGGGAGCAAAGGGGAGACAGGAAACAGGGGAGATAGGAGAGGTCTGCCATGCCAAGTGGGTTAGCTCCCTGGCTGAGATCTGGGGCTGAACTCTGCTTTATTGGCTGCTGATATCTTCAGAGTGCTGAGACTTAACCCCTTGAGCCACCAAGGAGGCCCTGATGTTATTATTTTTTTTAAGATTTTTTTATTTATGCATACAAGAACTGGGGTGCAGGCCAGAGGTGTGGGGGCAGGGGTTGAGAGGATTCACCAGAAACAGAGTGGGGACAGAGCAGGCAGATAGACAGAAATACCCTGCTGAAGTGTGCAGCGGGTGAGACAGCAGAAGTATGTTGCATCATGTGGGTCACCTCCCTGGCCAGCAATTGAAGTAATGCTGCAGTGGCTCTGGATAGCTTCATGGTGCTGTGACTTAAACCATATCACCACTAGGGAGCCCCCCCACCCCTGCTCTTCCATTTTTAAAGCATAGATTATTTATAATTCTGTCTCCCCTGCCTGGCAGTTGTGTTTGAACCAGTTTTTACTCCCACCAATAGTAAATGAGAATTACTATTTATTGCACATTCTTGCCGACACTTTGTTTTCTTTTACTTCTGATTTTTTTCAATCTGGTAGGTATAATAAATGCATCTCCTTTTGAATTTGAAATTTGAATTTCCCTGATTACTAATGACTTTGAGCCACAATGCATGTGCAGTAACATCAGGTTGGTAGATTGAAATCAGCTATGGTGGGTTTCATTACACTCCAAATGTTATATGAGCCAAGACTTTACCCCACCCCACACAGTCAGATGAGCATATATTCATACATTTATTAAGCATTTGTGTTTATAAAATGCCTCCTTATATCTTTTAATCATTTTCCATTGGATTACTTGTTTTTTTCATATTGATCTGTAGTGATTGTTCATACGTATGGGCACTCATCCTATATTATGTTATGAAAATCTAAATTTATGGTTTGCCATTTTACTATTTGTTGAAATGAAATTAATTTTCATGTAATCACAAGTCTTTTTCCTCATGTGTCTTTTTAGAAGTATACTTTATATTTGCCTCTAAAAGTTTTAAAGTTTTATTACTTCTATTATTGGTTTTGTAGCATTGTGTGACAATTTCATTGTCTTTTGTTTATTCTAAATAATTAAACTGTCCCAGCAAAGTGCCTACTTTTGTCAATAATTTATTCCATTTTTTAACTTTTAATACCATATGTTTTATACTATTAAAATTTGCTTTGTGCACCTTCTAATTATCATACAAAATAAAAATTAAAAGGTAAAAAATTAAAGATGTTGAAATGGATATTTTTAACTTCATACATAATCAATCAATACACTGCATTTATAGTAAGTCTTATTTCCCTTAAAAATATGTTGGTGATATGACCCTTTGATCTTTTTATGTATTTTAGATTCAACCTGTAAATTCTACCTAAAGAAAATAAATATATTGGAATTAATGCTGGAAATTCATTATATATGTAACTTAATTTGAGGAAAACTTACATAGTTAAGATAGAGACTTAATTACTAAACACTACTGAGGCACAGAAAGATTAATTGCATTGTGGTAAGAAAAACCAATCTAACATATACAATTGCATAGTTTTTCACGGTAGCTCACTATCTGACCAGTGTTTATAGATGTTCAAAGTGAGCTTATAGAGAATTCTGCTATTGTTCAATGTGTTGTTTGATATAGTCCACTAGACCAGGGCCTTTATGGTGGGTTTTAACTTTTATCTAGTCATTAATTTCTTTGTTAGCAAAGTATGTGATTTTCATTCTCTGTTATATGATTATTTGATATTACAGTCTTCTTTCCCCTTTAGTGTTTATTTTTGATTGATGTGAAAATAATTACACCAGCTTCTTTTAGTATTTATCTAAATTTTTTTAATCCTTTTATTTTCAACTTTTCAGTGTCCTAATATGGTAACTGTGTATGTGGTCAACCACTTGTAACTGGCTATTCCCCCCATCTTATTAATTTTGGACCTTTAATTAGTTTTCCAATTAAACTCTTATCTGCAAATGTCATTGGTTTTGCTCCCATATTCTTATTTTGTGCATTTTATTTATCCCATGTTTTCTAGTTGTTTTACATTTCTTTTCTCTTTTTTAAAAATTGAGATTTCTCTTGAATTTCCTTCCCCATTCCATTTATTTCCTACTGCTATTCTAGAAGTTATATATTCTGAGTTTTAAAGATTATCTTAAAACTTTGTAATTCTTTTACCTTAGAGCATAAAACTAATCACTAGTTTTCCATGTCTTCTAAGTGTTATAAGCACATTAGAATATAAAGCCTTTCCTCTCTTCCCCTTCAGTTTCTCTTTTTGTAAGTATTTTACTTCTTTCTTGACTTTAAATACCATAAGTTAGATTCTATTTTACCTTATTTTGTGCAGTCAATCTTTGTTTATGTAGACTCTGCCATTTGCTATTATTTTTTGTTCAACATCCATCCTTGCATCTCAGACCTCTTGCAATATTTATTTCCTTCCTAAGTACATATTTTAAAAAATTGTTAGGTGTGGGTTTATTGGTAATAAACTCTATGGTTTTTGTTTGTCTAAAAACATCTTTATTAAACTCCTGTTTTTGGAGTACATTTTGCTACAGTTAGAATGTTAAGCTGACATTTAATTTTTTCCAGTGTTTCTATTCAATGTTATAATATCAGCTGTCAATCTGTTACTTGTTTGCAATCTGTTGTTACTTTCTAGATGTTTTTAAGATTTTTGCATTTTCAGTTTTCCACAGTTCGACTATGATGAACATGCATTGCCTTATTTTTATTTATTTTACCTAATATTCATTGAGCTTCCTGATTTGATGAACAATATATTTTGCCATCTTGGAAAAACCTAAGCTGTTACCCTGAACTACTTCTTTTTCTGATCTCTGTTATATAACTCAAACACAAAACATACTGAATCTTTTTTTGCTTCTTTTCTCTTACTTCTTCTCCGTTCATATTTTCTGCTCTTCTTTCTACTTCATCATAAAGAATTTCTTTACCTCTGTCTTCCAATTCACCTGATCTCTTTTCAACTCTATCTAATTAATATTAACCAATAGAATGTCTACTGTAATTATGATTAAATTTTATTTTTAGGGCTTCTTTTTATATAATATGGATCTGTTTTGATAGTTTCTTATCCTTTGTTATGCTTTCAATTTCTTCTTAAATTTCTAAAATACCTTAAAAATTGCTTTATTTTATGTATCTGATCATTCCAATGTCTACTGTCATTGTAAGTCTGATCCTGTAATTTTTCCCTTAACTAACTTTCATTCATAAATCTATATTTCATGCTATTTTGCTGCATTAGATATAGTCTGAATTTAGAAACTATCCCTCCAGAGAAGTTTTTGTTTACTTTTACCAGCATGCAGTGAACTTAAACTAAATTTTCAGCTTATGAATTTATAGGCTGTACAGATATGAATGTATAGGCTGTACAAATCTGCATGAGAGGGATTTGTGGTTAGAAATTACTTGGAAAAAAGCTTTTTTTTACCCACTTATCACAGCCAAAATTTAATTCATGTTCACCTCTTGAGGTTTTGTTTCTTCCTGGTTCAACCATTGTGCCCTCCTTTTTGTTATTTGTGCCTGGTCAAACCCCAAATTGTAGGCTATTGAAGAGATAAACATATACCCTCAGAGCAAATTATGCTGCAGTGATCTCTTACTCCAGTGTATTCACTTGCTGTTGCTATTGCTAGTTTTCATGGAATACCTTTACTTCCCTGCCAGTTCAGCTTTACATTGGACTATATTACATTAAATACATGTGCATATCATAAGCATTTTTTGCCTGGAGTTTCTGTCAGCATTTGGCAAATTATGTTGCCCATCCCCCCAAAATGCAATAAACTAATTTAAATGTACTTTACTATAAGAATCAATAAAGTTATAGGCAGCTTATAAAATATGCAGTGTCCATATACAATTTAACTTCTCAGTATGCAATTTATAAAGTTACCCCACCCCCAAATCAGAAGATGTGTAAAATAAGAGAGAAAATAAACGATATAGTATTATTGAATATTCACTAATTAAAACAAAATAGTAGCCACCAATGTACAATAGAAAAAATATTTATGAAATTTCTTTTGGTGTCTCTATTCAGGAAGGTGTTCAAGAGTTAAGAAAAAGAATCACAGTACTTGATTGCCAATTGAGAAAATCAGAAATGGCTAGAAAAACTTTTGAGGCATCCACAGAAAAGCTGCTTCATTTTGTAGAGGTAAAGTCTTTCATTACCATATGTTTTGTCCATTTTAAGAATTGTTTAGGTGACTGACTTACAGCTAAAAAGCAGTGAGTTTGGTGGCAGGTAAGACATTCTCTGGGCTCAAAGCTGACTTAGTCAGATTTAAAATGGCCTAGAAAATAAAAATACAGATTAAGAAAAATAATTGAGACATGGTAACATGATACTAAATATTATGTCTTAATGAAGTTTTCCTAAAAATTTTAATGCTATGTAAACATTATAAATAGTAACATTTAAATGCTTCTATAGATACTATATTTCTGAATAAAGTTACATGTTAATGATTTTTTCCCTCCACATAACAGAAAAACTATTTTATTCAATGGAGAGAGGTTATAAATATTTATTAATTATGAAAAGGCATTTTAAAAAATCATCACACTTACGTATCTTCTTCACTATCTTGTTTTTCACTAGGCTATTCAAGAAATATTTTCTGACAGCTCTGCTCCTTTACCAAATTTAAGGTAAGATTCTTTAAGCATGTTCTTCAGAGTATGACATTTTCTTGTGGTACATTTTCTTCTGGTAATTGTAACTTAAATACTGGAGTATCTTATTAAATATTTTTTTAAGAAGCTACATAACTCCTTGGATGCCATTTTTTTAAAATAATTTATTTTTTAGATTTATTTTATTTATTTATGCATGCAAGAGCTGGGGTGTATGCCATAGATGAAAGGAGGGTGGTGGTGAGAAGATTCACCAGAAACAGAGTGGGGAGCAGAACAGATGGATCCACTGAAATACACTGTGGAGGGGAGCAGTGGGTGGAAGAGGAGAGGTCTGCTGTGCCACGTGGGTCAGCTGTCTGGCAGGATCAAGGATCTAACTTGAGCCTCAGTGGCTGCTGATAGCTTCATAATGCTGAGACGTAACCCCTTGTGCCACCACGGAGGCCTAGGATGCCATTCTTTAATGTCTCATGGAAACAGATAAAAGAACACATTGGTTTTGAGCCCATCTATGCAAACAAAATTCTTGGAGGTATGTAGCCAGTCATTGTAACATAGTGCAAGTATTCCCTTCTTTTTTTCCCCCAAAAGTTTTCATTGTGCCACTTCACTTCTATGAAAGACCCACATTAGTATCTGATTACTTTAACCAAAAGAAATTCAGAGGATTTTTGCTTTTACAGCAAAAGATAAAAAGCAGAAATAGCAGTCAGCATTGGTTTTGCCACAATTGTTTTGGAGGCAGTGCACACCCGGAGGGGAAAGAAAGAGAATGGCACCATCAGGCCTCTCCCCGGGTAACTACTTTATGTAGGCTATGTATTAATCTTATCATTACTGCTTTTAATGTATGTTAATGTTATTTTGGATTTTATGTGTTATTTGGTATGACTTGGTAGTTTATTTTTTGGGTGTGGGAACTTTCAAAATGATTTCTATATGAATTAATGGCTTCTTCATTTACTGCTATTTTGACTTATGAAAGGTTATGTGGGTTGTTCTACTTTCAAATAGTGGGGGGAAACTGTACTCTAACATTGAGGTAGAAATCACCTATCTTGTCCTATTCAAGATTTCTGTAAAGGTGAGATTAACTTGAAATTGTAAGCATCCTATTTATGAGTATCAGTCACTATTCTGTTAAAGTTCTATCTCGACCCAGGATCAGATGTTTATGGTAAACAAAATTTTATAAAACATACTCGTGCAATCAATTTCTTTCATTTTTATCATTCAGTAAACATACATAAAAGAAATATATTTGGAGAATACACCTTGATTTGTTATTATTCAGTTTGTTTCCTATTTAAAGTTTTTGAGTAAGAGATACAAACATACTAATAAGATTCATTTATTTCAAACTGCAATTTTATGGTTCTTTTAATATATGGTAAAAGAAATATAAAAGAAAGATTTCTGTTTATACATTTTTAAAGCAGTTTTTTTCCTCATAATGCCTGCTACTGCAATGTACTTAGACTTCTTACAATGTACACTTGCAGAAATAGGAAAACTTTACACTTTACTATGAAAACAGAAATTTAATAAATTAACATGATATATTGTGTTCTTATTATATTTTAGCTTTTCACATAGTAGTTTTTGAATTTAGAAGAATATCTGTAGAATATTTTTAATCTCATTTTGATGTAATGCTCTATTTCATCTAATGAAGCAATCCCATTTTTAATTTTTATCCATAATGTTTATAAGATAATTCTATGAACTCCATGCTAATTATTTTCAGTAAGGGTGTTAAAATATTCAGCTGTAAGATTCTCCATGTACAAGTTTCATGTGACCCCCACCTTCCATCCCCCAGGTCACATTGTGACTTTGAGTAATAATTCAGAAAATTTTGATACTAAAAATGAAGGTTAAAAAATGACTATAAAACGATGTCAAATATAATTAATTAATTAATTAATAATAAAAATTTTAAAAAATGACTATAAAGTCAGAGCCTGCCTTTGCCTTAAACTGGTTTGTAACAAAAGGTCAACTTTATTTTATTTATTTGTTTTTAGTTTTATATATTTTTACATTATTTTTCATTTTTGTACAGTGTATATTTCTCATCCCTGTGAAATTCCCATCACCCATTCACCCATGCACCATCATCATAGTCCCTTGTACTCTTCCCACCCATTTTGTTCCTTCTTCCTCCTCCTCCCCTAGGGAATGTCTCAGATTTATTGTCTGTTGATTTTGATTTTTGACTTATTGTAATTATTTTTTTTCTTAGTCCCTTATTTGTTTCCTCTACATTCCTCCTATAAGTAAAACCTCTGATATTTTTCCTTTTCTTTCTGGCATATTCCACTGCGCATAATCCCTTGTAGCTCTAGCCATATTTCTGCAAATTGCATAAGTTTTCTTTTTTGATTGCTGAATAGTATTCTATTGTGTATATATACCACATATTCTTGATCCAGTCATCTATTTTGGGGCATTTGGGTTGTTTCCATAGCTTGCCTATTGTGAAAAATGCCATAATAAACATAATTGTGCAGGTATCCTTTTAAATTAGTGTTTTTGTGTCCTTTGCATAAATTCCTAGGAGTGGGATTGCTGGATTCTGTGGGAACTCCATTTTTAGTAGTTTGAGGAACCTCCACACTGCTTTCCATAGAGGTTGGACCAGTTTGCATTCCCACCAGCAGTGTAGTAGAGTTCCTTTTTCTCTACATCCTCACCAACATTTGTTGTTGCTACTTTTTTTGATATGTGTCATTCTCACTGGTGTGAGGTGGTATCTCATAGTGGTTTTGATTTGCATGTCTCTGATTACCAGAGATGTTGAGCATTTTTTCATATGCCTATTGGCCATTGCACTTCCTCTTTGGAGAAATGTCTTTTTAGTTCTTGTGCCCATTTTTTGACTGGATTGTTTACTTTGTTTTTGTTTAGTCTGGTCAGCTAAAAGGACAACTTTAAAAAGCAACATTCAGCAAGTTTATTCCACATCTTGTAAAATTAAAATAGTAAACTTCTGTTCAGTCTTTTTAACATACCATATCTTTTATAATGGATGTTGGCTTTGATCATTGAACAGAGAGTAAATTTATATATTTGAATTTGAGAACTGATGCTTCAATTTCTTGTGAATTAATAGCAGCATGTTTAAGAAAATGGATTGCAAGTAATGATGGTTTTTTCATCAGTTTAAAATTGTCTCTGTTCAAGAAAAAATTTGAGCATGATAGTTTTTCATAGTAAAGCTTTGCTTTTTTAATTTTATCATAATGGATTCATTTCAGGTGACATTTGCATTTTTAAAAAGTGATATAACTGTTCTAGTTTGTTTTAGATTTAAAGACAACAACTTCTAGAGCTTAAGAGATCATTTCAGGAGCAAATATACATATTGAATATAGTTAATACTAGAATAGTGAATATCTGCTTAATTATGTTTAAGTCCTTAATTTGAACTCTTTACAAATAAATAAAAGGATACGTAATATAATAAAATATAATATAAAAAATAACACAGTACTCACAAAATAAGCTAACAAATGATTTCAGAGATAGGCAATCCATCTGCTCTTCTTATATGAAGTCAACCTAATTTTTCAATACACCGATTCATTATATAATAAATGAGAAAAGAAATACTGTTTTGTGTGAATTGCTTTGCTTATGATTATAAGAGTGCAGTGCTCCCCAAAGAGACATTTTGTATAAATCTGTAATTAATAAGAATTCAGATTTAGCAAGGAGAGATGTCATCTACTTAGTGTTAAATTCAACTTTATTTTGTTGCCCTCACAGTGAAAGAAGATCTGCATTAGCTTCTCAGACTTCACTCACACCCCTGGGAAGAAATGGACGTAACATTCCAGCTATGCTGGCCCTGGAATCTAAGGAACTTGTGAAATCTGTTCGTGCAACACTTGATATGGATTGTAAGTTTCCCATATATTTCACTTTTGTAAATAACTCATTTAACAAAAGAAAATTTAAAGTATGAAAGCTTAATTTTGTTAAATATATTGGTTTTTCTACAGTTAAAACAATAACAAAATATTTACTTCATTTAATAGGCTTAAAATAGCTTCCAACAAAGGATACCTGAGTAAGACATGTTTTAACCCCTGCTTCCATCCAAAGTCTCTTTGAAATGGAAAAATAAATATAAAACTAAATCTACAATAGCACTGGAAACTTGGAAGGGTATAATCAACATTGAGGGATTTTTAAATAATATATAACAGATAGAAGAAGATTGAAGGTACAGCCCCATGAGCGGTAAAGATGAAAGGCAAAGGCTGTTGAAACACTGAATTTTGGCAAAAAATTCCCAGAATCATAGACAGGGAAAACCAGGAACAGACCCGGGGGCAGTCAGCAAGGTAATTAATTAAAGGACTATACAATAGCTGAACCAGTGCCCGCCCTCTTTTTTCAGAGCTGCTGGCTCAAGCATTTACACCTAAGCTAAGGACCAGAGAATACTTCTCTTTTAAAGAACCTCGCAATCAGTCACTGGACACCCCCATAATAGAGCACTAAGCTAGAAAGAGAAGCAGGGCAGTGCTCTAAGTAACCTTCAGCACAACCTCCCACGAAACATGGATATCCTTGGGGAAAACTTAAATGACTGGACATTTCCATCCTTTCCTGTTTCCCAAGTGCTTTTGCCTCTTCATGTAGTTGGACTTCTTTTTTATTACTCTGTTTTTCTGTCTCTTTCCTTAATGCCAGTCTGTCTGCTGTTTGTCTAATTGCTGGCCTCTAACATTCCACTACCCTTTTAATTACCAATCTTCATCTTCCTATGCTACGGGTCAGATACCAAATACATACAAATAGAAATATGTAAAAATATAAATAAAATTCTATGTTGACTAATATCCAAATAATAATGACTTGGTATAGGGTAATATTCAAAGATACTTTGAAGGAAACTATTGACTTCAAAACTATTATAAAGGGTTGGAGACCATGCCTTTAATTTATCTGCATGATTTCTGCAGTGAGTTTTTCTTTTTTTAATTTTGTATAACCTATTTTGTTTTTAAAAATCAAATTATATTTCAAAAACCCTGCAAGAAGTCTTTGTGTAAAGAAATTCTGTGGGTTTTAAGAAAGATGAAAATAACCACTCCTAGTATATAATGTAAAAGCTCAGAATTTTATGTATCAGACCTTTTTTAGTTATGTGGGAACAGTAGAGGGAAACACCTGCACAGACATAGCCCAGTGGACAATTCCCATCATTAATTTTAATTACCTTGCTAACATTAATCTTTATATGTGTCAAACATGATTATTCAAAGAAAATATTTGAAATTCAGCAGAATTTCTTTGGAAGAAATGTGAAAAATTCCATCTGCAGTTTTTATCCATTACAAGATTATAGCTACTCTACTATTTAAAACTAGCAAATAGTTGCTATGTTGTCTTTTTATTTCAACATATAATTGCTCGTGTTTGCATATTTTGCCAGTACTTTTAACATTATATGACAGATTTTAAGTTTGATAATTCAGATAAACTCATCTCATTTTTCTTTCTTTTAAGCTGTAACTTTTTCTGTATATAATGAGAAACAGAAAATTGCTACCATGAGGTAGATAATTCAGCCACAGCCTCCACCTCATTTCCTTTGCTATAGTTGTTTGGTTATTTCAAGTTACAATTTGAAATTTTCACTTTGGTAATTGTCCCCACTTTCATCTTAATGTAAGTACATTCTAGGATATTATACTACAGGATTTCCTCAGAAATGAGAGTAAGATTCCACGGGTCTTAAAACTGAAAGCCAGGCTCTAAAGGAGTATCTAGACGACAATTCTGAACTTTTTTTTTTAGTAATAGATTTCAGTGACACAATTATATGCATTTTCTTTCCAATTTCAGAGTGCTTATGAGCCCTACCTAGGAACCCCAATATAGCATCACAGGGAACAAGAATACTTTCTGTAGCACAGTAAACATAGCTATCCAGCCTTTCTCAGATGACTTCTAGCAGTGGGGAAGTATGTGAATCTCAGAGGCAGCCTGGAGTCAAACAGCAGTAAACTGCTTGCTTATAAACAGTGCTCCGAAGGTTCCATCATGTTCCCTGGAGGTGTCCCAGAGAGCACCCCAGCGGATCATCCAATTTCACTGGACAAACTATTTAAACTCTTTACTGTTTCCTCATATAAAAAGTGGGTATGATAATATTTGAAATGGCAGACTTAGAGAATTAAATGAGATACCTATAAAGTACCTGGTGGCATAGGTGGACATTACTGCTTCTAAAGCTAGTATCATTATTATTGCTATTATTATTAAAAGCAATTCACTTTATCCTTATGGGATTAAATAATTATCTAAAGTTTCTTTCACCTTGGATACATTTGAAAACATGATAGATGAGAGCTTTTCTTAAAATATAACATTTAGTGTGATTGAGTTAGAATGTAGTCATCACAGGGCACAGCAGCTAAATGTGAGTCAGCATCTTATCTTTCAGTTGTATGGAAACTTTGATCTGTTCTGTTACATTACTTCAGTGAAACAATATGTAACCAAAATAGGCATTTCCAATTAGTGTTGACCCCCTGGAGTTGCTTCTACTGACCTCCATCAATATTCTAATGGTCGATATTGTAATAACCTATTACATTAACACTACAACCTATATTAATAATCTTTAGTGCAAAGTTCATTTGAAATAACTACTTGTTTTGAACTATAATCTTTGTCTGACTGACATCTAGATTTGCAGAACAATTCTGTAACAAAAGCAGGAAGAAGCAGTTCTATTAAAAACATGCATAATAAAATGATATCTGCCCAGATATCCCATAGGATGTCTTTTAATGAAAAGAGAACTTATTGAATTCCTGGTAAATGGGCAACAAAAACAAAGGCTTCTACTTTCCTTCAAGATTCCCAGGGAAATGATAAGTGGAATATAATGATAGGGTAAAATCTTCAAAAGCACCACCAATTATAGCCTGATCCCCAAAACTTTGATATAGAACAAGTAGGACCATATAGAAGGAAAGCACAGAGGACCAACTTGTTATCCTGAGAACAACAGTGGCAATTAGAGCAATGAGAAAAACTGGAGGGCAGTCTGGCAGGATGGGATCCCTTATTGCATTCAAATTTCTTCTATAAGAAAAAAATTGATTTCCTTTTTTCTTTCTTTTTTTTTTTAAAGATTTATTTATTTATGCATACAAGCACTGGGGTACAGGCCAGAGGTGTGGGGGGTGAGAGGATTCACCACAGACAGAGTGGGGAGCAGAACAGGTAGATCAACAGAAGTACACTGCTGAGGGGAGCAGCGGGCACAGCAGTAGAGGTCCACTGTGCCATGTGGGTCCCTTCCCTGGCTGGCAGGCAGCAGGGATCGAACTTGTGCTGTAGTGGCTGAGGTTTGCTTCATAGTGTGTTGCTTAACCCACTGCGCCACCAGGGAGGCCCCCCTTTTTTTCTTTTTTTTTTTTAGTTCTTTTCAGGTACTTTTTCTTAAATTGTAACATTATTGTTAATTTTTGGACAATACATGATTTCTCTCCTCATGTGTGGTCTCTACTATTCTCTTACCACCCAAGCACCCATAGTCCCCTGTGCTCTTCCCTCCCATCTTTCAGTCATTTGCTTTTCTTAAATAAATCATCTATTAGGCATTTAAATAATCCCTCCAATTTAGGAATCACCTGAGCCTACCACTAACTGAAATTAAAAGTAAATATTCTTACTGCAGATCGGAATATAATGGGGCACCAATGCTTGGGAATCAGTTTTGCAGTCTATATCAAGAGCTTTTAAGATATCTATAAGAAAAGTTTCTTTGAAATTGAAAAACATTTTGAAGTCACATATTTGAACCAATAATCTTTTTGTTGGCAAAGAAAATAAAGATGTGCACATTTATTATAAAAACAGAAATAAGGATGTTTAACTGTTACGAATTGGTTGAATGATAATATAATATTTAATCAATTGAAATTACAAATGCATTTTTTTCCCCTACCATGCAATGACCATCTAATTGCAAGTGTTTGTCTATGTAAACTTCCTGCATCTACTCAGGTGTTCTTGTCTGAAATTAGCAATTTTTTTTTATTATTTTTATTTATTTATTTTTTTATTAATTGTATTTGACATCATTTGTAGTCCCCAAGGAGTACCCACCACCATTTCACCAGTGCACCATCACCTCAGTCCCTTGTGCACCCTCTGGCCTCATCCCCGTCTTTGCCTCCCCCCTTCTCCTCCCCCCCATGGTCCCTTTGGTTTATCCTGGCTTTTTGGTCTTGTTGAGTTTTTTTACTTTTGGTTATAATGGCCTAATTCCTTGAGCTTATTCTTTATTGTTGTTGTTGTTCTTTCATATTCCTCCTAATAGTGAAGCCATCCGATATTTTTCTCTTGCCTTCTGACTTG
>JAGFMF010011637.1:3565728-3625682 GCA_019455555.1 Galemys pyrenaicus | reverse complement strand
CTCTCTGTGGTGAATCCTCTCACCCCCCCACACACCTCTGGCCTGTACCCCAGTGCTTGTATGCATAAATAAATAAATCTTAAAAAAAAAAAAAAGAAAGGCAATCATTTAGATTCATTAAAGGTAATCATTTAGATTCATTACTTCACTCTTTCATGAACTATTTATTGAGTATCTATGATGGGACAGACACTGACTTGGGCCCTGGGATAGAAGCATAAACAAGTTCCTTTCTCTTCAGCTCCTTAAGTAAATTACAATGGTCAGAGAAGAACAAAAAATTTAGCAAATAAATCCATTATAATTGCAGACAGTAATGAGTGTTATGCATATAGTAGATGATGTATAAGGGAATGTGACTATTTGAGCCAGGAGCTAACCAGGAGAAAAATCTATGAAGAGACCTTTTTAGGTTAAGTACAAGAACCCCTAGGTAGGAGCAATCTTTTTTGTTTTTCAATTTATATATTTTTTACATTTCATTCATTCTCCTCTCAGGTGTAATCCTCATAAAATTACCACCACCAAGATGTCCGTGAACTGTCACCATAGTCTCTTGTGCTCTCCCCTCCCCTGTTTTGATCCTTCGCCATCCCTCTCCCCAGAAATATGTCTCTAATTTTTAGTTTTCCTGCTAGTTTTATTTTATTTTCCTGATCTCTTATTTAGTTTCCCTATGTTCCTCCTATAATTGAAATCTCCAAATGTTTTCCTTTCCTTCTTACTTCACTGAACATAATCCCTTCTAGCTCCATTCATGTTGCTGAGAAAGACATAAGTTTATCTTTTTTGATTGCTCAATGATATTCCATTGTGTATATGTACCACATCTTTTTGATCCAGTCGTTTGTTTTTGGGCATTTAGGTTTTTCCATATCTTAGCTATTGTAAATTGTGCCGAAATAAACATAGGGGTACAGGTTTCCTTTCGAAGTAATGTTTTTGTGACCTTTAGGTAGATTCCTAGCAGTGGAACTGCTTGATCATATGGTAACTGGTAGGAGCGGTCTTGACACATTTGAGGGACAGAAAAAGTCTGAGTATCCAATACATATAAGCAAGGAAGAAATTTGAAAGAGCCAGATTTTAATAGGATTTTGAACACCATACTAAGGACTTTGGATCTTATTTTGAGTATCAAAGAAGGAACCAATGATAATTTTAAACAGGAAGAGTAATATGATCTGATGTACATTTTAAAAGATAATTTTTTTTAGTATCAAAGAAGGAACCAATGATAATTTTAAACAAGAAGAGTAATATGATCTGATGTACATTTTAAAAGATAATTCAGGCAGTTCTTTAAAACTGTACTGTAAATGTAGCAAGGGTGAAGAAGGCAGGACTGTTGCAATTGAAGTTACAGCAACTTGAGTGGTAACTTGGGCTAGGTTTGAATTAGCAAGGAGCAAATATTCAGTTTTAGAAAAAAAGATTCATAGTTCATCAATGAGTATAACTTTTTGGAATATCTAAAATTCAGAATTATGTTTAAGCTGGGTATTCCTGTGCTTATTGGGTCAATGAGTAGCTGAAAATCCAGTAACACAGAACAATTATCAGCCCTCATCTTGGATCTTAGACAGCCATAGGTTTTTCTGTTATTCCTTATGTACATTAATTACAGAGTATTTGCCTAAATTCATTAAACAAATTTCTCAGAACTGACTTGCTGAAATTACTTAATAGTAGTGATCATCTACTATTCTCTATTGTTCTATAGGAAGCAGTTTGTCAGTCATAAAAATTAGAAGGTCACTATTATTCCAGCATTTAGTATACATAAACAAATATCTAGTGTGAGTCATTCCCAGAGCTACCACATTGTAGGCATTTTCATAGAAGATCATTTCCAGGAAGTATTTTAGGTATATAATTTAATCACATACTCTGCTAGTAGCTAAGAGATATAAAGACCTGGCTAGAAATGGAGCACTTTGTTTCTTTTACAAGGCAAGAATATAGTTGTCAAAGGGACTGCAGGGTGTGTATTGTTTACCAGGTCAAAGCTTCTGTATCTTCACACCAAGTGGCAAATAGTCTGTAACTAGATGGTTTCTAATACAAAGGCAGAAAAAACACAAGACTGCTTCAAAAATTACAGATGACTTTGCTGGTAAATTATAGTCCATTATTACTCTTCCATAAAATGAAATTCTGATTCCTTTCACAATTAGAACTAACTATAATAATAGAATATCTAAAGTGTAGTTCATGTTTCAGGTCTATAACTAGATAAACAAAATGTAAATGATGCCAAAATGTAAATGATGCTAGTAATATTTTCCCTCAGGGCCTGAAAATGTCCTCATCCAAACTGACTGTATTTTTTGGGTTAATGGCCTAGGTGTTCTCAGAGTTCAGATAAGAACAAAACATGAACAACTCATCTCAGGAAATCCAGCAGCAGCAGTGGTAGTGTACAGTAACTGCTTTAATGGTCATTTAACATGATAGACTAGTTCAATTAGATCCATACATGCTGCCCTTCAACAACAGACTATTAATATTACCTTTACTGATAATAGATTTTAAAATAATAATAATACCATAAATGCAGAAGGTCTTTAAATTTTTTATCAGTTTTATGGCTTAAAATTGCTATTTTTCATCAGTATATCCTCATAGCAACTCTGTGAGATAGGCATTACTATTGTTTCTAATTCAAGATACTGAAAGATCAGGGCTTAGAGCATGAAAATTATTTGCTTTAGTCACATCTGAAAGGGACAGAGCCAGAACCCCAGCTCATTTATTCTAATGTTAAGTCCCATGAGTGTCATAGAGGTGTGGCTAGTCATTAGAAGTGAATTGTTATTTTTCTTTTTATCTTTGAAGCATGTAAAAAAAGCAGAATGTTTGATAATCAGTTGCATCTCAGGATTTGATAAAATTCAATGACCTTTCAGAGTGTTTGCTTCCTATCTCTCAGGTGGAGATAGAATTTTCGTTAGGCTTTTTTCAAAGACTGAGCAAATCAGTGTGAAAGTACTTTGTAAAATGTGAAGCACTATATAAATTTTGTATTTTTTAAAATTAGAACACTGACTAAAATCCATTTAGCTAACTTTCTTGATTTACAAATATTCAAAATAAAGTAACAGCTTCCACTAGTTCAAGAAACTTTAATAATTTTCAATCAAGTATAATATAGAGTGATTCATTGAAATACTGTTTTTCTCTGGAGGACATATTGGGACTTACCTCTTTTTACTTTCTTTAGAAACATCTGTACTAGTTGTCTTTTTTTTTTTAGTGAGCATTTGTTAATTCTGAAATTTAAAGCAGCTTTCATAAATAAAAGAATTTGAAGCATCATGAAAACCATAAATGAAAGTCCCCTTTGGAATCACTGTAAAAAACAGATATATATGCATGCTTAGGTAAAGATCTTGAAACTGGGGGTATAGAATCAGGAACTGAATCTTTAATAATATTTTTTCAAAAACATGTACCCTTATGAACTTATCCAACCAACAGTACCAATTAGATTAAAAATAAGTAAACAGAATTGTTATTTCTCATTTCATTTATAATATGACCCTCAAATGCTAATGGAATTTAAAGTCAAAGTAGCGTAGTGAGAGCATTGAGGTGAAAAAAAAATCTGCTTTTCGGACAAGATCTTTATTTTTTTTTAAGATTAATTTATTTATGCAAACAAGAGCTGGGGTACAGCCCAGAGGTGTCTCACCAGAGACAGAGTGGGGAGCAGAACAGGCAGATTGACTGAAATACACTGCTGAGAGGAGCAGCTGGCGAGGCAGAAGAGGTCTGCTGCGCCATGTGGGTCCCATCCCTGACCTGATCGGACTCATGCTGCTGTGCAACGAATGCTTCACAGTACAGCGCTCAACCTGCTGCGCCACCTGGGAGGCCTTGGACAAGATCTTTTAAAGCTAAATAAGTTCCTCAACCTCCCTTTATAAAACTGAAAGAATAAGTATACAGTTCATTGTATTACAGGATAAAATTAAATAACCTTTATGAAATTGCCTTTACTTTTTATAAAATATTAGTTGTTTACATCCTAAATTATGTCTTTATTAAAAAGATAGATTCCTTTTTATTTGTAGAGACCATATGCTAGAGGGTTCAAATTCCAGCTCTACTACATAATAGATGCTACTTTTGAGGTTCTGTAATCTCTCCAAGTCTCATTTTCTTCCTCTATGAAAATGGAGATATCACCCACTCACAGGGTTGTTGTGAGGATTAAAGATAATGTACCTAAGTTGCTATCTGATTAAAGATAATGTTTAAAAAGTGGCTCACATCTGGTAGGTACTCCATATATAACATCATTATCATCATCATCTCCTTCATCATTCATTGTCATTATGTAAAGAAGAGTATTTGTCCTTGCAACCTAGTCAGATAAACTATTCTCTCCCCTACCCCCACTTCCTTCCTTCCTTCCTTCCTCTCTCTCTCTCTCCCCCACCCCCAAACCTTGGAAGGTGGTGAAAGATTTCTACAACTGTAGTTTTTATAATCTGTCATTGTTATATTATTCCACTGAGACATATAAGAAAATCATGTGCTAAAACCTCTGAAAACAGTTGCAAAGCAACATCTCACTCTAAAGTTACAATAAGTTAAGTTTGAATAGGAAGCACAGACTGCAACTCAAATTTACTCCATGGATATAAATTTGAAATAATAAAGAAGTTTATGTCTGGTATAACTGGCAGCCTCAAGTGCTCTCCATGTTTCATAGTCTTATATGTGCTAAGTGGGGGCCTTGCTGAACTTGCTTAGAAATAGAAATATTTAAAATTGCCCAGGAGAGGTACAAGGAGCTACCATTTCTGCAAACTCGAAGTAGATTTTCACAGGCATTGTATTCATATGACAAAGGAGTAAACCATATATGTTTTTCTGGTGGAAGAATATTCCAGATAGTGCAAAGTGTGAGGCAGGAGAGTGCCTGGTGTGTTGACAAAAAACAAAGAAGGCAATATGATGGAAAGGCCCAGCTCACTGTACCATTTAGTCCTCAGTTTAAATGTCTGATTTCCTAACCAACTATCTCTAAATCCCTACCTACAAGTACTCTGTTTCATTTCCCTGTTGTATCTCTTCATAGTACTTTAGTTTTTGCTTGTTTCCTTGTTTGTTGTTCATCCACTACGAAAATATGAGTTTCTTACAACAAGGATCTTGAAGGTCTCATTCATCACAATTTCAGTAACACCTAGAACAGTGCTTGACACATAGTAGGAATTCATGAGATATTTTATAATTATAACAATATAGATTGCAATACCTGTTTAATAAATACATTCATATGAATGTTTAACTGAAATGTTTTTATTATCATTTACTTAGGAGTGAACTTAAAACAATGAGGCACCATTTTTATTCACCAGAAGGCCACATATTAATAATGATGGTCAATCTATATTGTTACTGTGGACATGAGCTGACAGATGTTTAGTCAGTACTTTTGGAGAGCAGTTTGTCTGTGTCTCTGGGAATCTGAAATGTGCTTTAGTTTTGACTTTCATTTTCACCTCTACATTTACATCTCTTATTATACAGAAATAAGTACAGCTATATCCATGTGAATCTAATATATAGAAATATCCCCTTGGTTATACAAATAGGTGTCAAATAGTCATGCTCTCCACACATGTTGTTGACTGTGTATCAGACACTCAGAGGAGAGATCAACTCTGCTCATGTTGGGGATGTCCTTGTAATAGAAGGCAAGGAGCTGAAGTTCAGTAAATCTTAAGAGTGAACCTCAGAAATCCCACGCAAAAAAAAGTACAAATGATGCATTCTCAAAATAGATCCTGCCAATTTGTTGTAATTGGGAAACACTGCAACTATTGTAACATCTGCTGAAATTATAGTTTATCTAAAGAATCTGAAAAGGATGTAATCATTGACATACATATACATCTGGACATATACCACATATTCCATGAGAGCAGTTTTGTTTTGTTTTGACTTGTATTGTTTTATTTTAAATTTGAGTGAAACAGGTTTGTTCTCATTCTAAACTTTCTCATGTTTAGAGATCATAAGTTAGAAATGTGACTTGTGAAATAAATTCTAAAAGATGAACTCTCCTGTATACAATTGCTTACAGTCCCTATAGGAAAGGTAAGGTAGAGGTACACAAATAAATCAAGGTAATTTTCACAAAACTCTTTGATGAGCTTAGGTGTTTAAACAAATATGCAAAAGCTGGACAAAGAAACAACCTGAAATTAACAAGAATTCTTTAGAATAGTGACAGGAGTGTTGAAGTCAAGATTAACAGATTTTTAAAAATTTTCTTGAAAAAATTTCAAGCTATATTTGAACAGTAATAAATAGAAATAAAAATTTTCTATATTAATGCAGAGAGGAAAAGGCTAAGCAAAGTGGTGAATACTCTTTGAGAGGCACCCATGGTCTCAGTTTGCTGATGTTCATGCACTTCTGTGATCCCCTCCCCTGGCATATGTGCAGAAACTATGAGTTAATTGTAGGCAATAGAATGCAGCAAAACGACAGGATGTATGTGTAATATTGTATAAGAAATGAGCTAAGTTGAGAGACCCACATTATGGGAGCTTAGGCCAACAGCGGGGAAAATTGAAGCCTTCAATCCTATAATCATAAGAAATTGAATTCTATTGACAGTTGCAAAACCTTCCCAATCAGGGTTCAGCTGAAACCATAGCCATGTCTGTCATTTTGATTTTCAGCCTTCTAAGAGTCTAAGCAGAGTACTTAGCTAAGTGATGTCCAGACTCCTAACTCACAGTTGTGAGATATTATGTGTGTTGTTTTAAACTGCTAATTATGTGACAGTTTATTGCATAGCAATAGGAATTTAATAACATAAGCTACATTTTCTTTATATTTTTGGTTGAGAAACTAACCTTCAGAGTGGCAAAGGGTAATTCTCCCTGAAATAAAATATTCCCTCTGTTAGAATAGGAGATACAAATTGCATTCCTAGAGTCGGGAATCTACCTTAAGACTCCTCATAAGGAGATTCTTTTCTGGCTCTTCCACTTCTTTGAATCTTTTCTATCCAATTAAAGGAAAAAATAAGATACTCCTTTACAAGTTATACTCTAGAAACTAAAAGCTGCTGTTATAGTGTAAACGCTGTTATAAACCTTCCTAAGAGGAGCAGCTCTCCCTCCTTACCTGGTGATGCTGTTTCAATCAACTTTCCATTTCCAGACAGTCTCAGAATATTTGGCCCATTGGTGCTCAGTGCTGTTTGATGAATGAATCCCTTAAATACCTCACCCAAAAACCCAGTAAGAAAGAAGGAAAGTCACTCTTCCCTGTTGTGATGCTTTTTCTTCTTAAACTTTAGGGAATGAAAAGGCAAGCATGACATTTATGTAGAGGGAAGTAAATGAATGAACCCTGAGAATACAAAAGTGAGTGATTTACTTTATGTAAATAAAAGGAACGTTAAAAACCTAACATGAATACTGATTATTTCATAATTATCTCCTTTTCTTCTCAGTCTACAGAGCTGTGTTTAGTTTCATATGAGACATAGTCAGTGTTGGTAAATGCCAAAAGCTTAATTGTCTGATTCCAAATGATCCTGACATATAATGGCCTCATTTGTTAATGTCTCCATTCTCTATCCTCACATCACATAAAGCACAAACCTTTTATAACCTGACAATAATTGAAGTGCCTTTATGTTTTATTCATTTTATTTTTAACTTCTTTCTTTGTAGACCCCTAGTGGAAACATAATTTTGACATTATTCATTCTGGTTTGGTACATTGAATGCCTGGTACATTGTATCTCATTACTAGCAATTTGTGAATTCTTTATAAATTCTTTCATTAATCCATTCCTAATTGCTTTGTTGGACACTACTAGTGACAAATGCCAAAAAAAAAAAAAAATAGCTTCATTTACAAAACATGTAAGTAGAAAATGGGCACAAATAGATGCATCATTGCTTTCACTTTCTATTTCACAACATGGTATTGTTTTAACCTAAATTAAGGAAATGAAAGTATTTCAACTCATAATGTAATTATTTTTGAATTAAGATAGAACATATCAGTTGAATTGAAACCTTCACTTTTTTTTTTAAAGATTGATTTATTTATGCATACAAGAACTGGGCTATAGGCCAGAGATGTGGGGGGTGAGCGGATTCACCAGAGACAGTGTGGGGAACAGAATAGGCAGATCGAGGGAAACACACTGCTGAGGGGAGCAGCGGGCAAGGCAGGAGAGGTCTGCTGCACCATGTGGGTCCCCTCCCTGACCGGGGGCAGGGATCGAACTGGTGCTGAAGTGGCTGTGGTTTGCTTCATAGTGTGTTGCTTAACCCACTGCGCCACCAGGGAGGCCTGAAACCTTCACTTTTTAAAAGTGAATTGATCAATGCTCTCAGTGGTCACATCTATTGCCTAAGAGTGTGGTTAATAAGCACTTTATTACTTCTCCCCCAGTCTGTGCTCTAGTAGCCTTTAATACACAAATCTGAACATATCACTTCCCAACTCAAAATCTCCTGTCATTTCCCTTCACACTTAGAATGAGATCAAAATTCCTTGGACTTACAAGGCCCTTCATTTCTGGCCCTGATTGTCTTCCCATTTTCTACGATTCTTACCCTGCTTATACTCCACCAGCCATACTGGTCTTTTGAGGTTTTTCAAACATGGCCAGTTCATTTTCACCCTAGTGCCTTTGCACATGCCTTTCAACTCCCTAGAATGGAATGGCTTTCCTTCAGATTTTTAAAATTACTTTTTTACTTCATTCAGCTCTATGCTGTAACATCATATTTTAAAAGAGGCCACTCTTTCTAAAAACACTAACTCCTTTTATCATTATCAATCACTCATAATCCTGCTATTCATATTTGTTTTTCTAGCAGTACTGATTACCATCTGAAATTGTGTGTTCCCTGCTAGGATATAAACTCCAGGAACACAGGGTCCTCACTTGTCTTATTCACTCCAGAACCACTATATTATTCAGTACATGTTAATGGAATACCTAAATGAATAAAATCATAGAGTCAGATTATGTAGAACTACACAACAACTGAAAAGAGAAACAAAGAAGAGAGATAAAAATGCCACTGAATATTTGAGCCTCGATAATTGGAGGGTAGAAGAACTTTTGAAAGTCAAGGGTACTCAGAAGGAAAGACAAATTTGGGAGAGAAGAAAGATGAGTTCTGTGTTAGAAATTTAAAATGATGATAGACATCTAGAGGAAAAATTGGGAGAGCAGTTGGAATTTGAGGCGTTGTTTAGGACATTATTCAAGTAGTATTGATCATTGAAGCTCTAACATTACAGAAAGAAGGTGTAAGATGAGGTGAAGGTCAAGTCCTATGGGGAGAACCCAGAGGAGAAAAAGGTGCCAGATGAGGACCAAAGTAGAAATAAAGGGTCGATTGTTGGGAGGTTAAACAAAGAATCCAGAAAGAAGAGAATTTCAAAAAAAGGAGTAGTAAGCAGTACAAAACGATAACAAGAGGGCAACATTTGAGAAAAGGATTGACTGTGATTGTAAGCACTTGTGACCTTTAAGAGAGAGGCGTCAGTAGATTGGTGAGGGCAGAAATGCATTTTACACCAACACTGTCTTGAATGTCAGTTTAATCTTTCTTCTGTGATTCATAATGTATTTCAATATCTCTTAGGACCTCCTGGTCATTTATAAATACCAGTTATGTAACTGTTGTTTAAAAGGTGTAGGATTAAGGGGGGATAAGAGTATAGGAAATTGAATTGAATCTATACTGATCCTACAACATATGTTAGAAGTTTCTTAATTTGAACAAATCCCCACCTGTGTCCAGGTTTGTGTGGCTTTCTGGTGTGGGATTCAGCATGTTCTGATAGCTGCCAACAAAGCGTCATTTAGGTGTATACATAGCTTTTGTAAATTGGAAAGTGCTGAGATAAAAGGGAAAATGTTAGTGCAGGCTGACAGTAGTTTTATTGTCTGTGAACCTAAAATGTATTGAATTTTATTTTTGTTATTTTGTTTTAAATGAATTATTTATTTTTACTTATACCAGAAGTGCGGGGGGTGAGAGGATTCACCAGAAACAGAGTGGGGAGCAGAACAGGCAGGTGTACTGAAATACACTGCTGAGGGGAGCAGCAGGCGAGACAGGGAGAGTCTGCTGCACCATGTGGGTCATCTCCCGGCAGGAATTGAACTCAAGCTGCAGTAGCTGGTGGTAGCTTGATAACACTGTATCTGTAACACTTGCGCCACCAGGGAGGTCCCTATTTTTGTTATTTTGAAAGGAATAAATAAACAGAAAAAGTTGCTCATAATCCACCACCCAGAGACAATCATCTGTTTACATTGTGGCGTAATTTCAGTCCTATTTTCCACTTTCTAAAACTTGTAGCACTTTTATTTTGGCTATACTGGGAGAAGGAGTATAGTGGTCAACAGGTTGGGCTTGAGAGCCAAACTGCCTCAGACTTTGCCTGGGTTCAAATCCCACTTCAACCTCTTATGAGCATCAAGATCTTGACAAATTCATACCTTTTCTATACCTTCGGCCTCCTCATCATCAAAGAAACAAACAATTCTTTGACAAGCTTAGTTGTCCTAATATCTGGCATATAAAAGAGTTGATTCCCGTGTTCTTTCCACCTTTCCAGTCTTCCTTGTTCTGTTCTCCCCCTCCACTGGCACTCATCTGGAAGACTTCACATTCCTTTTGTCACTATGTCTAGCATTCTCATGTTCTGCAGTTTTTTCATTTGCTTTGATATGCGAATTTTGTTTGAAAACGTAATTTAGATCGGTAGCTACCTACCCCTACTGGAAACTGAGCTGAGAGGAGAAACCAGGGGATCCAATTGAGGATTATACTTCTCTATAATTGTCTTAAAGTTGCATTGCACTCTGCCCTCACATTAAAGTCAAATATGGCCTGTATCTGTTCTGAAATAAAAAAAGGATAATAAACTAATTAAAGCATCTGATTGTCTGTATCCAAGTTATTATCCTGAAAAGCCATTAACCATACAATGATAAGCAGATGACTGGATGGGCCGTTAACGGTAATAAGTCCCCGTGGGCACCACATCACCACTGTGTGTGCTCTATGCAGACAATTGTGACAGAAATGTTTCTAAGACTAGGCTGAATGTGAACTATTAAAGTAATAGAGAATCCAAAAGAAAACTGTTCCTTCTTTTGTTTATTTCAGGAAAGGATTAGCATGTATTTAAACATCATTAAAGAAGAAAGAGATTAAGAAAAATGGCCTTATTAGCTTTATAGTTAAAATACTTGGTCAGATAGCATCGAGGCTGGACATGCCATAGAAGAGACAAAAACCTTTTTCTTGGCTTCATGATGGAAAAGAAAACTAACCCTTAGTTCTCCCCACTGATCACAATAGTTCCTCTGAGTATAGTTACTATAGTTCTCATTTTCCCTAGAACCAACCTAGATTTTGAGTGTTCTGGGAGCCTTTCAATGACTCTGAGGATTTGGGACTCAGAAAAAAAAAATAGTTGAAGTATTATATCCTTTCTATGTGAACAAGGTTTTTGTCAACCTTTGCCTTTATTACAAACATCTTTTCTCTCTGTGCTAGCACTGTGATGTAGATTGTTATCTGAAGGTGGATCTGTCTTTATTGATAAGGTGCTGACAAAGTTGTGTGAAGTGTATCGCTGTGCTTTGGGGTTGGAGAATTGTTACCAACAGCAAAATATTGTTCTGTTGCTTAAGGAGATGGTGAATTGACTTTAACTTAAGGAAACAGAAACCCCCTACAGGGGTTTCTCTAAGTATCTTGCAGTAAATCAACCTTCAAAGACTTCCTTAGGAAACACATTGGCCCTTTTTAAAAATACAAATGCAATACATTAGACATAGTTCTTAAATCATCTTGTTCTTTTTTCTAATCCAAAGATAAGAAAAACATATCAGTATGTATTGTGACTTCCTAGGGATTTGAACAACAAAAAGTTTAAATGTTCTTAATGCAGTAGAGATGTCAGTTTCATAGTTCTGTGTTTTCACTTGTTAGGAGTTGACTAAGAAGGTTCCATTTGGGTGTCATCTTGCCTCCGCTCATTTATCCAGAAATTTTCTTTTAAAGAATGACTAATTATGTACCTCTTCCCAAGGAGAAGTACAAATTTTGTTCACATATTTTCTGAATTTTTATCTACACTCCTCTTTTTTATTCTTTGGAGTAAAATAATTATTTATTTTCTCTTTAAAGAAATGCAGTGACACAATTATTTTAAAATAAGCTGTTTACTAAAATATTTAAATCTCTATCTCAATCCCAGTTTACAGTAGTAATTCTGCAACACATTTCTGCCAGTAAGTGAATCTGGAGCTCAGAATTCTAAAGCAATTGCCAAGGGAAGCAGATATAAGTAATGGGAACATTTGTTAGGATGTAAAGATATCATCTTCCAGCACCTAGGATTATTTTTTGAATTTACAATTTATGAGTCAAATCTAAACTAAATTTGTCTAATCAGAAATGACTCATATGCTAGATTTTATTTTTTTACAAATTCCTAAGTCAGTTAACTTGTGCTACTTTTATTTATTCATGAAACTTGATTTATCTCAGACTAGTCATAAAAATTTCATCATTTGAATATTTTCTAATAGAAAATAGGGGGTATGATTTCCCATGGTAGGAAATGGTGAGGAAGACTCCTTCAGTTCTTTTCTAAATTATTAATGCAGGGTTGATTTTGGTTCAGTTCAGTTTAGTTTTAGTTTAGTTCAGTGTAGTTTAATTTAAACTCCATGCTAGCCCAACACAGGAGTAAAGACAATCTCCAGGAAATAATGCCCTTCTTGATTATTTGTATTTAGAATAAAAGATATGAATGACTTTCTCATGTCTCAAAAACTAAAAAGTTTAATGAGACACATAATCTATGAACTTTTTAAAAATACTCTAAGGAGATATTACCACTTATCAAAGACCTAATGGATGTGCTCAAAATATTGCTGTGGAGTGTGTTTGCATTTGAGAATATAGCTTAAATACTATACTATCAGCCTGTTTGTTGGGACATATTATTTCAAAGGACCATTCATATCTAAGTCACAGCACACCCATATGTATCACATTCAGAAAACCATGCAGCAAAGCAAACCTGCCAGCTTGCCCAGGGTAGCAAGCAGGCCCTCTTTTCTGTGTATTTGTTGACTTGCCATGTACCATTCATATTTCCCCATCTTAACTCTACTGCCTAAATGACACAACAGAAATTTAATTGGTATTTAAAATAGTTTTGAGATTTGTAGATAAAATATTTCACAGAAGCACAAATTTCATTATCTGACTTTCTGTCTGGTAGTTGCTCTTTGTACACTGAGTATATAGACTTCCTTGAATAAGAAGGTAGCATGTTAAGACCGCAGAGATTAAAAAAATGATAAGCATGGCTATAACTAATTATCATGTAAGTTAACCAAATGTAATTATGAAGCAGTTATGGTTAACTTTTGTTTAAACATGATTTTCTTATTTGAATGGAAGGCAAAAAGAAAAAAACAGCAGGCCTTTGTGCTCCTCTGTTACAGCAGTGCTCTTTATGTGACCTAGATTTTAAATCTCTGTAGTATTTCCTGTACAAAACCAATGTATTCCCTCTCTGACACCTACCAGTAATAAAATAAAATATGAATCAGCTACATAGAGACACTATCTGTGTAAAGTTTTTGTTCAAAACCTTTTACTAATAAAAAAAAGTACATAGTGCTGTAATAATGCAAATGAGCTTATAAGCTCAGTATAATTAAGAATCTTTCTAGAGGGAAATGTCTCAGGAGGTAAATATTTAAAGATCCACTGTAAAGCTTTTTTTTAATATATACACAGAAATTTTTTTCTTATTTCTGCATCTGATGTAATCTTGGAATTCTTGGTAGACAGAAACTATGACTATAATTTGATTTTGTACTAAACAAACACTTTTTGATCTATTCTCTTGAAAGAATCTTCCTGTTACTGCAATCTATTATTATAATCTCACTTTTTAACAAAATTAGTATTTATGCTCAGGAAAGCAAACAGCTCTCCAGTTATGTTAAATGTCAAATGATATGTCAGACTTCAGTCAAGGGCCTTTCCTCTTGGGTTATAAAGCACTGATTGTGAAATTTTCTCTTTGTAGCCCATTCAGATTTTGATAGTGAGTAAAGATTTTAGGCGCCCATTATGCTGCTACTGTTAAAAAATTATTAGGAATTGTTACTGTTAGCAAATGCCAGGTTATTTCATTAAACATTCTTCATATGGCCATGAGAACACCTACTCACTAGAGAATAACATGTCTTAAAGAAACACGGATCTATCCAATTGGCTGCATGAACAATCAGAAAATAAAATGATAGTTTCAGCTGTATGCAAATAGCATTAAGCATCTGTATTATGAGTGAATTACTGACTCATCTAGCTCTTTCCAAAGGTACACTTGTCTACATTATATGGGCAAAACAATTGAATGACTTTTCAATTTTTAGCTTGTATTTGATACAAGCTACAAATACAAGCTAAAAAGTCAGCTTGGATTGTTACCATGTCTAAGCCGTTGTTACCATGGCTTAGAAATATTGCTGTAAAGCAGTCTCCTTTAGAATCTATTTCTTAATCATGTTCTCACTTCTACTCTCTTTCCTTATTTTCCTCCATTCAATAGATGGTAATTGAACACCTACTATGGATGAAAAACTCTTTTGAGTGGGAGAATACAACAGACAAGCTCCTATCATAAACTTAGTGGGGAGTAATTAGGCCTTGTTTAAATGTTCAGTTATACTTAAGAAATGCTTCTAAAGAAAAAGAACTGTGATTTGTTGATTCACCTAAAATTTTTGAGGACCCACTTTATGTCAGGCATTTCACTCGGTCCATAGTAGTAATGAAACAGGAAAACAAACAATAAACAGGAAAATCAATAAGTATGTAATTTCAAACTGAGCAAGTACTGTGACTTTAGCACATATGTAGAAATGGAAGACGGATGAGGATGTCTTTATAGTAATATTTAAGTTGAGACTTGAAAGATGACTAAGTGCCAATCATCAAATGAGCTGAGGGAAGAACATTCCAGGCTGAGGCAAAGAGCTTACCTACTCCAAAAGATGAAGGGAATTCAGAATAGATCCATTTCCTAAATTAAGAATTCCAGGAGGATTAGTTTTTGAGAAATAAATAAAAACTTGATTTTG
Source organism: Galemys pyrenaicus (assembly GCA_019455555.1). Classification (NCBI taxonomy): domain Eukaryota; kingdom Metazoa; phylum Chordata; class Mammalia; order Eulipotyphla; family Talpidae; genus Galemys; species Galemys pyrenaicus. The sequence goes on along the minus strand of JAGFMF010011637.1, from coordinate 3,610,486 downwards.
AAAAAAAGTCAATATAATTGCCTATTTAACATTTAAGTGGAAATGCTATTGAGAAGTTGCTTATACTATTCAGGAGTCACAAGAAAGGAGTGGCTGGTCAAATATGAGAATCATCAACATTTGGAGGGTTTTTAAAGCAATGAAAGGTATGAGGTCACCTGAAATAGGAATATAAGGAGAGAAAAGAAGGAAATACATGCAAACCCAAGGAACATTTAGAAGTCTATGGAAAAAGAAGAAACTGGATTGAAAAAGATTAGTCAGAAAGATAGATAAGAAATGAGATAGGCCTAGTGTTGTGGAAGCCGAGAAAACTGAATTGTCTTAAAAGTTTATGCTCTTAAATAGTTAATTAGTGGTATAAATATATATTATATTATATAATTTTTTTAAAAATTACCCTCAATAAATTATAAATGAATACAGTTATTAATTCTATATAAATGTATATATATTTTTTAAAAATATTTTAAGAACCAATTTCTCAGAAAAGTTGACTTTCTTAATTAACCAACTGCAAAATGATTATGGCAAGTTTTTACTACTATACCTGGATTTTATATAATTTCTAATTTGATGAAATGTCAGTATGGAAAGGAAAGGTGTTCACAAAAACTAAATTGAATTCTTAAGACAGATTTTGATAAAAGTGAACTAACAGTACTGCTAATTCAATGTGAGGGAATCACCTGTAGATTGTAAAATTATAAAATTTATCAATTATAAAAATTTAGAAAGGTTCTGTTCTTAATTATGCCCTTATTTTTTAATCCACTTTAAAGAAACTGAAACTGGAAATGATAGCTGATACATTTAGTGTGGTTTCTGCAAGAACAATACAGAACCCTAATCAGAGAACTAATACAAAGAAAAAACTTTGACCAGGTTTGGATTGGCAAGTGAATATATGTGTTTACCTGTTTTTATTTAAAATTATATATTAAATATAAAATTAAAATAAAATTATATACTTGTGTATATGTATGTATAAATTACAAAATTAAAATACAGCCTCAAAAACTTTAACTGATTTTTTTCTTTTTTACTATAGTCAATACAGGTAAACTAACTCAACTTATGTTCATTACCAAAATGTCTTAATAAATTATCTTGGAGTAAATAGAATATTACAGAATAAGTTTATTTTTTTCTTTCATGATTTTTATTTTTAAATACTTCAAACAAGCAACATGAGTTGTTTAAGCATGTGCATATTATATTTTTATACTTAGCTTTTGCTTTTCTTTATTGACACTAATAAATTTTAAGAATGTATTTGATTACTAATCAAATCAAACCAATATCATAATCTCACTTTTTTCTTTTTTTAAATATTGTTTAAAAAGATTTATTTATTTATGCATAAAAAAACTGGGGTACAAGCCAGTAGAAGGAAGGAAATAATAAAAATCAAAGCAGAAATAAATGAATTAGAAGTTAAGAAAACGATCCAAAAGGTTAATGAAACCAAAAGCTAGTTCTTTGAAAAAATAAACAAAATAGATAAACCTCTAGCCAGACTGACAAGAAAAATTGGGAGAATGCACAAATAAATAAGATAACAAATGAAACAGGATAAGTCACGACAGACACAGCAGAAATTAAAAGAATAATCAAATCCTATTATGAAAAGCTATATGCAAACAAGTTCAACAACCTAGAAGAGATGTACAAATTTCTACAACTTTACAATCACCCAAAGTTAGATAAAGAAGATATAGAACATCTAAACAGCCCAATTACAAGTAGTGAAATTGAAACAGTAATCAAAACCCTCCCCAAAAATAAAAGTCCAGGACCAGATGGCTTTACAAATGAATTCTGCAAAACATTCAGAAATGAACTAGTACCTATCCTACACAGACTCTTTGAAAAAACTGAAAAAGAAGGGATGCTACTAAACACTTTTTATGAAGCCAACATTACATTAATATAAAAACTGAACAAGAACAACACAAAGAAAACTATAGACCAGTCTCTCTGACACAAAAATCCTCAATAAAATCCTGGCCAACGAATCCAACAAAATAATCCATTATGACCAAGCAGGATTTATTCCAGGAACACAAGGATGGTTCAACATCTGAAAAATCAATAAATATAATCCATCATATCAACAAAAAGAAGAATAAAAACCACATGACCATATCAATAGATGCTTAGAAAGCATTTGACAAAGTTTAGCATCCATTTATGATGAAGGCCCTCAAAATTCTCGGGATAGAAGGACCATATCTTAACATAAAGGCCATATATGACAAGCCCATAGCTAATATCATTCCCAGTGGTGAAAAGCTAAAAACCTTCCCCTTAAGATCTGGAACAAGACAAGGATGCCCTCTCTCACCACTTCTCTTCAATATAATACTAGAAGTCCTAGTCAGAGCAATAAGACAAGAAAAGGGCATACAAGGAATCCAAATAGGGAACAAAGAAGTAAAACTATCATTGTTTGCAGACAATATGATAATATACATAGATAATCCCAAAAACCCTACAGAAAATCTAATCAAACTAATTAGCCGGTTTGGCAAAGTAGCAGGATACAAAATCAACACACAACGATCCATGCCTTTCACCATGCCCAAAAACCAACTCAAAATGGATTAAGGAATTAAACATAAGACCTGAAACCATAAACTATATAGAAGAAAAATTAGGTAGAAATCTAAATGACATAAACTTCAATAACATATTTAAAGACACAGCACCAAAAGCAAAGATAGTGAAGGAAAAGATAAACAGCTGGGACTACATCAAACTTAAAAGCTTCTGTACAGCAAAAGACACACTAACCAAAACAAAGTGACAACCCACTGACTAGGAGAAAATCTTTGCACACAATACTACTAACAAGGGACTTATCACAAAGATCCACAAAGAGCTGACCAGACTAAACAAAAACAAATTAAACAATCCAGTCAAGTGGGCAGTAGAGCTATAAAGACACTTTTCCAAGAGAAAATGCAAATGGCCAACAGTCATATGAAAAAATGCTCAACATCTCTGGTAATCAGAGACATGCAAATCAAAACTACCATGCAATACACTCACACCAGTGAAAATGGCACATATCAAAAAAAGTAGCAACAACAAATGTTGGTGAGGATGTAGAGAAAAAGGAACTCTACTACACTGCTGGTGGGAATGCAAGATGGTCCAACCATTATGGAAAGCAGTGTGGAGGTTCCTCAAACTACTAAAAATGGAGTTCCCATATGATCCAGCAATCCCACTCCTAGGAATATATCCAAAAGACACAAAAACACTGATTCAAAAGAATACCTGCACCCCTATGTTTATTGCAGCACTCTTTACAATAGGTAAGACCGAGAAACAATCTAAATGCCCAAAAACAGATGATTGGATCAAGAAGAAGTGGTACATATACATGATGGAATACTATTCAGCAATCAAAAAAGATAAACTAGAGTCATTCATAGAAACATGAATGGAGCTAGAAGGGATTATGCTCAGCGAAATATGTCAGAAGGCAAAAGAAAAATACCAAATGGTTTCACCCCTAGGAGGAATATAAGGGGACTGAATTAAAAAAAAAAAAACAATAACAAAACAAAACCATAACAAAAACAAAAAGACAAGGACAAATTGGGACACCTTGTGGGGAAGAGGGAGGGAGTAGGTTGCGAGCAGGGAGGGCATAGGAGACAGAAGTGATGGTGCACTGGTGATATGGTGTTGGGGAATACATGGGGATACAATTGATGTCAAATATATATAAATAAAGAGAAAAAAAGAACTGGGGTATAGGCCAGAGGTGTGGGCGGTGAGAGGATTCGCCATAGTTGAGGGTACTAAAGCATACTTCTCAAAACAGAACACTATAAATGAGAAGTTTTCCCCTTGATGGCGGAAGTTCTCTTTATAATTAATTTCCCAAGATACTAGTAGACAAGTGAAAAATAATGTTTATTTTTAAAAATTTAAAATAGCAGTTTTCACTGTTCTATTTAGCCACAAACATTTAATTTTAATCAACAGTTATATTTTCAAATTAAAATTACATATTTTGTTTCAGTTTTCAGTAAGCAATGTGGAGTGGTAAGTCATAAAATACAGTATAATAGAAGGTTGTGGTCCAATGAGGGGGAAATAGAAATGAAGTTTAAGATTACCTTAGTCTCTAAATTCAATTCCTAGAGTAGATTTTACTTATTGGATTTTAAAGTATAAGTTTTCACATGTGCACATAGATTCTGAGAACTAAATACAATGTTTATGGTCTCTATCTACTTGTGTGTTAAAGGAGACAACTTCCTGCCACAGATATATACAGTTGAGATATGATGATTACATACTGCATCAAAAGTTAAGCCTTTAGACTACCAGATAGAAAAACAGTTTGGATCAATTTTGAGCAAGAACCGTGGAGTAGATATAGCCAAAAAATCTGAAGTCCTGTATTTCCCCATTACTACAGAGCTAAAGGAAATCAAACAACTTTCTAGTTATATTAGATAAAAAAGGACCTTCTAAAACTCTTTTTCTATGAATGCTGTAGAGCTTTAACATTTTGTGCAAAGGCACAGGAGTATGTGGGGACTAAATTACAGCCCCTGCTGTATTAACCCAACTGGATTGTGTGGACCAGAACTGTTTTCTAGAGGAAGGAATGCCTCATTACAAATTTCACATAAGGACTTCCACCTTGCAAGCACTGTGCCGTCAGAGCTCCTTCAGCTCAGAGGAGGTATTGCTCCCCATCACTTGCACACTTTTAATCCAGAATGGAAACTTTTTTGTGTGCTGTTTTTACAACATCATTATAGGCTTTTAATATCCACTTTTTATACATTAGTCTTTTATTTCTTTCTAACACAGTCTTACTAAGCAAATGAAAGATGGACTAAATTTTTAATTCAGAAAATAATTTTGGGGGCACCTAGTTTGAGAAAGACTAAGTAACATGTCCAAGCTGGCAGTCTTACAGGAGGAGGAGAGTAAAATAATCAGGCAAATTGGTAAAGAAGTGCTTATAGCTCAGAAGTTTATTTTAAAATCAGGTAAGCATAAAAAATGAAACATTGAAGATTTGACTCTGAGAAATTTTATTTTATTTTACTTTATTTCTTTTCCCTGCGATAATGTTGGTGTACATTGTTGTCTGAGAAATTTTAAATGGCAGCGAGGGCGCCAAAGGGAAGTTAGGGCGACTGGGGAATAAAGGAAAAGCACTGAAAGAACTATTAGATGCAGGATTAAATCATATCTTATTACTTATGCCATTACATGCAACCATTCTTAAGAAAATGTCTCGACATGAATTATTAACTACATACGCATTTGCACGAATACTCTAGGATACTCAGTCTCAGAAGCATATTCATGCTGATAAACCTGGTAATTAACCTTAATCCACTCTCTTGTCTGGCATTGTGCTTTTTGTCATCTATGGCAGATTCTGTTTTGCCCAACCCAGTCTGTCCCACTGAAAACTGTAAAAGCAAACAGTTGCTTTCTCTACACCTGGAGGGTAGCCACACAACCCAGTTTTGGCCAATGAGATGTGGTATAAAGTGTGCTCAGGAACTTCTGGGGAAACTCCCACATAACAAATAAAGACAGATAGAGCTGGGACCACCTCTTTTTCCTTTCGTCCTGACTTCAAATATGGATATGATGCCTGAAGTTTTAGAAGCCTTCCTGCTTTAGGAGAAAAGTGTGAAGATGAACAATCTATACACTAAAGATGCTAAAGTGGAAAGATATCGTTGAGCAATCTCCAAGCTCCTTAAAAATAAACTGATTATTTGTCCAGATAACTAAGTTCTCTGTCACTTTCACCTAAAAGCATTCCTAATTAATATGCCACATGTTTTGCTAAATCGCTTCCAGCAATATTGCTCTTAAAAAATCTGAAGAGAAGTCTTCGTGAGAGATGTGAATACTTAACAAACCATTGTTGAACATTCATTGTGCAGCAAAGACCAACCTGTTTACCAAAAGGTGATACAAAGATAATTAAAATATAGTCATGGCCCTCAAGAAACTCATATTTTTCATGTAAGAGTGATAAGTGCTATGATGGAAACTGGTACAAACCACAGAAGTATCGTAAAGGAGAGATGAACTCTGCCAAAGAAATTGGGAGCGGATGAATAGATAAAGTACCATTTAAGCTGGTTGCGGATTGATGAGCAGTTTACAAGGCAGAGAAGGAGAAAGTAATTGTAAGCAGAGTTAATCGCCTATACAAATGCAGAGATGAATGGTGAGGCATGAATTATGTTGTGAAAAAGAAAAACTTGAGAGTAGTTGAAACATGTTATGTTTACTTTATTTCAGGTATAACTAAATTTATCTTTTAACAATTTTTTCATTTATTTAAGTAATTTTAGGATACAGTAAAATTTTAAAAGTGCTCTTTATATTATATTTTTTATTAAGATAACATTAATATACAACACTGCTTATGATTCAGAGGTATAAGTTTGCACCTCTTCAGATGTATGTTACTACACCACATCTAGCACCATAGTCCTCCACTATACTCCGTTCAACCTATTTCACACTTTACTCACCCTCCTCATCTGTTAGACTAAATTCTGCCATCAGATTTCTGGGGTTTGTTTTGGCTTCGTTTTATCCGTTCCTATGTTTTGTTTTTCTGTATTCCACATGCAAGTGAAATCATCCAGTGTTTGTCTTTCTCTTTCTGACTTATTTTGCTTAGCCTAATCCTCTCATTCCATTTGAGTTGTCACAAATCAAAAGAGTTCATCTTTTTTTTTAATCACTGAGTAGAATTCCACTGTATATATCTTTTTATTCTCTTCATCTATGGTTGGGCAACTAGGTTTTCCCCTAACTTGGCTATTGTAAACAGTGCTCTAGTGAACATAGGAGTGCATATATCCCTTCAAATTAGTGCCTTCACGTTCTCTGTATAGATAGCAAGGAGTAGAATTTCTGCATCGTAGGCAGGTCTATTTTTAATATTTTGAAAAACCTCCATATTATTTAATAGGAGTCAGGCCAGTCTACATTCCTACCAACAGTGTACAAGTTTCCTTTATTGCCACACTCTCAACACTTGTTTCTGGTCTTAGTGATAAAAGCCATTCTCACAGGGGGGAGGTGGTATCTCACTGTGGTGTTGCTTTGCATTTTTCTTATGAATAAGTGATGATGAGAGTTTTATCATTTGCCTGCTGGCAATGTTCTGGTGTCTCTTCTTTTAAGGACAATAATCCTGTCAGGTCAGAGTCCCAGCATTATGACTTCACTAACCTTAATTGCTTTATTAGATGCTTCAATCGTCAAATATCTGTCTTGTAGTTAGGATTTGAACATATGAATTTTGTGGGTTCGCAAGCATTCACTTCATAAAAACAGGAAACTGATAAGCAGGCAGTGATGAATAATTGGGCTAATACAATGTTACATTTGAGGTACATTGAGATATTAGATGTGTGTGATATTTTACATACTGCGAAGAGTTGGCCTTTCTATTAGCACTACTACAGAGTGCCAGAGGTGATGCCCATTGGATTAGAAGTTACATTACTGTTTTTTACCTAATTGACTCTATGACAAAGCTCTTTAACCAATTTTGATGTCAGTCTCCAATTTGTAACATCAGACAATTGAATAGATGACTTCTAAGAACCCTTTCAATTGAACTGATCTGCCTTTTGTCACTAGTTTTGCCTTTTCTAAAATTTTATATAAGTAGGCTTTAAGTATGAACATCTTCCACCTAGTATAGTGCTTTTGAGATTCATCAGTGATTTTGTGTCTATCAATTGAGTCAGCGTTGCATTGGAGCAGCATTCCATTATGGTAGTCCACAATTTATTCATTCAGTCACCAATGTGCAAATTTTTGAATTGCTTTCATATGGGCACTATAATAATTAAAGCTGCTGTAAACGTTCAAGTACATTCTTTCTGTGGATCTGTGTTTTGAAAGAGTCTTGAATGTCATACTATAGCTGGGTTTTTGTTTTTATATCTAACAATAATCAACAGACTGAGAACTACTATTTACAGAGGAAAAACAAAGTTCAAAATACTTTTATTTGAGTTCATAATATTCAATATTGATTACAATATTGAATATATTTGTATGAAAGCTATTATTTGAAAATTTTACCTGCTCTAGTAAGGTATTATTACTTTCTTTAAATCTTTTTTTAAATGCATTTAACAAAAATTTAAATAAATCTTCTTAAAGGCAGTTATCTGAAACAAGTAATGTTTCTATTATTTTTTCCATTTTGATCTCAAAGTAATACGAGATCCTTAAGATATTTCCAGATAAACAAACTTGAAAAACAAGGATGCTAGCAGTAAAATGCTATATGATTATAGGCTAGTAATTTTAGAGTCACATTATTTATCTACAAGGTGGAAACCATCAGTGACCTTGACTTCATCTCATCTGGTCTGCAACAGGGTATTTAAAATTGTGTGTCTTGGTCCTCTACTATCCTGTTGTCAAAATCCACAATTAACAGTTGTACAAATATTTGTAAGAAAGTTCCCCCGGTGAGTACAAAGACCTATAACAACAGTAAAATCTCAAATATGTGTGGGACTCACTGAACCATTAACCTTCATAGGAGGCACATTTCTACATGAGGGCCCAGTGCAGTGTTGTTCTGAATCTGGTCCTCATTCTACCAGGTGTTGGATGGTAAGCTCTCCCTAAATGTGAGTAGGAAACATGTTAGTAAGTTTCTGGCAGATCCAGTGTCTAGGCAAGTAAGGAAATCAAAGGCATAGCTGAGAATGTTCACGAGGTTACTTACATGTTGGCAAGTCTGAAGGAGATATTTGTTGACCAGGTGTACCAGGGAAAGTTTGGGTGAGATTCCACATCACATTGAGAAATGGAGAGTGGAGTCCTCTTAAAGCACACTTTCCTTGCCTGTGTTTAACCTGCTACAATCCTGTGCATTCTCTGTCTCCCTTTTTTTTTTTTATATTTATACACACAACTGTAGATTTCAGCGCCACTTCAGTTAAGAGAAGTAAGCATTTTAAAATATCTTTTTGCTGTCTTTCCAACCTTTTGGCCTCTCATTCCCTTTCTATCTTGCTTCTCTTTCTTCAACCCTTTCTTCTATTTATCAGTTTCTCTCCCTGAAACAATTTTGTGTTTCAAAGGTACTGGTGAAAAAGTTTTTAATCACATAGCTACATATTACTCCCAGACAACCTGTTAGTTGCAGGCAAATGGTAGTGTCCTTTTTGGACTACCTACCACTGCTGTTGCTCTTAGTCAGTGGAAATCCAACTTACTTAAACAACAGCTTACCCCTTCTATCCACTAAATAGCTTTTCTCAAAAGAAAAGGAGTAATTCATTTATTTTCTTAATAATAGGTCCATTAATTATGTTCAGAAGTCACTGACCTTTCAATATCTTTATTATTGTAGTAAAAGCAGTTCTTAAAGAAATCTTGTTTATCTTTATAACCCCCACACGCATTGTGTCTTTAATCCATAAAGAATGTCCGCTCATGGGAAATGATTCAGATTTTTCATGTATCCTTTTGGAGCTCCACTTTCAATATTCTCGTTAATTTAACCACCTTTCAACACCTTGTTCTAAGGAACTCTCCTCCCAAGTTTTACATCTGATTAAATAATAGGTGTTTGTGTTGCCATAGATATTTACTGTAGTAAATATATTCCTTATTTCAGCAAATAACAATTAAGAATTTACTGTGTGACACAAAAGTACTCCCAGTGGAACAGTGAATGAACTATACCTCCTCATGGAATTTGCAAACTAGGTAAGGAGACAGAGGAAAGCAGGTTAAAGAGGATAATTCATGCCAGAGTTTAAGAAAGAAGGGAAGCTTGTTATTTATATGTGACAGGGAAGGTATTACTGACCTTCTGACACCTGAGCAGTGACCTAAAGAAAGTGAGGAAGTGAACAGCATAGAGGCAACAGTTTTCTGGACAGAGGAACTGTCCAATGCAAAGTCTCTGAAGTCAGGGTATACTTAGCGTACATGTTATGTTCAAGAAATGAGGAGGCCAGTATGGGCAAAGCATACTGAACAAAAGGAGAATTAGAAACTGAATTTGGAGAAGTTGGGGCCAGAGAGCCTATGAATGAATTAAAAGGAACATGATTTGAACTTTTTTTCTTTTTAATTACTCTGTTAGTTTAAAAGTAGGCTGTAGAGGTGGAAATAAATCCAGAAATGGACATACCAGTTTAGGAGTATTGGAATAGTTCAGGTAGGAGATGGGCAATTTTAAAAGGCAGAAGTTGCAAGAAGTAGCCAAATTCTGCATCTAATATGAAGACAAACGACCCAGACTTGCTCATAAATTGAATGTGGGATGTAAAAGAATGAGAAGAGTCAGGGATGGGCTCCACAACCAAGAAAAGAAGAAGAGAGCAGTCATTCACTTGATGGGGAGAACTGTGGGAGGGGCAGTCAGGAGATGAGTAATGGATACTTCCAATTAAAAAGAAGGCAACTTTAAGCAAAATGGAAGGACGAGCATGCAGCTAAATTGACTGGTTTAGTGTTCAGGAAAGAAACCCAGCCTAGGATTATAGAATTCTGAGTCGTCAGGGTTTAAATAGCATTTAAACCAAGAAACTAAATGAGACCACCTAATTAATGAGCTTAAATAGAAAAAAGCAAAAACTGAAGATAGTGAGAAATTGAATGACCAAGCCTTAAAGCACAACCTTTAGCACTTGACATACAGTAGACATCCAACAGATACTTTACTGTAAAACAAAATTGGGCTCAAGTTTCACTTAGATTTGTGAAATTAAAATCCTTATTTGTCCCAAAATGGTAATAGTAAGATAAAGAGAACTATGACCCATCAAACAACCTCTGGGTATATTTTGACAATGTTGTTCTTTTAATATATTATAGTTTTTAGCTTGCTCAGTGAGTGACTTCTAACTGGAAAAAACTCACAACTATTTATGCTAACATTTGAACTTATAATTTTGGGATATACTAATATATAAACATAAAATCTTCCTACATTATAAATATCATTTGTGCTTTTTTGATCAAATGACATTTGGTTAAAAATCAAGTCATAGGTCCAAAAATTTTCATCTGTTAATACAGTTATGCACATCTAATTTTAAGGAGTATTTAAAGCACAATTCAGGAAATCTATATAGTTTTTTAAGAAAAATTTTCCTTAGAAATTATTTTTATAGATAAAATACTGTGTTATTGGTTATTTAAGGTTACAACCATCTCTCTGTTTAAGTTCCTTTCTTCTTAGGAAAATTAACTAGTAGTTCTTTTTAAATTGGCACTGCAGTTCAGACCTACAAATTAACTTGTACAATCATAAGTCTAACATAAAATGTTTCTAAAATAGACTGCTTTGTGTTCAAGCCTAAAAATTATTGCAGTTCTTTCAAAAGAACATTTCTCTGGGTAATAATGCAGAAATTGAGATGTTGGGAGTTTTGTGGTTTTTTTTTTTTTTTTTTTTTGTTCAGAAAGTTAGACAAAAGTATTATTTGGCCATTTTTAAAATACTGATTGTTGGCAATGCAAATAGGAAATAGGGAAATGGAAGCAAGCCAAAAATGATTAAAAAAATAGGTGGTGGCACCAAGTTGCTGGGTTCAAGTTTATTAGCACCCTTTATTAGCAGTGCGACCATGGTGAGTTACTTAAATCTCTTTACTCTTCAGTGTCCTCTCTCCAAAATGAGGTTAATAATGCCACATTTTCAAATAGTTGTGAGGATACAGTGAGTTAACATTTATAAAATACCCAGAAGACAGGCACATAGAGAGCTATGTATAAACATTTGATAAATATGTAGTTTATTGTTAGGACACTGATTCTCCACATCTTTAAGGACTAGTATCAGTTTCATGTAATCACATTTTGAACAGAACAGTCTTCTTGTCTTTTGATTTTTAGACCTTTCAGTCTGGTAAGACCAGGAAGCTCAGAGATGGGTTCCACGGGGTGATGTTGGAGCTAGTTAACACTGATTGGGGCTGGCAAGACTTTTATAAGTCAGTTGTCAAACAATCATTAAAAATTAGGAATGTTAAACTGAAAATTGAATACACTATTAAAAGAAAAGATAATAAATACTATGACTCACTACTTCCTAATTATCTTCCTACATTTTACTATTATCTGTGTTCTTGAGTTTATTTACATCTAGTATATCTCTGAATACTATATCATGGTGTACTGCTGTGCATTTCTCCCCAGTTCTTTAGTCAATGCTATCACATGAGTAGTCTGAAATCAGTCAAGTTAGGTGTATTCATAACACAGATCTCAGCAATTGCTACAAAGTAGGGCTTTTATTCCTTCCCTTGAAGAGTTGATTCTTAAACATTTACCATCCCACCACTCTATGAGGGTCACAGTGTTTCTGTTATTCTTGTGTTGAGTGTTATCATGAGTGAAATAGAGACTACAATTTCCTGTCTTGATAGATTTGTAATAAATATGCCTATACCTTAATGGAAATTTCCCCCTATCGATAATTTAAAAGCTTTTTCCTTTCTTAAGCATGCAAAGTACTTTCTATCTCTAGAGCCATAAGCAACAAAGAAGGAGCTGTTATTACTATGAATAATAATGGTCTTCTTTGGTATAGCATTATGTAGTTATATATAATCTAATTAGAGTCTCATGATAACTCTATAAGCTAGACAGGGTAGCTGCTATTATCATTACTATCTAGTTCAGAAAGTTGAGATTTGATGCGATTATTATAGCCCCAAGGTTATTTAACTTGTAATTGAAGAAAATTACATATATATTCATATTTTCTGACTGGAAATCAATCAAACATTCCACTATGAGAAGAATGTCATTTAAAAAAATAACTTTATTGTGAATTAGAGACGACTTTCCCTCCTCTCTCACCCTCTTTCCCTCCTTCTCCTTTTCTTCCTTTCAAATCAGATGTTAAAAGTTAAATGTATTTGAGTTTTTATAATTTTTATTCTAGCAAGTTTTTTCAAATTAATTTATCTTTGGTGAGCTTTGTCTGAAATTAGACAGAGTATTGTCTTTTAGTATCATTATTTTCTATTTTATTCTTAGAATTCTCATTCTCCCACTTTCTCCAATTTCAATCTCTGCCATCATTCATGTGAGCCCACCACCTTTACTTTTTAGTTCTTTTTTCCCATGCCCTTTTTCCCCAAGTTACTTCTCCTGCTGCCTTACCATGAATCTGAACAGCACCAGAAAGTGGTTCAAACGCCTCACTCTTCCAATCAGCTCTTCCTCCTTTCCAGCTCACTACATGGCTTGTTATCCTCAATAGGATCTGTTTTCTCTTCCTGTCCCCACTGTTGTTTCCTTCACTGTCTTTTCATTCAGCTTAAAGTCTAAAGTTCATTGTTCTTACCTCTTGCAAGTTCCCTCAACTCATTTGAACTGCTCTTCTTCCAATGCACCATTTAATTAGACTCCAGTCTCACTCACCTTCTGTATATGTGTATAATAAACATTGATACAGCTATACAACCATAATTCACTAGATTCCACTAGGTCTTCTAATGTTTTATTACAATTATTTTATAGTCCAACATTTTATCTGTCTCTGGACCTGGTACCGTTGGTGGTTTTTTGGTTTGGCAATGTTTGTTTGGTAATGGATTTTTTTCCTTTTCTGTGTGTCTCAGTGTGATTAAAGGTCAGACTTTGCAGTGATAAAACTAAAGAAGCTGAGATAAATATTACTTAAACCAAGAAATGGGCTGGGCCATTAGTGTGGGGATTTGTTTATTCACTCTCACTGGCAGGCAAGCTGACTTGTGTTTCTGGAGTTCTCCATGGACTTCAGATTCTTCCAGTAGTCTTCACTGCTGCTCTCTTATGCTTATGTGAGGTCTGGAGTGCTATTGGGATTTTTTAGTATTTCCACCTCATCCCTAGCTGGCTGCAGATTCTAGGTATCTTCATCACGGTGAATGATGTTTGTTCTCTCACTTTCCCTCCAAAATAGAAAGATGTTGCTTTTTACTCAGCCCAGGGTTAGCGATGGATGTGAGGAGTGAAGATAGGGGAGAAATGCTTGGATTTCCTACTCCAGTCTCTGGTTAGGCAGGCCCTGTCTGTGCTGGTGAGGCTCAGGGGTGGGATTTTCTCAGCCTTCATTCTCTCAACAACCCCGCCTCCTACTCAGGCTCAAGGGAATTTCCTGCCCTACCCCTTGCCAAAGTTGAAAACTCTGCTTTCTATCAGTACAGACTACTGGGTGTGAAAGACTTTCTGTTATCACCCCTGCAGTGACTTATGTCAGCGCTTGCTGAAGAAGTCAAGTTCCTCCCTACTCCACTCCCCCCCACACCCAACTGCACCCACACAAACCTTCCAGGACAGAAGTATTTTTCCTGGAATCTGGTCAAAAACTGGGAGTGTGACAATTTCTTGTTTTTCCCCCAGGAACAAATGATTTTTGCCTCATGTCTGTGGTCAGAGCTATGTCCGGGCTATTTGTGTCATTCGCTTCTTCTCCAGCAGTCGCAGGCTGTTACTTCTTATCAAGACACAGGCCCAGGACATCTGTAGGTGTGTGTCCCACCGAACAGTCAACCACCATCTTGTACACATGCAGGGCCCAGAGCATGGAGAACCTTGTCCAGATTCCCTTGCTCTACCCTTGACCTTTTGCAGGCCCTGCATAAGCCTGCACCGTCACTTTCTCTCACGTTGCGACGGGAACTTTGTTGTCGCTTTGCGGCAGGACACGATGAGGAACACAACAGTCGTGGAGCAGCTTTGCAAGGCAAGACTCTTCTATTTAAGTGGAAGTTCTTCTGTCTGTGAGCTGTGAAACAGCTAAGGCAGGACATCCTCTCCCTTCACTGGATCGAGGAATGGTCAGTCCATCCCTGGTCAGTCTATTCCAGCTGGTCATTGATGAAGTCCCTGTTCAGGAGCCACTTTCCCCATCAAGAGCAAAGAGCTTTGTGCCTCTCCACCCCCTGAGGAGCTTGTGACCCTTGGGAATTCAGTTCACCTGTGGAACTGAGCCCAGTTTACTAGTGGAAGAACTGAGTTCACAGGATCAAATAAGTGTGTGGAAATCTAATGTGCCCTTTTTGTACAGACTAAGCTATTTGGTTTATTAAATAGTGTGTATTTCAGTTTGTAATTGCACAATGATTGTGTTTTAAATCACAGAATGCTCACTGAGAGATAGTTACTATCAATTTAGCACCCAAGCCTGATTTTTATAAATTATATTAACTGCATGAAAAAGGAAGAAACTGTTCAGTCTTCTAAAAGTAAATGCTTATTTTGTGCAGAACAGAAGAATTTATTCTAAAATAAATCTCTTAAGTTACAACCCTAACCTTTTTTTTTGTTTGTTTAAATGAAGATGAATTGATACCTTTAATTAGTCTGTTATGAATATAGTCTTGTTTAATAATATACCAGGGCAGGAATTCTATTCTGATAACACAGGGAATGTGGCCAGTATTCTTTTTTAAAATGAGCCTGTGGACTAAAAGTTACTAACATGTACATATTTTCCTCTTTTCATTAAAAATATCTATGAATTAAGAAGTTAGATGTATATATATATATAGGTGTATATATATAGATGTGTATATATATATCTCAGTACTGCACAAATAGAGAAAAATCTTATTATATGTTTACATTAGAAAGACTATATCATAGCTTTTAACTATCTTGGCCATATTGATCAGAAATTCTGGTATTTCTGAGCATTTTTGTCTTGAAAACAAGGTGTTTATGTATAGTCATCAGATTCTTCCTTGCAGGGAGGGGTTTGTCAGTGATGAATGAAATGATCTGTAACAAAGACACAGAAAGTTTGAAGAAAATAAAAAAGGCCACCACAGCAGAGACACAGCAGCCGTTTGTCTTGGCCTATCTATCTGGCCGAGCGTCTGCTGGCACTGGCTCCAGAGAGATGTATGTGATATCACTTCAGGGACTTTTAAGAAGCCAGTCATTTACTTAGCTAAGTTCCCAGAAGTGCTTATTTTTCATTTAAAATAGGAGCATTTATTTGTGAAAAGAAAAGAAGTTCCTAGGTGGTCTGTGTTAATTGACAGGGGAACTTGTTACAGAACTTTTTGCCCAAGGTCTCAGTGTACACAATTTGTGTTCAAAAATAGGAGTAAATTTAAAAGAAAGTGTGTTTTGTTTTTTCCCTAATGATCAAAACAGCATCCTTATAACTCATCTCAGAATACTTTCTAAGCAACAAATGGTGAGTAAGGTTTACTTCAAATAGCTCCAGTTCCTGCATCTTCACTTTGCCTTGTGTTGAAATTTAGGGGAATAGAGGTTTGTTGCTATAGCTTGGTTACTTTCGCAAAAAGTAAGTGACTTGAGCCATGGAATCTGTCTTTCATGAGTCTTTTGCTTCAAAGGACCCATGATAAGACAGTATCAAAGGACTGATCTGAAAGGGCAATTAAAATCCCTAGCAGGATGCCTATTGCTGAGGGCTGGAAGCTATTGTGTTCTAGAAGGGTATTACCCATCGGAATTATAGGAGGATGTGGCAGGTCCAACATCGGCTGGTCCTCTTGGTATGATGAGGACAAACATGTACTCATTTACAGAAATATGGCCAAATAATTGCTTGCTTACTTCACTCTGCATCTCTTTATAGCTAACTATTCTCAATCCCATTATAGAAATGGAAGCTAAGTTTAGCAAATTAGCGGTTTATGTTTAGTGCACAAAATTCTTAATTAACAAAATAAAATGCCACAATCCATTGTAAATCACTTAGCTAAACTTTCAAACTTCATAAGGATTTTTGTCCTGTCCAAAAGATACTTTCAAACCCCTGCTGATCTGGCACTCATGCACGGATTCCCTGTGGAGCTGAGTGAAGGAATGTAAAGGCAGCCAATTAAAGAAGCTTTGAGCCAGAATAGACAAGCAATGGCCATCTTGTCCAGGCCGCCTCCAGGCAGAAACCATCCCTGCACCAAAAATTGTTGCTTGAATCCTGCTGACAAAAATGCTCACCACATGTAAATGACAAGTCATAATCCAGTTAATGCAACTAAAGCAGATTGTTAACTGTTCAAGACTTATTTATTGTGTTCTAAAGATGCTGATTATGAAAGCTCATCTGAATTGTTTTAATTCATCCTTTCTAGAAAATCACTTTTTACAAGAAATGTACTCAAATAATTGTGAAGATGTGGAAAGTTTGTGTCCAGGAAATAAAGTTATCTTTATCAGCTTATTAAGTGTATTTTTGGTTTCCTTTCACTCTAGGTCTACCTTACGGGTGGGAGGAAGCTTACACAGCAGATGGAATCAAGTACTTCATCAAGTAAGTACAAGCATCTCAACCAAGTAAGCAATTTTCTTCACATCTGGAGAGAACCTGGAAGCTGCAGAATAATCAGCAAAACCAAGAAACCCTCTTGGAGGTTACAAAAATTAGAAACAGAAGTGAAACCTCACCATTTTCATTTCATGTGATTTAAATGCTAATATCAGATATCATTTAGGAAAAAAAATCCTAGTAATAATGACAAGGAAAACATCAAAAAAATGGAATAGGATCATCATTTAAACTTAAATGATGACTACCTGAATTTACTTCCAGCTGAAAGTATTAATATTTCAGAAAGCTAATATCTAATGAAAAACTCCACTTAATATGTCTTAAAATTACTTAACAATACCACTAGAGATAAACAACATTCTTAATGTTTTTGGGTTTTATTGTTTTTTTGTTTTTAAAGATTTGTTTATTTATTTATACATACAAGAGCTGGGGTATAGGCCAGAGTCCAGGGTGGTGAGAGGATTCACCAGAGACAGAGCGGGGAGCAGAACAGGCAGACTGACTGAAGCACTATGCTGAGGGGAACAGCGGGCAAGGCAGGAGAGGTCTGCTACACCATGTGGGTCCCCTCCATGGCCCGCGGCAGGGATCGAACTCATGCTGCAGTAGCTGTGGTTTGCTTCATAGTGCATTGCTTAACCCACTGTGCCAGCACAGAGGCCCGATTCTTAATGTTTTTTAATGTGCAGTTTGTTTATTCTGAAAATGTTTTTGAATATTTTCTATGTGCCTGCCAATGAGCCATGTCCTGGAGACACAGTAGTAAATGTATAGACTAGTTCCTTGATGTCATGGACTTTATGTAACATGAGGAAAGACAGACATAAGTAAAAAGATAAAAAAGGCCACATATGAACAAATCGTGTCTCCGTAGATTTTCAGAACACCCTTTGAGGTGATGGTACCATATCATTTTCTCTACTTTGTAGATGAAGAAAACCTAGTAGCTGCCAAAAAATCCACAGCTACTAAATTACCAAACCAGAATTGAATCACAGTCCTCTGACTCCAAGAGTCTCTCTACTGTATGAGACTGTCTTTAAAATCTACTGTATGAGACCCATCTTTAAAATTTCTTTACTAGGAATTCATTTTCTAGCTGTAGGACTAGTTAGCTTCTCTGGCCAAAGCAGTCTGCTGTACTTCCTCCATGTTCTGGGTTACTCCTCTTACGTTAAAGTACCTATTGCAAGAGCATAAAGGAGAATGATAGCAGACTCTTTTATATGTCTTATTAACAAATTATACTTGGTACGCTTTTGGAAGTAGAAAGAGAGATAGGTGCTTGTTGTCCTTTCAACTGTGCAAATATTTTCCATAGCCTTATCCAGATTCTGGATTCTCAGATTCTGTGACTTTACACAGGTTTTTATATTACTCTTCATTTCAGTTTTATCATAAGAGAAATATTACCTACTTTTCAAGTTGTTAAACACTTAGCACAGAACTGTGAACACAATAGATGCCCCAAAATAGTCATCGTTAATTTATATTATGAAGAAGTCATCACTGTGGACCAAAAAAAAAACATGAAATATCATATAATCATTAAAAACACTAAGAATTCAGAAGCTTCATATTTGAAAATATGTAAGTAAAAACTAGGGATGAACTTTCCAAAGTGTTTTCATAATGCATCTTTTTTGTGTGCTCTCCAGTAAAAAGTAATTAATAAAGCAAAAGTGTAGTTAATAATGTGTGAAGGGGGCCTCCCTGGTGGTGCAGTGGGTTAAGCAACGCACTATGAAGCAAACCACAACCACTCCAGCACAAGTTCGATCCCTGCCGCGGGCCATAGAGGGGACCCACATGGCGTAGCAGACCTCTCCTGCCTCGCCCCGCTGCTGCCCTCAGCAGTGTGCTTCTGCTGATCTGCCTGTTCTGCCCCCCGCTCTGTCTGGTGAATCCTCTCACCTCCCGCGACACTGGCCTGTACCCCAGCTCTTGTATGTATAAATAAATAAATTAAAAAAAAAAAATGTGTGAAGGAGCAAGGGGCTTCTGGAGCAGAGGACTTAGGATTCCCATGCACAGGTCACATTCAAAACCATTCTGTTCACTTTCAGAATCATAACTCTTCTGGAGGAAGAAAATTGTGCTCTAATGCTGTGTTAAATATGTTGAGTATGTATACTTATACTGTAGGGGTGGCAGGGCATGAAAAACCACTTTCAAATTTACTTTGGGTTTCTTTCTTCTATTGGCTTTGTATGACTCAGGAAACTATATGAGGAAAGGAAATGAGCTCTTATTGAGCACTAAGTGGTACTCACTGGCCTGGCATGGTTAGGTGTTTTGCCCTGTGCATTGTTTCATCTAATCCTAACAATGCAGAAAGTGGACCTCACTCACTCAGCTTTTACTAGAATGGCTTTGTGATGGTGATGAGCTGCGTTGCACCCTCTGCCATGCCTTGCTCCTGCATGAGCCAACCAAAGGAAGGTAAGCTAGCTTTCATTGATAAATTGAGGTTCCAAATTCAAAGGCCCTTGAAAAATGTTAGTAAGTGAATCTAGGGCTATGGGAGCTCCTTTAGCTCTCTGTCAGTATATCCCAATGCAAAGCTGAATGCCACAGCCTGACTAGTGCCCACTGAGCAAAGGAGACTGAGGACACAATCACTGACTACAAAGGCTTTGAAGGGAACAGGACATGGCCAGCCAGAGAGTGCATGTGTCCCTGTTACCCAGCTGATTTAAGTAACTGTCCCTAACAGACTTGAACAATAATCTTGACTAGATTCCTACTGCGAGGGAAAGTAGCTTCTGAGGAAAAAGGAAGGGGGGTTGGGAAAGGGAAGGAAGTAGAAAGGAGTGGGGTAAGGGCAAGGGAGGGGAGGAGAGAGGAACAGTAGATGTGTGCCCTTTGACTGCACTGAGATCTAACCTACAGCTCCCATGGAAGGAATATGAGACACTGCATTTATATAGTCCACTCTAGTGTGGGAAGCGTATCTCCAAGGTGTGTTTGAGAAGCCCATCAGTTCTCTTCCTTGACCTTCATCTTGACTTACCAGGAAAGCAGAAAAAAGATTAGACCTGTCATAGGACCATGGTTGACCATGGTCTCACCATGACAGGGAGAGAAAATAGGTGGGAAAAAGAGGGTAAACTCATCAAGCTCACACTGTAAGAAAGTTATGGATCCAAGGCACAGATCCAGGCTGTCTAACCATACACACACACACACACACACACACACACACAGACACATGACACATGCACCTGTGCTGTACCATTTTCTATCTCCTTATTTTCAAGTAGTATGTTTACATGTGACAAGAAAGCTATTTAAACAGCTCTTAATTTAGGTAGAGTTCTATATTTTATCCATTTAAAAATAGCAGAATAGAAACTTAGTTCTAAGAAAGCGTAATTATCTCCTGGAGATTAGAAAGGTCAAATAGTGAAGATAAGAAAATCTCTATATACCAATTCTTCCTTTACCTCGCTTCATGGAAGAATGGGTTACTTACTGTGAGATGGGTTTTTTCCTTAACCCCATGAAAATGCTGACACTAATTTTAGCTTAACTGTTATAGATCCAAGTCTTATGTAGTAAGAGTTATATACTTCCCTGACTGAACTTGTTCCATACATACCTGTTCCATTGAACAAGATCATTGTGCACTTTCATCCCATACATAACACAGTGAGTTCTGCAGCGAGATATTAAACTATATAAGTCAGATTAAAGATGCAGCTGTCATCTCTCCCTGCTCCAGACATGCCTGTCTGTCCTCATCCCCACCTTTTTTAATCCTCTAAAGACTTCATCATCTTCCTCCAGAGTTTCTTATGTGAAGAGCACAGGGTACCAGATTGTCAAACTAATTTGATGCTTGTAAATGGTCCTGAGTGTGGGCCTGCAGGGGTTTATATGAGAGTCAAGTATGCGAGTTCTGGTGCAGGTGGGTTTCATT
Source organism: Galemys pyrenaicus (assembly GCA_019455555.1). Classification (NCBI taxonomy): domain Eukaryota; kingdom Metazoa; phylum Chordata; class Mammalia; order Eulipotyphla; family Talpidae; genus Galemys; species Galemys pyrenaicus. Next base: position 3,589,253 of record JAGFMF010011637.1, on the reverse strand, counting down.
ACAGGAAAGCCATCTGGTGTAGGGGAAAGAAGAACATGGGCTTTGGATTTGGAGAAACTTGGTTTCAAATGCTGTTGTCTCCATGGAAGAGCTAAACGGCTTTGGGTATGTTTAGTTAACTCCTCTGGTCTTAAAATTTCCACATTTATAGAATGGAAATAATATTAGCCCTTAATAAGGTTGCTGTCTAGAGTAAATGCGCTCATGTATGTAAAGAGCCAGTCCTGCCACCTGACCCAAAAGTGAACACTTTCAGAAATAGCTTTTTCAAGTAGGAGTAGTTCATTTTCTAAGTGAATGGTATTTTGGAGGCAAGAAATAACAAGTCATGAACTCTGGCTGTTGCCACTCTCACTTGTAATTAATCATCCTTCCAGAACATGGGAGAAGATGATGATCTGCATACATAGAATCTTTTCCCTGAGATCGACATCTGTCACAATTTTCTCAGAAACTGAATTGTTATGTCTAATAGAAGCCAAGCCTCAGGCAAAGGAATACCTATTCCAGGAATGCCCAGATGAATATAGTCCTCGCTGAATATTTCTATCCATTCACATGTCCACTGTACACCTGTTAACATTCTGTAGTCATCTACTTAAGTCCTATTGCAAGAGAACAGTTTAACAGGGTGTAAATAAATTTAATCAAGGTGTTGTAGAACCAAAGCCAGCATTTCATAGAATCAACAAATGTATATTTCTGTGCACATATTTATATTGTATGCATGTGCACTAACATGAATGCAGAGGCACTACTTGCCCATTTGATTGATTGATTGATAGATGTCAGTACACTCAAAAGAAAACTTACTTATTTTCTCCTTTGAGAGAATTACAGCATTCTTAAATTTAATTATAAGGTGTCAGTTATCTTCATAGTGCTATAATGAAATTATCTGATTAACTTAACCATTTTTGCACTGAACTTTCTATTTTTTAATTTATATGTTTACAGAGTTATAGCATTCTTTTTATATCACCCTACTTTAAAAATTCATATTTCTTCTATGTATGTTTTATAACTTAACACAGCTATTATGAGACTTACATTTGATAAAGTGAATTCAAATATTGCAAATTACATAGCTGATGCATTGCTTTCTTCATACTCTATTTTCTTTGAAAGATTAAGATTTTGCTATGATTGATGATCGTTACTGCATTAATCCCTATTCCTGAATAATAAATTTCCCCCAAATTTGGCAATTTAAAACAATAAACATTTATTTTCTTACCCAGCTTCCAGAGAGATAAAGATCCAGGGGTGGTTTGCCAGATCATTCTGGATCTTTTTCTCTCTGGGTTTCTCATGACATTGTAGTCAAATTGTTAGTCAAGGCTGGGAGTCAAGGAGTGTTTTAGTGGGACTAGAGTATTTGTTCCCATCTCACACATGTGGCTGTTGGCGGACTCTACAGTCCTCACCATGAAGTGGACCTTTATACATAGGACCATGGAGCTGTGCGCCCAGTAGCAGTTGGCCTCCCCCAGAGCAAGGCACAGGAGAAAGTGAGAGCAAGAGAAACACTAAGACATAAATTACGATGTCTTTTGTAACCAACCTCAGAAGTGAATGGGGTTCATCACCTTTTGCCAGATACTAGTGGTCATACAGCCCAAACCTGGTATAAGTGCACAAGAGTAAGTAGTAGAAGGTGGGGGTCATCGGGAACCATCGTAAAGGATCTTGCCCCCATGTGTTTCACAATATGTCAAACACATATAATATATACATGGTATACACGATGCGTATCATATTGTATAGATATACATAAACAATATAAAATTTTCAATATTAAATACTTGCTTCAAACATTAAATTATACTATTGTTCATTTTCCAAGTAGGTATAGCCATTTATTTTTAAGTTACTTAAACTTGCTTATAATTTCTTCCTGTGTGCGTTTGTGTTGATATACCTTTGTATCAGGCCCTAAAATCTGAACAAGTGCTCCTTATGTTGTAAGACCTGTTCTCCTTTATTTAGGAAGTATTGTACTTACAGCATATAAATGCATACTACTACCTAGTAGTAGTGATTAGTCCATATCTGTGATTATGAAATAAAAATAAAGTTTCTGGGAGAGCAGAGGAGACAACTAGATTTTGGTTCGTTGTCTCAATGTTTTGTGAAGAATTCTGAGACCACATTCAATGACACTGATGTTTGTCTTGATCCATTAGTTATGTCTGCTGTGGGTGCAGCAGGGAAGAGGCGTATTGGACACATGCCACATCTTTGCAATCTTTGGCCTTCTAAGAGCATCTTGCTGATGTAAGAAGAACTCTGCCAGTTCTGCAGTTTGGAATAGCAAATTAGACAGTGGTAACCCCCACCAAATTCTGATGAGATAGTCAGTATTTAAGAGCTTTGCTTTTATGGCTTTAAAATATGACTGAGTATATAGTTTTACTCATAGGTATAGTTTTACTCACTTCTCTCCAGTCAAGTTCATTAATATCCTAAATGATTGTCTGAACTGGAGGAGGGCATCCTATTAGGTTGTTCCCAGGTAGTAAATAGTATGTGAACTGTAACTTATATATTAATTAAAATTTCTCTTTGTCAGCTTACTACTAAAGGTTTAAGTTACTTTATGTCATCTCACTTTCAAAATGTATAATAAATAGAAAACCCAACAGTGAAAATTTGAGGTTGTTTTTCTTCCTCCTAGCTTTCTTGAAAGTAAAGGAATTCTAGTTCTAATGTAGGAAGATCTAATGTAACTAGCAATTTAGGGAGATTGGGAAGGAAGGGATGATTTCTTGATTGTACATAAAAGTTTCGACTTTTCCTAAATTCTTGGTGGATTATTTTAGCTCCATTTTAGTTGTCACCAACAGGATCCCTTCCTCTGAAGACCTCCTTAATTTGGCTGTTTTGATTTATTCTTGATTAGTTAAAAAAGAAACCACTAAGAGACTCCTCAAGTCTAAGGCTCACTTTACAAAGTGTCAGGGTGATTTTTGTGTACCTGTTGTTAGCCTAGATAAGGAGAATGCATGTGAATGCCTCACTGTCTTATTTTTTCATGTGTGAGAATGCTAAGCATTTCATTCTTAATGAGACTATAATGAAGAAATCAAGAGGACTTGAAATATTTTGTCCCCAAACAAATCTTTGCTATAAATACATTGTAAGTTATTGACCCCCTAGTTTGGATGTAACCATCTATGTGATAATTGATTTAGAACATCTGGTAAAGCACAGTGTTACTCAGGAACCTGAGATGGTTTGCTCTGGAATTTCTATTAAATATCAACAAAGGAGTATAGCACTATGAAGGGCAGTATAAGCAACCACCATTTTAAGGAAAACCAGCCAGTGGCATAGGTTACTCAGAATGGCAAAAATCCTCAAAAATCAATAAAATATCCATATCTAAACAGCTAACATCAAGCCATTCCCCCCCCCTTTTAATCAATAATAGCTATAACTGAAGCATAAGTTTTATTCTATATCAATTCACTGGGATAATATAAGCAAACCTTCTATAGTTGCATAAAATACTTTGGAAATGCATCACATTTCTGGGGTTTTACTTTTATGTAGCCAGAAGTGGACTTCTCTCTTCTTCTAGGACCCTTTCTCTAAATGTATTAACAATTTTTTTTTTCAATTGAACACTTTTCCTTACAAATTAGATTTGTTGACAGAGGCTGCTAGAGCTAAACACAGCAGACTGGGTAGCCTAAACTACAGGAATTTCTTTTCCCATAGTTCTGGAGGTCAGAGGTCCAAGACCAAAATGCCAGCAGGATGGGTTTCTGGTAAGCTCTCCTCCTGTCCTCACATGGCTTCTCTGAGTGTGCATGGCAAGAGAGGTTTCTGGCATCTCTTCCTCTTCTTATGAGGCCATCAGTGCCCTTGGGCCAGGGTCCCACCTCGGTGACCACAGTGAACCCTAATTATCTCCCCAAAGACTTTCTAGTGGCAGGAAATGGTGATATGCTAACACAAGAGCGTAAGAAGGAGCTAGGAAGTTAGTGTCTGCCGCTGCCTCCTAGTAGCAGGTCTCTGTAGTATTTAGAGATTTGTTATGGAGAACATAAATTGTTGATGGATACTGTATGTGTGAATAAACAAATGTACCAATTATAAAAATCTCTATAATTGTCTGTACTTTGTAATAGGTGAGGATATAGTGTCATTGTCAGTAGGACATGTTCCTTGATGGCTTCTGGATTTTCTTTCTGTCATAATTAAAAATCGCATCAACTTTCAAGAGTTACCAAGAGCTGTCATCTGTGACTTGAGAATGGTTTCTTTGAAAACTTCATTGCGTCAGCTCTAGGGCTTTTTAGCTCTCTAAGACACTGTGGGATTCTTTGCTGCTATACAGCAATTTACAGCAACCTATGCATGTGTATGTTATTTTAAAAAATGTAATTCATATATTTTACTTTTTTTCTGAAATTTTATTTTCAGTGTTGACCTTTAACAAGTTTAGTGATATAGCAAATTTGTCCAATATTTTGCATAAGTACTATATTATTATAGCTTTTTTAGATTTGAGACCTAAAGATTTTTTCAATTAATTGGATTTTTAAAATTTTAAACTATATCTGATATAATTTTTATGGGAAGTGTCATAAATATCTAATAAAAATAAAATTTGTTCTCAAGATTGTAAAAGATGTAATTGTCATTTGATCAGAGCCTCTTTGGATTTCCAAATTACAAATTTGCCTAATTACAAAATGTTCAAAATGTTCTGTGATATTTACAAAGTTCATTAATGAAAACTACTCACTACTCACTTTGATTTTAGGAATATATTTCCAAAAATATATGAGGAAATTCTACTTATACATTAGTGGGAACAAAATGCCTATAAGTTTTTCTTAAGCACATTTTGGAATGGCTAGTTCCTATCACTAATCTGTAGTCATTCTCATAACCCTCATAACCAGTATCTGAAAAGATGATATCTGCCCTACTGTGATTTGGTGACTTTTATATACCCTTATTGGTATGGTTCATTTTTTCCTTCTTATCTCCTAATCTGTTTCCAATTGGAATTGCATGTATTTATTTTTTATTGTTGTACAAAATTAATCAGCATTTCCACTACTACACAATAAATTATCTTTGATGACACGCACCCAAAAAGAAATGAAAGATAATTATTCTGGCACAAGACTATTTTAGGCTTACTTTTAAGTATAAATCATTGTTTGTTACTATAACTCAGTTCATGCAGTGTGTAAAATTTCCAGTGCTTCAAAGTTACTGGTACCAGAAATAGGTAATTAGCATTTATTTACTTATTTATCTTTGTTTTCTGGTACATTGAATATTATGTACATAAGATTATCTTTTCCCAAGAAATTGACATTGGAAGGTAATTACCTAGTCTCATCAATCTGCAGATTTATCTTCAATGTGATAAAATAATGCATGCAGTCTTGCTAAATTCACAATGATATATAAATAGTGCCATCTACAATGGAAAATTAACAAGAAACTCTTTCATCATCACCGACAGTTGGAAGAATGAATTTCTGCAAAACTAGTACACTTTTTGTCTTTTCAAAACCACTTTTCTCTTAACAGACTGTCCTAAATTTTTATTTTGAAAGGAAGCATTTTGCATGTTAGAAGGTAAGAAACATAAGGAGGGTAATTAAAATGGGATTTAAATAATTCACTTACATTTCTCTGCCAATAAAATAAATCATGTTCTCTTAGCTCTTATAAGCTCTAAAATATGTCTTTCAATTTACTAATATTTTAAAAGAAAAACACAATACTGTCATCTTCCCAGATCAAATATTACTGTTTTCCAACAACAGATTTGGCGATCATTCTGAGGCATGCAGTATTATGCTTTTTAGCTTTTCAAATATATCTGAACTGCTATTATTGCTCTCCAAGTCAGGTCAGATGCTCCCTGCAGGAACATTTGCCAGAGATACTATATGTTCAAATGGAAGAGTTTCATGTTTCATAGTCAGTATCATTTATTTTCCAGTCCTCTAAATTTTTCATATTAAGTAGCAGCATTTCACTTTATGAACCATGGGTCTTTATTAATTAAACAGAGTCAATAGGGCTGATTTATGCTCTCTTCTCAGTTGAATTACTGAGGATAGAATTCAGAGAGGAAATATTTCTAATACAGGAATGTTCTCCAGCCAGTAAATCTGGGATTATCTCATCATACTGATTATGTCAAAGCTCTTAGTCACATGGTTCACTAGCACATGAAATTGAATGGTCTATACATAAATGACCCCATTCCAGCATCACAGGGTGAATTCCAAGTTTTTTCTTACAATAATCAGAAAGTCCTAATTATCATGGTTAGTAAAGCTAACCATGATCATTTAGAGTATCTACTCTTCACTATGTACAATGCATGCATTGAATAAGTTTAAAAGCATAAGTTCTAAATATTTTTACAAAAGACCCAGGTATGAAATATATACTTGGAGCATGTAATACTATCTGTTGCCATGAATTGTAAGTACATGTTTGGTGCTATATTTATCAAACACGTACAAAGAGGTATATTGTGAATATACAATTAATTAATATTTTATGGTATTTTGTATTTGGAGGAGGACCAGATGTTGATTTGTTGACAAATGTGTAAACTGAGGGTTACCAACAAGGATGACTTTCATTCTATAATTACATTTTTTAAAATTTGAACTCTGCCTTTGATTATTTTAAATTATAAATTTAATTTAATGTCTGTACATGGACAGTTATAATATTTCAAGCATGAGAATATTATTTTTAAGTCAGATAGGAAAACATTCACTCAAACTTATCTCTCAGATAATTGTTTCTATTTTTCTTCCTGCCCTTCCTCTTCAATTATAGGGGAATTGAAATAATAATTCAAATTCAAGTTTCTTCCTTGAATTAACATATTATAAATGTGCTAATAAACATTTAAATTTTTTCAAGCTTTTTTCTTTTAGCTTTAAGCAGGTGCTTTGTACAGGACGCTGTCCTTATTTCACCTTATGGCATTCTAGCCCTATTACATTACACTCATTAGTATTCCTTTAAAACTGCTTTTCATTTAGCAGCTTTCTAGCTTCATAAATGCCATAAAATGATGTTAACCTGTGAAGAATCAAATGTGTTAGTAAGTTTAACCTGCATAATAAGAAAACCATTAAACTATTTTTAAAGAGATAATAGAAATGTGGATTACTGTCAAGAGAATAATGATTCTCTGTAGCACTTAACCATACTCTGAGATTTTGAAGCTATGAACATGTCTGGACCTTTCCACCTTCACCTAAAACAACTTTTACGCCATCCTGAAACTATCAGTTTTCTTCTTCCATGGAAAAATGCATTTTGAAATATTTAAACAGAGAAATGGAAGATTGATATGGGTAGCAAGGAGGATATGGATAAAATTTAGACTATGAGATTAAAAATGAGCCAGAAAAACAGTGAAACTAATCATTTGTGCTAAATCCACCATTTTCAGTAATTATCATTGACAACCAATAAAGTAGGTGCATTATTGTGATGGTCCCCAAATTGTGCTTTGTGGGACATCAGACCTGGTTGTGCCAATGGAGGCAGGTTAGTTTGAATAAAATGCATACTCTCAGAGAACCAGAGAAAATGGTATATTTAAGTCTTTAAGAAATCCTACAGTAGAGACTAACAACTTTGTTTAACCTACAGTATCTCAAAGTTTTTTAACCATAGCCTTCTCTTCCTCACATAACATTTACTTAAACCCTTGAAGTACACTTTGGAAATGTTATTCTGTAGCAGGAGGTAGTTTCAGAGCCATAATCTTATTTGAGCCTCATAAGTGTTAGCCCTCAGACAAGTTTGGTCTACGGCAGCTTCTGAGATTGTACTTGGGTAGCATGGGGGATAGGAGTCTGATCTAGAATAGGTGAAGACAGTAGGGTAAACCAGGACTAGAAAGAGTATCCAAGGAGAAGGAATAAATCATCCTAATTCTAGAAGTTGTCCATCACTCAAAAGCAGGGCAGAGAGTATTGGATTTAGTTGATTTGTTTAGCTGAAGGTTGGGAGTTGGATATGAGGTCTGAGAAAGACCGTCTACCAGACACACTTGTAAAATTTCTTCATTGCTAGACAAGCCATATATCTTTTGTACGTTCTTCCTCACCTCTGTTTTTGTTCTTCCCTGAAATGCCTAGTCATTTGTTCTGTGGACATGTTAGGCACCATAAGTTCAGCGATGCATTGTTCCTGCCCCAATGAACTCCATGTGCCATTAAGAATACCTCAAAATAGGGCCTCCCTGGTGGTGCAAGGGTTAAGCACCACTCTATAAGGTATCCACGGCCACTGAGTTAGATCCCCGGCGAGGAAGGTGACCCACATGGCACAGGAGATCTCTCCTGCCTCACCCGCTGCTCCCCTCAGCAGTGTATTTCAGTAGATCTGCCTGATAGCTCCCCACTCTGGTGAATTATCTCACCCTCCCCACACCTCTGGCCCACACTCCAGCATTTGGGTGTATAAATAAATAAATAAATCTTAAAAAACAAAAATGCTCTCTCTCTTTAAAATAAAGAAAGAAATGCCTCAAAATAAAAAGCCATGTATTATATAGTGTAATGAAGATTAAAACCATGAGCACGGGTTGGAAGAATCCTGAAATTTGGTTCTTTAGGATTAGTATGACCTAACTAAATAAATCATTTGGAGCAGGGGATTGTAATTGTATTCAAAGTATTGTTGAGGCAGGTAAAAAAAACAAGGTTTTTTATACTAGAGAACATGTATTTAATCCAAAAGCATTGGTTGGCACTGAATTTTTAGCAGGCAAGCTACAGTGTGATTTGTCATTTAGAAAGATCTCTGGCTGGAGTAGAGAATTAATTAGAAAAGAACCAGAACAGAGACAGAGAGACAAGCTATTTTAGCAACCCAGACCAGAGTGCTAGAAAAGGAGAGGAAGGAAAAGATTTCCGAGATGTTACAGCAAGATCACATCTGACGTGCTGATGAACCAGATGTCAGGTAAGGGAAAGTGAGGAGGCAAAGATGGTGTGTCCTCCTGCGAGCCTTTTAACTAAGGGGTAAAATAAATAAATAAATGGGTTTTGTTGAACTTAAGACATTTTCGAAGACTCAGTACAACTATTGGGACATTCTAATTGCTTCCACCAGGGCCTGCAGCAACGGGAGGTGGTGTCCCTAGGACCAGCATTAGTGCGGTGGGTAGAAGGCCGGCCTTTCAGCCTGTGACTACATTCTTTGTCTTTGTTCTCCTCAAGCCACGTAACACAGACCACGTCGTGGATCCATCCCGTGATGAGTGCCCTTAACCTTTCCTGCTCAGAAGAGAATGAGGAAGATTGCTTCAGAGAACCTTCTGACCACAAGAGTTAGCAGTGTCCTATAGGAAGCTGAGCTCCATGGCCATCCAGCATCTCAGTCCACACGGACAACTCTTGACACAACAGTTCAAAATAGGAGTAAGACACACACTACTTACTATAATTGAGAAATGAAAACTCCGGATTTAGGCTATTTTTGTAAAACGCATTATTAATAGTATCAATTGCCACTGTAGTAGTTCTTTAAGAATATCATATTTTTTGTAGTCATAGATAATTACATTTTACAATTATGTACACTGTTCATATGTATTTAGCTCTTTGTAATTTTATACATTGTTAACTGCATACTTTTGTAGTATCATTTGCCACTATAGAAGTGCCTTAAGAGTATATTTTTTGAAGTCATAATTAGATTTTATAATATGTTCGCTGTTCATATATATTTAGCTCTATGTAGTTAAGGAATATCAGATACAATGGTTTTTATCATTCTGATGTATTGGGATTTCTGAGAATGTAGTGAAACACTTCATTTATTTGATAATTCACTGACCTTGTATACTCATACCTTAGGAGAGTGACTGGGGCAACAAGTTCTTTGGTATGTCTTAAGGATGACATTTATTTTTTTTTAAAGATTTATTTATGCATACAAGCACTGGGGTACAGGCCAGAGGTGCAGGGGGTGGGGTGAGAGAATCCACCAGACAGTGGGTAACAGTACAGGCAGATCCACTGAAACACACTGCTGAGGGGAGCAGCGGGCGAGGCAGGAGAAGTCCGCCTGCACCATGTGGGTCACCTCCTGGGCCAGCGGCAGGGACTGAACTCGTGCTGCAGTGACTGCAGTTTGCCCCACAGTGCACTGTCCAACCCACTGTGCCACCAAGGAGGGCCCTTAAGGATGACATTTAGACAGTTATTTCAAGGCTCTTGAATACAGCATACGTCTTTATGGGGCTTTTGAATTTACAGAATGTTTCCAGAGCCTGTTTTGTGTTAGCCATACCACGGCCTATGAGACAGATTTAGTATTTTTATTTCAGTTAGGAAAATAGCAATTCAGAGAAATAATGCACCTTGTCCAGCAACTGAGGCCCACACCTAAGTCTTCTGAGTCCACATCCAGTTCCCTTGCCACCCCAGACTCCTGCAGTAGAAGGTCACAGCCCTTCACACAGGGTACTATTGTTCTGTTGATGCAGCTGAGCTCCACAGCTATGCACGCCAGCAACTGCACACTCAGAAGGCACCTCTGCAGTCAGGCGTGGCCTCCACATAACTCCACTATTCTCCTCTGAACCCTCTCCCTTCTTCACCAGCAAACACTCATCAAGTAGGAACACAGCTTTGGTAGGATGTTTTTTTCTGCAGTACAATCTAAAACCAATGGACTGGCTAACATCAGAATTTGCTCTGCTTTGGTGGTCCTTGCCGGGGGAGCATTTCCTGCTGAGAAGAGGGCATCTGTTAACACCTCTGCCATCAAATGAAACATCTAGGGACTCTGCGATATCACCCTCCAAACTAATTTACTTTTGATTTGATTGTGTTGTAGTGCGAGGGTGCTGCTAGACAGTTTTGGGAAGGAGTGAGCCATTGACTTGGAGTGCTAAAGATTTTCTCAGTTTTGTTTTTAACTTGCAATATTTTTAAGATTTATTTATTTTTGCATTGAAGAATTAGAGTACAGGCCAGAAGTGCAGGGGTTGAAAGAATTCACCAGAGACCAAGTGAGGAGCAGAACAGGCAGATTTGCTGAAACACACTGCGAAGGGGAGCAGCAGGTGAGACAGGAGAGGTCTGCTGCGCCATGTGGGTCCGCTCCCTGGCTGGGGATCGAACTTGGGCCATAGTTGTGATCGTGCTGAGACTTTAACCCCTAGGCCACCGGGGAGGCCCCAATTTTCTTTCAGTTTAATGCCTTTAAGTTGAGACTGGGAGATGAGTAGTTGAGAGGGGGGAAAGTTATTTTCAATGTCTTGGGCTATAAGAACCAACTTAATAAAAAGGGAGCTTATTTTCACCCACTATTATTATATTGTTAGATAACTTAGAGTCACTAGTTAGTCAGAACAGTGGGTTCCCAAACCATGCCTGACACCCCTGAGACATCACCATGTGTTCTCTGGCCCTCCTTATCCTCCCCTCCCCTTAGCTCCTCTTCTCTTTCTCTACCACTAAAATAAAAGTAGGAAAAAGGAACTCAGAACTTTGAAATTCTGGAACTTTGAGATTCCGGTGATTCTGAAAATCACCTGATTCCATGATTTTCAACCATCTCTTGGTAAAAAGGACTCGTTTTTCAAATGAGTTCTTTTGCTTGAAAATAGGATGAAGACCTGATGCCCAATTAAGGCAGCTCCCAGCACTGCTGTGCATACCTAGAGCTCCTTAAAACTATAAGATAAGTAGTGTCCAGTGTAATTTTTTATAGATAAGTAAGCTGAGAACCTAAGTTTCCACAGCGAGTTGGTAGCCAGGATAAGATTAGACCTAGATCCTGTGTTTCCTCATCTACTGAATCTCATGTTATATATAATCTAGACGAATATTATAAATATATATATATCCATTGTGCTCACCCATACAGTCCTCAATATGCAGAAGACCTTATAATTTATAGCTTAAATAATAGCTACAGTCATATCTAAGCTGATAGGCATTAGCCCTGAGAGAAGTTTCAGAATGGTTTGAGACTGCTGTTTCTCCTGACAGCCATTTGAGTATGAGGAAGCCTCAGGGAGACAAGCTTTGAGAGAAACCCTGAGAGAGCTCTTACCTTGTATTCCCCGGAACTGAGTGAGATTTCAAACACCTGAAGTTACTTTTGTAAGTTAGTACCTGTAATTGTGAAACTACAAGCTTATTGTTGTTGCCAAATTAGTGGTATGAAATTTCCCTCCCCCCACTGAAAGTGTTTTTCTAATTTGTTTCTAGTGAGGAAAACACAAAAGAGTTGCTAGAGTTGACTTGAGAGCAAGGTTCTCAGGCATGCAACTTACCAACACACCACTGTAGGGTCAGAGAACAATCAGGTCTTACCACCCTCCCACCACTGTGATGATGGACACCTGTGGTACTGCGAGCATTCCAGGGTGGGCATGCGCAAGTGGGCGCACCTGATTCGAACACGGGCTTAAATGAGCGGCATCATGAGGCCCAACAGAACCAACAGGATGAGCAGCAGCAGTAGAAAGCAGCTGAGAGGGTGAGATGCGCCGGGGGGCCGGGAGGCCTGCCAGCCTCCCAGCCCCCCAGCCCCCCGGCACCCCTGCCTGCCATGTACCTGGCCACCTCTACAATAAAAAGTGTAAAAGCCACCGAGGGCTCCAAGACTCCCTTTCCTTGACCCGTCTGCCCAGAACCATCCTGAACCTGCCCAGTGCCACCCTTTCCTACCGCTACAACCACATATGTTAACTTTGCTGTTTTGTGCCACTTTCCTTCCTGCTTCGTTAACAGTTAATAGCTTGATCATTAATAGTTTGATAAGTATTTTTATTTAAAGGAGATCATACTGTTAGTAGTTTCCTTTTGATTTAATGTATTGTGGTCATTGTTTCATGTCAATACATAGATTAATGTTATATTGCAAATGTCTGCATAAAATATCACTGCCCAGCTCATCATAACATCTGTACCCAGCAATCTGTTGATGGAACACTTAGACTGTTTTAAGCTTTCTCGTTACCAGCATTGTCACGGTGACCGTCCCTATATTCATTATAATCCTATTCCTTCTATCTGTGTATTTTTACAGCCGATATGTCTGTGGTAGATATACATTTATGAAAGTCAGATACTGCCTCAAAGGTAGGTGGTTATTTATTTTTTAATTCTGGTAGATATTTATAACTTCACAAAATAAGACCAATTTATGCTACCACAGTAGTACACGAGAGCTTTTATTTTCTCTCTTACAGGACTTATTTAAAATCCAAACTTTGCCAGTAACTTTTTTTATTTCTTTGTCCTTGGAAGAATAGCTTTCTTTCTATCATTGTCTAAGGACCTGAATTTTGTCTGTATTAGGTTTTATTTGTCCTTAGCAGCAGAGACTTAACTCGATGTATATAGGAGAGCTACGAATGAGTAACTCACTGTATGTCAAACACACTATTATTCTCATCTTTTTACTTGAAAATATTCACTTGTTTTACATATAAGGGTGGTGAGAACCAACTTTTTAAATGAGCTATCTTGGGTGAGAGTCCCTGGTTAAAGTACAAAGCACAATACAAGCACCCCTGTAAACTCTTTGAGCCTCTATTTCCCCATCTGTGTAATGAAGATAGTAATTTCCTGTCTCTTCCCAAATCGATTCAACTCAGCAGACATTTCCTGAGCACCTGCTAAACAGCAAACAAGACTTAAGGTCTTAAAGTTGCCACACTGAATAGCACTGATTCCCAATCAAGAAGCTCATAGTTCTAAACCTTTCCCTTTCTTTTCTTTTTCTCAGAAACTTATTTTTTCTTAAAGGAATTTAGGAGGTTGTTCGGTGAGAACTCTGAGCAGAAGCCTTTTATCACTCTCTTAAATTTGAATAATTCCAAAATATTATTAACAACACCCCTCAATTAGAAAGAAAAGAAACATACCGCATGAAGGGCCTCTCCAATAATAAATGCTAACCAGCTGTAAAAATACAGAGTCAAATGATACTTTCATAAAGTGTTTGAAAAATTAGAAAATATTATCCTTTTCCTAGGGGGAAATGGGACATTTTTATTTTCTCTGCTAGGTGAAATGTAACTTTCTTAGGGGTCAACAAACTTGAATTTTACACGCTATGGGCAGAATGAACTGGACTAACATCCAAACAATTTGCATACTCTATTGCATGTAACTTTTGATAAGATGGAAAGAACTCTAAAAAGAATATGCTTATGGAGTAACTTTAGAAATAAAATGCCCTATATGTGTTATCTGCAACTATCCACATGTAATATTGTGCCTGCACAATGATTATGCATTAAATATTTAATTTAATTTCATATATTAAATATTAATTGCAATTCTGTATTTGCTTTCTTCATATGACTTTTTCCATTTAACTAACACTACTTTTGTTAATTGTTTTTAGTATGATTTTTACTCTGGAGGGAGGGTATCTAAGGGAACGTGAAATCAGTTCAATAGCTCTGATACCCACCCCCCCATCACCAAATTATTCTCTTCACTCTATTTATTTCTTTTACATTATTTATCAATTCCCAGTGATCTGTTTGTTGATTGTCTTCCTAAATAGTGGGTGTAATAATGGAAGTCAGTTCCATCAGGGAAGGATTTATCTGTGTTGTTCACCTTCGTAACCTCAGGATGTGGCACAGTAACTGTCATGTAGTACTTCAGTGCATACTTTCCAAATTGAATATATAATGTGCTGTCTATAACTAACACTTAGTTTCCAGTTTAACTCTCATGACCTTATATTCACTTATTCACTTAAGCATTTTATCGAGTGTTACTAGGTGCCAGACATTTTACTAAGTACTAGGCATACAATGCAAAACAGACATGATCCTAGCCCCCATGTGATTTATATTACAGGCAAAATCACCAAAGCTTTTTCCATTTATTTTCTTTCACCCCCTTCTTTATCCCATATTTGAACTTCTAGACCATTTCATGTTCATTGCCTCAAGAAAGGGAGTGTAACATAAGAAAGAAAAGGAACACGTATTTTTGAGTTTCAAAACTCTGTCTCCTTCGGGAACTGGCAAGGTTCATGATTTCGATCAAAGATTTGAGAGCATTTATGATGAGGAAGAGCAAGACTTTCCTACTCCCTAGCTAGGAAATTCTTCTGTCTGTGGGCGGGAGGCAACAAAAATGTTGGTAGTTCTCAGAGAAAAGGGTTTTCTGAGCCCTCCTGTAACCCCTGGGTCAACTTTGTGCAAGCAGCAAAACCCTAGTTATGCTTGTTAGTTTGGAGAGCAAAGGAAGGCCATTCTTCACTCTTCTCTAGGATGAAAATGAGGGCTGGTATATCTAGGCAGTTGGGCCTTGAACTACTTCCGTGGGCCTCGGTCATCCCAATATGGTCCAAATAGGAAGATCAGATTGATCACCTTGAACCCACTGGACCTGAGTGTGCATTCTTTCTATTCAATCCACATGGCCTCCAGTGAAACTATTTGGACAATGACATCAGCCTATCCAAACCCAGGGAGACTAGCACGAGATAAGCCTCCTAAAATTTAGCAGTGACTCCAGACAACAGAGGGAACTGCAAATTGGTGAAATTAATGATGGTCAAGATCATTTATTCCATTCTTCTGCTATTTCCTTCCTCATACAGGGAACTCTTTTTTTTTTAATATAGTTTTTTTTAAGATTTATTTATTTATGCATACAAGAGCTGGGGTACAGGCCAGAGTTGTGGGAGGTGAGAGGATTCACCAGACAGAGCGGGGGGCAGAACAGGCAGACTGACAGAAACACACTGCCGAGGGCAGCAGCGGGGCGAGGCAGGAGAGGTCTGCTACACCATGTGGGTCCCCTCCCTGGCCGGTGGCAGGGATCGAACTCATGCTGCAGTGGTTGCAGTTTGCTTCATAGTGAGTTGCTTAACCCGCTGCGCCACCAGGGAGGCCCGGGAACTCTTAAAGAGTAACAATTTTGACCTATTCTGCCTCTGCACACTCAGGCACTAACTTACGTGCTTAGTGATTTTAGAATAAAGACTTACTATCTCTATTATATTTCTTAAATATATCCCCTTTTCTCTGTTGTCTGTAAACACTGACTATTTTATTATTCAGGTTTTTCTCAATTATTGCCTAGATAATTGCAATATAGGCACTACCCCCTTCCTGTCTACCACACTGTCTCCACCGATTCACCCACCACATTTCTGTCAAAATCATCTATCTGAAACACACAGTTGATTCCAGAGTCCTCTGTTCCTCAGTAGTTCCCTAGCTCTTTCCATTCTCACACCCCTTCTGTTTGGTCATAAACATTTCTCATTTCTCATCCCCAACAGTTATTCAAATAGACTGCTTACTCTGTCTGGGGAACTTGTGCTTTATTCTTTCAGCAGATTCCTTCTCATTCTTCAGGACTCCATTCTCGTTTTTTCTCTTGAAGACGTGGCCCATGGTGCCTTCTGCCTGGCAATGGTGTTCTAGAGGTGCCACTTCTGCATTTTTCATCTGTTTCCAGCCCCTCTTCCCAGCAAGAATAACTGTCACAAGTGGGGCTGCTGAACTGTCTATATGGACACTCCATTTACTAATTTATTTTTATCAACGAGATGAGGATTGATTAACCTATAAGTCTTAATGACTTGAAATTTGTCCTATTCATTCTGTGCCTTCTTTCTCCATGTGGTAATGGAAATTGAAAATTTGGTTGAAGTCAACTAGTCTCTCTACCCTGTGGCTGTTCCACTCAACATCGGTATCTTGGATGTAAATAAGGAACTGGGGAAAAAGATAGGAAGATAGCAAACTGGCTCAGATAGTCTGTTATTTCCTATTTTTTTCTATTGTTGCTTTTAGGTTGCTTTTTTATTGTTGTTTTTATCTAGAACCTTGGAAGGTGAGAAGATTAACGGGGATGATCACACTCTAAAATCCTAATCCAGTTCTCTATCACTGCAACCCTCCTTAGTAAACCTCCATCACACTATATTACAATTCACTTGGGCAGGAAAGGGAGTTATGTGTCTCTCCTACTCAACTTTGAGCCCTTTAAGTCAGAGTTCATGTATTATTTTTTTATCCCTCGCATAAGACATGGCACAGCAATATCCAATAAACCAAAACAAATTTAAAATGTGATTTATTGTTTTCAAAAACTTTTAGTGGTTTCCTGCTTCTGGGAGGGAAGGACAAAGTGAATATGAAAAAGACAGTGAGAAGGTAGGTAAGCATGTCTTACTAACTAGTTCTAGAAATGTTGAAATAATTTAAGAGATTTTTTTTTGCTGAAGAAGGAAGTTTATGCTGCTTTAGTTTGACCAAAAAACTCACACTGTGATTGCAGTGGAAGGATTTGTTAAGCACATGTTCATAGCTTACTTGCTCGGGGTTTTAAAAAAGTACAACAGATTGAAGTAGGTATGGAAGGGTAGATCAGCCTACAAGCAAAATGCAAGTGTGTTTCAAGGCAACAGCATCAAACTTCTGTTCTTACAGGTTAATTAATCACATTGCTGAAGAACTGATCTGGCACAGGAGCTGTGTGTTACCACGGTACTCTGGAACTGTGTAAATTACCCCATTTATAAGTAGGCCCACTGGAGTTGCTTGACTGTTGCTATTCCACAATGGAGAAATTAAATTTTCATCAACCAAATGTGGGGAGGGAAAACAGAAAGGCGACACAAACTGAGTGGGCAATAAAGTTACCTTGGCATATAGACAATGTCGGTCAGGTATTTCTCTGGAATTGAAGAGGAAGAAGTGCTTGCGGGCAGATACAAGTTCTGTATCCTGAATAGTTGTGAATTTGGGAAGTTCTACCCACATTTAATCTAAGGCCAGCTGACTTCTTGTTTTCATGTAGGGATCACATGGGTGGTATATAGTTTTGTGATCACAAAATAAAGTAAGAAGCTGGCAGCAAATTAAGTGCATGGATGCATGGATTTTGTATCTGAATGGTAAAAGTGCTCAATATCAGAAAAATCTGAAGGGAATTGGGTGCCCACACACATTGAATGTGTGTATATCTCACATACACAGTGGCAGAATAAGAAATATTTAATGGGCTAATTTCTACAAAATTTCAGCCATATGATCCAAGACGGTAGATCCTCACTCACCAAGGGAACTCACTGAATCACAGAAGATGACATATTTGTGAGGTTATCTCAGTTTTCCCAATATTGCAAAGATTGTTCTTGGATTATATTACTTTTTGCTTCTTTGAAAACTATATATCTGATCAGTTTTTTAACAAATGTAAAACACCATCACTCATAGGACTCATCATTTTATGTATCATTGAAAATGTTATTTAAAATATAGCAGTGTCTTTAAGTAATTCTGAGATCTTTGAACACAGATTTGTATCATATGTATATACAAAGAAGAATGAAATACAGATAAACAAGTGATGTTCCTACAACTTCTGTAGATTCAGGATGAAATTCTTCTGAATCTCTGTTTCAAACTAGAGTTGTCCACCTTCAAATTGAAGCTGTTCTTAAAGGGAGACTCTACCACAGCTCCTAGCATTCCCACGTCTTTAGGGGCTTATATAATTTTTTTAAATTGAGTAACATTGGTTTACCACACTGTATGTGATTGAGAGTGGAGGTTCACACCTCCTCACCACACCATCCCAAGATACCTCGAGTCTTCTACCACAGTGCTTATGCTTTAACATCAATTTCCAGGTTTTGATGTTTGCTTTTTTGTTCTTTTAATATTTTTTCTTACATCATTGGTAATTTTTGGACAATATATGATTTCTCCCACTGCCAGAACTAGCCCATCACCATAGTCTCCTGTGCTCTTCCTCCATCCTTTTCACCCCTCCTCTCCCCCTCCCCTCCTGGATGCCTCATATCTATGCTCAGCTTCTAAGGTTTGTCTTTGTCTGACCCTTTGTTTGGTTTCTCTGTATTCCACATATAAATGACACCATCTGATATTAATCTTTCTTTGTGACACTTTTTCTTCTCAAAAAGATTGTATAGGTTTTTAGATTGCAATCAGGATCCACATCCCTTCCTCCGGTAGTCTTTCAATGCTTGATCCACTGAGAAGTAAAAGGATAACAGTTCACTTGAGCCACAAGAAACATAGCCTGAAACGCAGCCAGGCTCCTCATGGGCTGGTAAGCAGGACTGTATCTCTGTGCCCCGGCCAACAGCTCCGCAAAACATCACGACTGTACGACAGCTGGGAATATGCTTGGTTCTCCTGAAATGAAGCATTGCTTGAATGAGGGGGAGAAATCCAGTAGGGAAGTAGAGAAATAGGGTCAACACAAAGGGAAATGGAGGAGAAGTAGCATACAGGTGTGATGCCAAGCAAAGTCCACTTCAGCAAATCCCAAAGGAGCATGTCAGTCCCACCCCCGTGTCAAGCCAGAGGCCAGAGAGCCCAGCATACTCACACCCTTGCACCTTCAGTCATTGGTGAGTATCAGAGACCTGGGAGGGAAGGTCAATTCCAGGTACCTCTAGCTCTGGGTAAGCCAACAGCGTTCCCAGAGCGCAACAACAAAGAGACACAGGTGCTGGATGTTGAGGGTGAACATGCACAGAGTTAAAATTCAGGAAAGTGGTAGAGGGACCCAAGAGCACTGACAGTGTCTGGTACACATCCCGCTTTCAAAGACATTTAAATGTGAAAAATGTGTGTCTTAGAATCCTTGAAATATGGTACTAAGGATCAAATTTCCTTGCTCCTGGCTCATCCCGTAGCATCCTTAAAATTGAGTTAAAGATGAAATGCCTTCACAAATGAAAACAGTATGGGCCTTCTGAAAAAAAAAATTAATTCAATCAAAATTATTTTAAAAGCTATTCCTAAAAATCCTAACAGAAAATACTTGTCAGAGCTCAAGTGCCCCACATGGATGAGAGTTGAATGTGCAAACTAACCGGGACAGATAACTCTTTTTTCACTCTGTGAAGCAAATCTTTAAGGTTGTAGACAATTCAAACTCCCTCAATAATCGAGTCCAGTGCCTTCTTTCCTGCTAGTTAAGAAATTCTTTATAGTAAGCATGTCTTTTATTAGAAAAAATAAATGTTAGTAATTCTATGCAGCTATGAAAAAAAGGCATATTTGATTTGATTATATTTTTATTTCCCTATACATTTCTTAAGACAGTTTTGATTTGGAACTCTGCATACAATCTGGTGAAAGTTTGTAATGTTATAGGGGCTGGAAAAATAAATGATTAAATTGTGGGCATGAGTGAGACTTCAACTGCACTCTCCATAATTAAGGTGATTATTGTGGAAATGAACCCCTCGCCCCCACACACAAAGACTGGCATTTCATACCTGTTTCTGCTCCACTTGTGTGGTCAGAGTCTATGCATCAGATGCTTCTTTAGGATTGTTTTTTCCTTACTAGAAAGCTGGAGTTGTGACAGACATGGTATTTCCATTCCATCCACTGGGGAAAAGCAGATTTGATGGCAAAGTAAAGACCAAGCCCCATGTTGCTCTTATGCACGTCAATCAAATATTCCCAAGAGTATCGTAGAGAGAACCATCCTGCAAGGCACCACAGTTTGCCATACCTGTCTGCCCATTGTCCAGTATCCCAGACCTATTTAACCTCCATTGGCAACATTTGTTCAGTAAAAAATTAACAATGGATTCTAGCAAACTTGATGCATCGTTAAGTTTTTTACATTAACTCTTTGCATCTAGAGCTAGTTCTGAAATACTCTTCCTTTGAACAAAGTGCCTGATGTAGGACTCTCCCTACAAAACATTAGGTGTGCCTCTAAATGATGACTTTCCAGGAAGCACAAAATCTTACAGTTCATGTGAATTTGTAAGTTCCTCTTGTCCAACCATCTTTCAAATGAAATGATTTTTCTAAAGCATCCTAACCAACAGCTATTCAGGGTTTTGCAGAGATATGTCCTTATAAGGAAACTTGCTAACTCCTTTAAAAATTTTTATTTTGCCTTAAGATGATTTTTAAAAATTTTTTAATAAAGTGCTTCCTGGTGGCACAAGGGGTTAAGTGCCTCACTGTGGGGCTTCTGCAGCCACTGCAGTGTGAGTTCAATCCCCAGTCAGGGAGGGGACCCATGTGCACAGCAGACCTCTCCTGTCTTGCCCGCTGCTCCCCTCAGCAGTGTATTTCAGTCCATCTGCCTGTTCTGCTCCCTGCTCTGTCTCTGGTGAATCCTCAACCCCTCCCCCATGCCTCTGCCCTGTACCCCAGCTCTTATACGCATAAATAAATTTTTAAAAAACTTAAAAAGAATTTTTTAATAAAATGTCTAAATCTCCACTAAAAAGTTTTTAATTAAAATTCTAAAATATTGTATTAGAAAGTTTTTTCTTAAATAACATTTCAACCAAGGTATTACTTTATCACTAAGAGACAATGGCCTGAGACGTAGCGTGCTCCCATGAGTTTCTTTTGTTGACCAGGAGCGCCCTCCCCACCTGAGGTGAGGTGGACACCAGTCCCTCCGACCACATCCCGTCACGCTGTTTTACAGTTTACCAGAATAAGATACATGGCACCATCGACATGGAACTGAGACTCCTCTCGTGTTAGGGGTAATTGTTTCCCTCCAGATTCACATGTTGAAATCCTAAGTTCTCAGCACCTCCACTTGTGACCTTATTTACAAACAGGCTCTTTAACCAAGTTAAAATGAAGTCATTAAGGTGCACCTTAATCCATATCCCCAGTGACCTTATGAAAAGGGGAAGTGGAGACAGACACAAACACACATATACACACAGAATGTGTAGTGAAGACTGGCGGCATGCAGCCACTAGCTGAAGAACTACCAGCAGTGAGGAGAGGAACCCCAACAGATCCTACCCTGGCTCCTTCAGTGGGACCATGGCCCTCCTAATACCTGGCTCCTGTGCCTCAACCTACAGAACTGAGAGGAAATACATTTCTGTTGTTTAAGCCACTTGGTTGGTCCATTGTCCTGGCAGTCCCAGAAAGCTAAAATGCCCCACAGTTCATTACCCCCTTTAAGCAAGAATAGCAGTAATAACCATGCTATTCATTGAGTGACTGCTCTCACTGCTGGTCGAGTTTTGTAGATGTGCCCTCTTGTCCTACTGAGGTCAGAAGTCAGTTCTCTTTGGGACACCTAAGACTCTTGTGTAGTGGGAGCTCACTAGACAGTGGGCACCATCATATGTAGCAGTAATTTGTTCATTGTCACTATTGAGGATATTCCACTGTGTGGATCTGCCACAGTTTGGTCATTTGGATTGTTTCCAGTTGGTGGTAGTTACAAACAGAACCACTGTAAAATTCATGTGTTTGGAGTTTGGTTTTCAATTGTGGTAGAAAAAAAACAAAAATAAAAACCAGCATAATATAAAATTTGTGCATTGGTTTCATGTGAACATGTGTTTGTTTCCCTAAGGCAAATACCCAGAAGCAGAATTGTTGTATCACATGGTATTTTCTATTTATGCCATAATAAATTGCTACAATGGTGGTTTAAACAATACAAATTTACTATCCTACAGCTCTTTAGGTCACAAACCAGAAACCCGACCTACCGTGGAGCTTCCTTAGCATACTCAATTCAAGTTGCTAGCAAGACTGCATTCCTTACTGGAGAGGCCAGGAGAGAACCCATTTCCTTGCTTATTTGGTTGCTGGTAGACTTCAGTTCTTTACATTTGTAGCACTGGGGCTCCTGGTTCCTTCCTTGTCTGGTTTTCCCCTTCCTCCACCTTCAAAGCCATCTAGAGTCTGGCAAGTCCCATTCATATCACATCTCTCTGTGACCCTTACATGGTCACATCTTAGATGCAGTCAGGAAATAGCCTTTACTTCTAATGGTTCTATGGTGAGATTGGGCTCACCTAGCTCGGCAAGGATAATGTCACCATTACAAAGTCCAGACCCTTCATCACATCTGTGGAAGCTCCTTTTCCCTCGAAAGGTAGTACTGTCACAGGAGCTGGGATTAGAACATAAGCATCTTTGTTGGGAAGAGGGAATTATCCTGCCTGCCATTCTTTTCAAGAGTTCCAAGCTGTTTTCTGGAGTGGCTATACCATTTTACATTCTCTTCAGCCATGTGAGAGTTCTAGCAGCTCCATGTATTATAATCTTAGCCATTCTCAGAGGTATGTAGTGATATCTTCTATTGATTTAAATTTGCATTACCCTCATAACTAATGATGTTGAACATTCCATCTGCTTATTTTCCATCTGTATCTCTTTTGGTGATGTGTCCAAGTCTTTTGTCCATTGTTAAAACTGATTGTTTTGTCTTTGAGCACCTGACATAGGAGACTTCTTTATATATTCTGTATATAAGTCCTTTGTCAGATAGGTGATTTTCAAATATTTTCTTGCTTAAGGCCAGTTTTCTATTTTTCCCCTAGATAACAGTTACATGCATGTACTTTCGCTGTACCTTGGACGCTGTTCAAGTTGGCCTAGACCACAAAGTGATTGGATCTCAGCTTCTTTTTTTTTTAAAGATTTATTTATTTATGCATACAAGCACTGGGGTACAGGTCAGAGGTGTGGGGGTGAGAGGATTCACCACAGAGAGCAGGGAGCAGAA
>JAGFMF010011637.1:3466774-3565666 GCA_019455555.1 Galemys pyrenaicus | reverse complement strand
GCACCATGTGGGTCCCCCCCTGGCCGGCAGCAGGGATAGAACTCGTGTTGCAGTGGCTGCGGGTCTGCTTCATAGTGCGTTGCTTAACCCACTGCGCCACCAGGGAAGCCCCGGATCTCAGCTTCTAAGGTAGGGTGTTTGAGGTCCCCCATTCATAAGACAAACTGGCTCTATCTTGTCCTAGTTATAGTAAGTCCCAGATATTCCCAGATCATAATCCAGCCTGATACTCTATTCCTCTTGGAGAATACAACTTTTGTCCTATAAAAAAAAAGTGTTACAAGATCACAGTACCCAATAAGAAAACACTATTGCTTATATTCATGGCATCTCCAGTTTTCTTCATGGCAAAGTTCCTACTGTCTCCCAAACCTTGTGGATGTGGCCCTCGCAAGGAAACCATTACACAAATCAGATGACAAGAAGTCAGAGTAACTGGGAGGAATGCAGAGATCACTGCAGTGCACTTCCTAAGTGTGGGACTGAAATATACCAATGAATTACAGAAATATATAGACGCCAAATCTGCTTGGAACAATGTGAGTTCTGAGGTCTAAAGACACCTGTTGATACATAGAGAAGGCTGAAAATTAAGCAGAGGGGAAATTTTACTGCAGACCTTCTGGAAATTCTTGTCTACAGCTATAAAGTAAGAGAGCAATCTGGACCTGTGTTGAGAATTACCTTCAAGAATCTAAAGTTTCCAGAAATCACCCCAGAAAATTTGAAAATTAGAATCTTTCCTATCCCAAGCAGAGTATGTTATCAGTCAGAATCCTGGAAATAAGAGTCCGCCCTCCCCCCAACCCCAAAGATGAGGCAGTGAAAGTGAAGGGTCCAGTGTGCTAAAGACTCACAGGACAAGCCATAGGGAAACAAACAGCCGGGAACTAGCATTTTTCAGAAGCCATTTCTTCTTTTAGGGCTGAAGGGTGAGGGAAGACGTGATGTCACTGCAGACCGCTGGGAACAGGACCCTGGAGGAAAAGGTTCTCCTCAGGAACTCTTAGTTATGGAGGGACCCAGCTGCCACCAGAACATGGTATCAAAGCAAGAAGGGGCAGAAACAAGGACTGTCCTGCCCTTGCTCTTCTTCCTCCTGTCTCCTCCCATGGCATTTCCCACTGCTGGAAGGAAGCCACCCCCAAACTGCCAGCTGGACAGCCTCGGGCAGCTTTCCACTGGGCTTGCTTCTTCCTGGGGCTGAGAAGGCAGATGGAGGTAAATAGCATAAGAAGTAATCCTGTGACTTCTGGTTTGGGTGCAAACGATCTGCTCTCTGAGAAGTAGCATCAGAATGAGTAAACAAACCATCTCTCCTTGACGGGTCATTGCGTTGACTTTCTACGGGCACAGCTGTTGCCCATTGATGAGATGCACACAGCCCTTACTCTATTAGAGTTGTGTGAACTTAGAGTGCCTTGGGAGAGAGAAAGAGCCCCAGCAGAGGGAAGGAAAAAGGTGTGAGGGAAGCACTACTGAGGCATCTGACATAGCTGGGAAAGATGAGGAGGGTGTCTGGGAAGAAGTGCTATTTAAATGGAGATTTAAGGGATCGGTGATGGTCAGACCAGACCGTGGGGGTCTTGAGTAATGGCAGGGCAACAGGAGAGAGTGTGACACAAGTGGGGTTTGGTACAATCAGAACATAAATTTGGGGGTGGGCAACAGGATGGGGGAAATGGGAGTAGTCTGAAACAAATCTAAAAGAAGTAAGTAGGAGCCAGATCTTGAAAAACCCCCTAAGCCATGTTAAGTTTGGATGTTCAAGGATGAGGAAAGAAAGTTTTATACAGGGTAACAGGTTAGGAATCAGATTGTTTTAAGACTCTCCTTGCCATGAAGATGGATGGGAAAGGAGCAAGAATGGAGGGGTTTTTCACAGACTGGCCCTTTCTCTCAAACACTGGCCAAGTGTCTCAACAACCCAAACCTCAGCGTCCTCACCCATACGACAAGAGTCATCATGCCTGACCAGTCCACACCCTGTGGCCAGAGTGAGTGGACAGGAACAGGCTCCGGCAAGTGTAATCCGTTATAATGCTGTGAAGAAAAGGTGGCGGATGTTGTTATATTTCTGAAGGAATTCTACATAGTCCTCTGCCCCATTTCCCAAAGACCAGAGAGGAAATTGAGAAGGAAGCATGCCCAGAGCCAGCACCCTGCGAGGAGCGTGTGTGCGGTCCATGGATGTCGAAATGTAGGCCCTGTCCTCCTCCAGGCTGTGGGGCACATGATTGCTGTCCAATAAACACGCATTGATGAATGGCTGCGTGGGGCTTTGTTCTGTTTTGTTTTCATTTTTGTAAACTCTCCTATGACCGCAGAGGGAAAACTAAATGAATGCCATATGCCAGTAGAAATCCCTCTGACATCTTTTATTGTAATGGAAGATGACAGTGGTTATCAGAGCAGAAGGATCATGCTTGAGTGAAAGTAAATACCAAACACCTTTTGGGAAGCAAAGCACCTCACGGTGACCTTTGCAGCTGTGCCCGCTTCCTCAGTACAGCAACCTGCCGCTGGGGAGCTGTGATCTAACCTGGACTTGCCCTCCCTCCCAGGAGTGTGCCTCCTCCTCCTCCCTGGGTTGTGCACGACTTTAAATGTCACAGTAATCACATCTTTCCCCAGGATAACATGAAATATCATCAGAGCTTAATGGAGATGAACAAGTGATCAAATTCAGATGTTAGTGATATATTATGATGGAGGAAGTACATCTATTCCACAAGCTGGAATGAGTAATAAAAAGGGTGAGACTATTATTCTACTAATTCTGAGTCCTTTACCGTGCATTCTATCCTGTTCCAAGAGTAATTCACACCTATCCCTGACCCCTGACAGTCCTTCAAGCTGGATATTATCTCCCCCACCCCATCTAACACAAAAATTCAAAAAGGTTCATCCACCTACTCAAAAGCCACGTAACTTGTGGATGTGTGGCTGTCTCCACCACGAGAGCTGAGACCTTGAGAGAGTTATCTCACTGCTCTTGAGTTCCCCTCCATAGAACAGAAACAAGAAGACCAGATTCTACAATTAGAAAGAGTCACACCAACAGAGGTAAGTGATATAGCAGCACATCAGGGCAGTGCCTGATGTACATTCATCATTCATTGACTAGGATTCTTCAGAGAAACAGAAGCAATAGGAGATGTGTGTGAGTATGTGTGCATGTGTGTAGAAGCAGACAGATACTTAGTATAAAGTGTTGACTCGTGAGCTGAAGGAGATTGAAAATCCCTGTCCTTTGTTAGCTGGAGACCCAGGAGAGCTGGAGGGGAAGTTATAGTCTGAGTCAAAAGACTGAGGAGAAACCTAATGTCCACATTCAAAAACAAAGTAATGAAGTTTCAATATAGATGTAATATATATATATACACACTATATATATACACACACACACACACAAGAAGGCAAAGTCAGGCAGAGAGAAAAGTCTGTCCTTGGTCCTTGTGGGAATGCCTGGGGCCCTCCCTCTTTAGGGAGAGCAATCCATAGTATGCATTATTCCAATTCAAGTGTTAATTTCATCCAGAAACACCCTATAGGCTTACCTAGAAATCACATCGTTTAACCAAGTATCTTGGCTCATTATGGCCCAGTCATGTTGACACATAAAATTAACCATTGCATTTACTAAATAGTGCTTCACTAGCAAAAAGCACTGCTATTTTTATTACTATAGGCCTGGCATTCTGTGCCTGTCTAGCCCTTTCCAATATATCATTGTCTCAAAACTAAGAACAGCCATCAGTGTAATAATAATGAAACCAAAAGATATATAATTTTTTTCTTCCCTTAAGAATATCTTCAATGCCTTGCACATTCAGTTCACAGCAGGCACTCTAATGACTGGGGCCATTTTCCTGGAAACTCTTGGGGAAAGCATATTAGTAATTCAGAAATATAATAATGCCATATATTGATTTCTAGAACATAAAATGAAAAGGGCCACTCCCTCTAGGCTATAGCACCTTGCCAGACCTCTAGACGAGGGCTTTAAGTGTAGGTCACTAAAGCAAATCAAGACACTTAGCTCATGAAGTTATAGAAGACACACCATTGAGTGAGGGCATTCACTAGACTGCCCTAGCACCAAGTAACAAGGAAACAAACTTTCTAATCAACAGCAACAATAGTGTATCAAAAGGAAGATAGAGTTCAAATAGTACTAGGTCCTTAACTGTCTAGAAAGAGGGTAAAATTATCAAATAACACTAATCTTTGATAGGTAATGGATGCATGTTATAATCTCTAGAGTAACCACCTTCTGGTAACCAATTATTGTGTCCCCCAATATTCATATGTTAAAACTCTCCTCCCTGAAGTGATGATGTGAGGAGGTAAGGGTCCTTGGGAAGTAATTAGGATTGAATGAGGCCATGATGATGAAAACCTCATGAGTAGGCTCAGTGCCCTCATAAGAGTCAGGAAAGACGTTGTTTCCTTTCTCCTTCCTCCAACTAAGGACACAGGAGAAGTCCCAGTAAAGGGCTCTTGACAAAATCCAATCATTCCAGTACCATGATTTCAGACTTCTAGCCTCAAGAACTGTGAGAAGTAACTTTATATTGTTGACAAAACACCAGTTTATAGTCTTTTGTTACAGCAGTCCAAAACCAATAGATTAGTAAAAGTATATAACTGCCAAGCTAACTGAAGAAGAACAATGAAAAAAAAATCAATCAATATAAAAGAAGACAATAAGTAGACAACAGAAATAGGAGTCTATATTGCTTGGCAAAAGTGAAAGATAACAGAAAAATGCAAATCACATATATCAATGATAAGTGTAAGTGAATTAACTGCACCCCTGAAAGACAAAGATTGCCACATTCTAACAAGACAAACTTCACTATAAAGTTGTTCACAAGGATCACATAAAATATGCAGGTAATGATAGGATAAGAAAGTTAAAGAAGGAAAAAAGATAAATCATACAAAGAACAATGGAAGATAGCTAGTATAGCTAAAGTCATATCAGAAAAGTTTATTTTAAAGCCAAAAGTATTGCAAACAAACGTAAAATCTCATAATTTAAAAAGTTTTTATTTGCTAGATATGGCAATTACACATTTGTGTGCAACAAATAACTAAAATACATAAAATACATAAAACAGGCTAAAATACATAAAACAAAAAATTGATGGACCTGAAGGAAAAATGACAAAGCAGTATCTTAGTGGGGATTTTTATCATACCTTGTTCATTAACAGTTTAAGCAATCAAAAAGAATGAAGATATAGACAATCTGAACAACATTTTAACAATTCTGACCTAATTACCATATGAGCATTCTACTCAATAATAGAATGTACATTCCTTCCAAATACATATGACGTAGTTACAAAACTTAAGCATACCCTTAGTCGTTAAACAAGTTTCAAACAATGTCAAAGAACTGAAGTCACACAATATGTTTTTGGACAACAGTGCAATTAAGAACCAATGACCAAAATCCTACAAATTTCCATGTCTTTGAAAATTAAGCATTATCCTTCTAAATAACATGATATTTATTAGAGTGTAATAAAAATAAGAAAATATTTTAAAATAATAGAGAAAAAAGAGCATTAAAATACTTATAGTTGGATGCATCTTACAGGAAATCTCTTTCAACAAAGACCAAAGTTGATTCTTTGGAAAGAGTATTAAAATGGATAAATATGTAGCCAAACTAATTAAGCAAAAAATAAAAATAGCCACTGTTATCTAAGAAAAAATTAGACTCATTGTAGCTCTCATAGACATTAAAAGGATAGTAAGAGAATATTATAAACAAATGTAGATCATTAAATTTTAAAGTTGGATAAAGTAACTTATACTAAAAACACAGTTTGTTAAAACTAAAACAAGAAAAAATAGAATATCTGAATAGTCATGTAACTGTCAAAGAAACCGAATCTATAGTTTTTTTTTTAAGTTTTTTTTTTTTTTTTAGATTTACTTATTTATGCATACAAGCACTGGGGTATAGGCCAGAGGTGGTGGGCGGGTGAGAGGATTCACCACAGAGAGCAGGGAGCAGAACAGGCAGATCAACGGAAGTACACTGCTGAGGGGAGCAGTGGGCACAGCAGGAGAGGTCCCTGGCCGGCAGCAGGGATCGAACTCGCGCTGCAGTGGCTGTGGTTTGCTTCATAGTGCGTTGCTTAACCCACTGCGCCACCAGGGAGGCCCCCTGAATCTATAGATTTAAACTTTCCACAAAGAAAAGTTAGTAGCAAGCAGCATCACCAATGTACTCAAT
Organism: Galemys pyrenaicus; assembly: GCA_019455555.1. Taxonomy (NCBI): domain Eukaryota; kingdom Metazoa; phylum Chordata; class Mammalia; order Eulipotyphla; family Talpidae; genus Galemys; species Galemys pyrenaicus. The sequence continues at coordinate 3,559,410 of JAGFMF010011637.1, read as the reverse complement.
CAAATATTAAAGGAAAGTAGAAGGCAATTATCCAAATTATTTCAGGTAACAGCATGAAATAGAACACTTCCATATTCATTTTGTGAGGCTAGCAAAATCTTTATACCAGAATTGTCCAGAAGTGAAATTTACAGTACAATATTAGTTATAAAGAAGCAAAAATTATACTAGCAAACCAAATCTAGCAGTGTTTTAAAAGTAACACATTATGACCAAGAAAGGTTTACTCCCAAAAAACAAGGTTGGTTTAATATTCCAAAAATACAACAATTAACTCACCACATTAATTATCACATTCTGATCTCAGAAGAAGCATTTAACAGAAGTCATCTCCAATTTATGATTTTAAATTTTCCTAGCAATCTAACTGAAACTGATTAGCTTAATCTTCTAAAGAGTAACTTTAAAAATTCACAGCAAGAGTCATCCAAGCATACTAGAATGCATCATCACCAGGATAATGTGCAGGCTGCTTTTTCAAAAACCTGTTGCCTCCCCACGAATCCTGGGCCCCAGTTATGGACAACCTGGGTCCCAGCCATGGATAACCACGTAGAGCTTCCCATACTGCAAAACTCTGTCCACTAATTGCATTCCATATTTTCTCTGTTAGAGATCTTACTGTCATTGTACAATGACGTGTCTGTCTGAAAGTACCTCTCAAATTATTGCTGACACTAAAACATAAGTGAATTTATGGCCAAATAGATGAATGAAACAAGTAGCTTGGGATAAATGCTTTTACATACCAAACACCACAAACAGGAATTTTCAGAATAAGAACAATATGTGGAAAGAAAAGCTCTAGCTATATTTCAAGCTAACAAACAGGAAGAGAAGTTTTAGAAGTTAATAACTCCACTGTATGTTAAAATTTATTCTAATCAAATTAGAAGAAACTGGGCGTTTTTGTTCAATAAACCAAAGCCTTCAGTGTCAAAAAGAATAGGTACAGAAGAAAAATATGTTCTTATTAGAATCTAAGTGAGAGAAATAAGCAGTGTCCCAAATTCTAAAGGATGCATGAAGTCCAGCTCAAAAGAATACAGAAGTGTGAGAGGGAAGCTGATTTGGTAATAAAAAATGAACTGCTGACTGAGGGAAGGTAATAAAATGATGAAATTGTTTTATCCCTGTTGTCTTAAATGTTAAATGACAAAAGGATATATTCTCATGTAAGTCCCCTACACTCAAAAAAGTCTCTTTTCCACTAAGTCCTCGTTCCCCTCTTCAAAGCTACATCCTTTTCAGAGATGACCCAAAAAATAGGACAAGACCCTCTCAAATTCCCATAAGAGGTAAAACAAAGTGCATTTCTGAAAACAAAAGGGACAAACCACAAAGGTAACCATTCAAATGAGCCTCAGAATCTGTGTGGCCAAGGAATTTGCAGATGGCTGAAGCTGTCTGCAGATCTGCTCCATACTGAAGCTCTGCCATCCTGAGGGATGTATTTTCAGCATTAAAATGCCCTGAATGGCCAGCTCTCCCTCCAACTAGCTGTGCACAGAAGTAGGCTGCACATTCACCTGTGGGGAGGACAATGTGCAAAGGAGACAGAGAAGCAGAGTGTTCGTGCATGGGCAGAAATTTTTCCCAGAAGATGAATTATTACATTAGAGGTGATCAAGCTTTGCAAGGAACCAAGAAAATGCTGTTATGCCTCTAGGGTCACACCCAGGCAAGGGTGCACTCAACTGTGCTCTTCCCATGGTTCTTGCCAAGGGATGATGTGCTGTGCTGCATGTTATGCCTGTGTGTGTGTGTGTGTGTGTGCACTCCAGAGCTCTATGGAACCCATTCTTAGAATGCCAGAGATTATGACAAGTCCCAGGTCTTTTCAGTCAACCCAAACCTGGCTGGACTGAGATGGATGATATAGCTTCTGGGAGCTGGACCTGTTCCTCTCTAAATTCAGAAAATACAGGGATACATTGATGAAGCTCCCTCCCAGGGTTAGGAGGCTGTAGTGAGAACACATCCAAAACCCCTCCAGGGGAGGCTTCCAAGAACCCAGAGTAGGGAAATAGTGTTTAGAGAAGGAGATGGCTGTGAGGGAGATAAGCTCCAGCCCTCCAGAGTTGTCAGAGATTTAGAAGGATTTAGAATAAAAACCTTTTACAACCATCTTTAGGGCAGGCAGGCATAAGAATTAAAGAATGAAGGTCTTTGACAGGAGAGCAGAGGATTGAATTGTGGTGACTCAGGCATTACAAGTGTCAGTCATGCACTAAGCTCTAGTGTGTTATCTCATCATGATATCCCTAGGGCAGAGGGATTGTGTGTTGTCCCCCTGTCCATTGTACAGATGGGGAAACTGAAGCTTGAAAAGTGATACAATGAGCCCCAGTATCCCACTGCAGTGAGGGTTGAACACCAGGTAGATGCTGCTTGTTATTGAAGATAATCCACAGCCTAAAAAGAATTTTATCTATAATTATTAATGAAACAAATGATTAGCTAATATTAAGTAAGGCAGGCTAGTATACTTGTATAAGTTCAGCATTGAATTAATAGAGACTTGGTATCTCTCAGCTGTGTGACTTTTGGGTAAATCACTTGACCTCTCTGGTTCTAAGTTTCCACATTTAAAAAAAAAAGGAGTGTAAACTAGATGCCCTCTGGGTTATAAGAAATGATGAGTAAGTCCCAGTTTGAGTCAGTATTTAAAATATGCTATCCATCAAGTTGAAACCAGAGCCTCCAAATGTAGCTATGACCCAAGTCCCTTTCTCTGTATGAAATCGCTTCTCTTTCCCAAGAAAAATAAAAATGCACAGGGGGCTGGAAAACACAGTCATCTTTCTAAAGCACCCTATGTGTTGGTTGGCAAGGACATTGTCATTAACAGAAGGAGCCTTTATCACATTGGCCACTCCATTCTCAGTGACCAGATTTGACTCAGTCAAGGGTGCTGCAGCCACTCCTGATTTGAAGTGACCCCATAAAGGGTTTCTCTCTTTGCTCTGTTGGGTGGCTCTTTCCTGGCAATTGAGATGCAGAGTTCTTTTCCACCAAAATGACCACAGAAGGGTAGGAAAAACCTATTAGAATGTTTCCAGAACAACATTATGGTCTTGAATGTTTTCAGATGCTCCTTTTTTTCCCTTTAAAAAATTCCCTTCTTTTCCCTAATTGGCATTAAATAGTAGTTCATGGGCAGAAATTATTGGACTATGGAGTCAGTTGTTTTTATATTTTTTTCTTACAAACCTGACCTTGTCACACAGGTCATATTTTCAGTCACCCTTGAGCTCTTTCAGATATAGTCACTTCACTCCTCTATGCAGTCTCCCTCACTGCCTCTTTCTCATCTAGGAGGCTTCCTTGAGGCTCCTGAGCAGACGTGGGCAATTCTTGTAGGAAGGAATTATACCTGAGGGTATGCTTTCTGTGCCTGGGACTCTCAATACCCAGCAAAGGACCTAGGGCAAGGCATGTATCAAATACATATTGGCAAATGAAGGTTGAAAAGGTGCTTAAAAATCAATCAAAACATTAATCGACTCAATGAAAATTAAATAAGAATGTATGTTCTTTTGATGGTTATCTATCTGCGGCCAGATGATAATTACACTGATTACCATATTTCCCCTTTAGACTTTATGAACTGTGTGGCTTGAGCAGTCCTTGTATAAGTAGAAGCCAAGAACAGTTTGTTTACCTGGGAGAGGAGAAGATGTATTTCTTGAAAATCCAAACATATTTCTATCAGAGCTTACCATGAGTCTTAACCCAGTTCTTTCCACTGGATGAATGGATCAACCAACAAGCCTCAACAATAAACAGGCTGAGCATATCATCATCGCCCCAGATCTGAGCAAAATGAAATGAGGCCACGTCAAGTTACACACTCCGGTTGGAAGGAAATGGATTCGTGTAGAAGAATGAAGCTTGCTTATAAAGTGAAGCTTGCTGGCAATAAATCTATACAGGGCATTAAATTCAATTATCACTCTTCTCCAACACTGATCAGCTCTATGGCCTCTACTCAGATAAGATGAAGATGCCTGAGAGAAAATATGGGACTCTCATTCATTCTCATAAGCCAAGTGATCCCATGGAAGGAGTGACTTAATTCAGTGAGAACTCGGTTGAAAGACTGCATCTCAGTAGCCCAAGAACCTAAGTCATGATAATCTTCAGGCATATTTTTGTCACTAGAAAAGTAGAAAGAGTACTACTTACCACACATTGAAAGTAGGGGTACGTCTGTCTCTCACAAAGGTCACATAGGCTTTTCTCAGTTGGCCTAGGATCAACCGCTTGTCACTTGGTATGGGAACTAGAGGTCAATCACAGCCTTCTGAGCCTTACCAATGTTACTTCAATCAAAGAGAGAAGGGAAGAATGCAGTTTTATTTGGGTTGAGAGCCATGAGGGCTCTTAAAGATTGGAGAAGCTTCAGTCCTGACTTAAATCTCTTGTCCCTCCTTAATTGATGAGACACCTAGAAAACTTTGGTTTGCAGGGTCTTGTACAGCAGTAGGTTTATCAGTAAGAGTCTCCTCTTCTCAGAATAAAGGTCAGCTTGCCATCCGTGTCTGTCTTATAAAGTCTCCTCCTCTTTTTCCTTGATGCCACAGGTCTCTCAATGCAGAGTAAATATTCCTGGGACACTCCATTATTCTCTAGAATTTACAACCCTGAAAAATCTCTCTATATGTTTTTCTTTACATTAATTGTCATTAATTAATTGTTTTTCCTTTACTAACTTGCCTGGTGCCATTTTGATGACTTGTTTAGTCCCAGAAGAACTGAGAAGGGTCTAGGATGACTTCTTTTGGACTTTTACCACAGGCATTCAGTAAGTGTTGCTTTCCTTCTCTCCAGGCACTAGGCCACTAGGGAAAAAGAACTGGCAGAGAAACTTTCTAAACTGGGAAGAAATTGGCCTGATTTCTAACTGGAGGTTACTATTGAAATAACTTGGTTGTAGAAAAGAACAGGAAAGATAGGAGTCAGTCCTCAAGAATTGGAATCCACATCAAATCTCTTGCTTTAATTCTAACAGATATTTCCCCCCCCCTTTTTTTTTTTCATGGAAGTAACACTGTTTTACATCCTTGTTAGTGTGTTGACAGTATAGGAGTTCCCCCCTGGGGTGTAGTCTATAGGTGTTTGTTGACATTGTTCTGAGTCCTGAAGCTATGGAGAGGAATAAGAGAGACAACCCCTGTTATCAAAGAGCTCACCAGCAGTCAGGAAAAAACACTGGTTAAAGATAGACATATGTGGGTGCTGAGCATTTTGAATGGGTGCTATAGCAGTATATGGGAACACAGGCTGGGTATCTACTGTCAAAGACCGTTTATCTAACTGTCCCATTGATGCTGGGAATCAATGAATGAACAAGGATAAAATGATGGATTTTGTATTTTCTGCCACACCTTCAATAACACAGCTATTTTTTGCATTTCTACTATATGCTAAGTCCCAAGGGATAAAAGATAAAAAAGAAACTGAAGAGTTTCTGGTCCCTCAAGACCTAAATTCCACCAAGGAAGAAGACAAATTGCAGAAATGCCAAATGATATCCTAAATAAAAGGTTTTGTAAACAGAGGAGAGAATGGTGGATCTGCTCCCACGGGAATGTGAAAAACATGCCAAGGAGGAAACCTAGCATTGGGGTTTGCATGGCAATTTCCATATGACCCCCCGAGTTTTTACACTGTGAATGTAAGTGATGCCTGCAGTGCCAGCTGGTATTGTTAACAACTTGAGGCATTAATGTAATACAGTGATGCCCTCAGAAAATAAATAGAGCTGATAAAGAAATTAACGTGTTCAAAAATAAATGCATCATCTGCTGACTTGTTCACATCTCTTTCACACATGGTGAAGTTTACTCAGAAAGAAAGCATATAGCCATAAAGTTAAACTCGCAAGTGACAAGTGAGAGAAAGATCAGTGTCCCTTTCCCAGCCTCAAAGACTCAAAGACTGAAGATCTCCCATTTCCAGGGCCCATGCCAAATACCTGCACATTTAAGTTTCATTGGTTCTTCCCAACAAGTCCTAAAAATAAGGAGTGCAGATAGGTCATTCCCACGATCAGATTTGGAAGCCAAGACCCAGGGGAAATAAGCCATTGTAAGAGTCTTATGGCTGGAGAGTGGCGAAGGGAATATGAGAACTCAAGCCTTTTGCTTTTCCCTTTAGTAAATACATCAGGGTAGTGCTTCTCAAACCATAATGACCTATAAAGTCCACTTGAGCTACCTGGGAGTCACAATGCAGAATCTGAGTTTCCACAGCGGGTGTGGGCTTGAGAATTTGCATTTCCAGCCGGCTCCATGATTCTGACTCTGCTGGGAAAGGCATCCCCACAGTGAGAGCTCCAGCACCTGCATTTCCCCGAAGAAATTATTTCAAATGTATCCACATGCTTTAAACTTTTTTCTAAATAGTAGAAAGTCTGACTTTTTCATTCCAAGTTAAGTCTTACCCAGAATACATATAATTTCTTTATATACATGTGTAAAGAAAACAGCTGAACTAATCTGAGTGAAGAGAGCACAGTGCGAGCAAGTGAAGAATCCAGAGATCTTATTGGGCCTGTCTGGTGTCCCCATATTGCCGTCTCTAAAGCTCCCACATGGCTCCCTGGAAACCCCAACCAAACGCCATCACTGCACAAAGCAGTTGATTCCTCGTGCTCCTGCTCTCCCTAGAGCAGGGAAAGCAGAGCTGGAAAGAGCAGCCTTATTTAGGGTCTCTGCTAATGGCTACATTGGAAAATGCTGTGGGGCCTCCCTGAACTAACTTTCTACTGCTGCAGAGAGACAGAATATAAATATCCATCATGGATTCAAGGGGCCAGAGACCAGGAGAAGCAGAGATGCCACCTCAGCTGTCGCTGATCCTGACCGGTGGTCGGTGCTGCTGTACTGACACGCTGCTGGCGGAGGTGAGAAGGGCACCATGGGGGCATAGCTCTCAGGCACCGCGTCCACAAGAGAGTGTGAATGATGCCCCTTGGGTGAAGGTCGGGGTGTGTTCGCAGTATGCAGTGACCTATACAGCCCAAACACCAGCTGACCGGAATGGGGCTTGTGCTGCCACCTTAACCAGCCACAAGGGGGAATGGAGGAGAAAAGCTAAAATCCAGTGGAAAGCACACAGGTAAACATTTTTGCCAAATTATCTTAGGGTCACCAGTCAGCCTGTACGTTGTAGCGGCCCAACTCTGGTCCAAATCAGCTGGTTCTGAGGTGGCAACTTACAGAGAAGTGGCGCCTTAGACAGGACTGGGCCTTGCAGGGGCAGGGTGAATGTCAGTCTTTGCAGTTCACCTTCATGAGCCCAGAACCTCTTGAAGGCCCAGTTCAAAAAGTCTTTTCACCTCCATGAAGACTTTCCTGCTTACCCTAAATAGAAATAGACCTCAGAACAGTTTGTATCTCTCTCATGAAGCCTTAACTCTCAGCTTTGTGTTTTTAATGGACATTTTTTTCTGGGTTTGACTGTCAGCTCCCAAGGGCTGAAGTGGTGGCTTATTCATCTCTAAACCCTGATGGTTCTCAATCAGTAGTGAGTTTTGGTTGTAAAAAATCAAATGGAGCTTTGCTTTGCTAAGGGAGAACGGACTGCTAAACTTCCTACCAAGCACAAAAGAGACCCTGTTCCCCCCATCCCTCTTTCCCCAAATGTCTGAAATGTCAGCAGTGCCAAGGCTGAGAAATTGGACTATAACTCTCTGGTGTTTGGCACATAGTAGGTGATCAGTGAATGTGTGTTCAGTGAATAGATAAATAATGGATAGTCTGTATTTGCTTAAGCTGCTCGTCACGTGTCTGCATCTCTTCAATATGGGCTGACTCTGAGATAAGGTGATGGTTTGGCTCTGCCTGAATGGTCAGTCATGATGGCCTGTGTTTTGTAAGGGGATATGTAAGTCATCTGCTTCTTTGCCCTGTTCTGTGGTGCTGCTTGCCTAGAGCTCAGAGGGCACGCTCCCACAGATGGCAGACAAGGCCCCCTGCTATCAACTCCTGCTGACTGGTACCCTCTCCTCCTCACTGCACACTCCAGTCAGCCCCCACAAATTATACTCAGCTTACAATACAGATGTGCCAGTTAGAATTCTCAAGGCTTTGCAGAATGTCCTCCTTTTTGCTTAGTTTACTTTCTAACCCCACCTTACATGGTTATCTACTTGTTGAACTTCATTCACCTAGTTCAACTTCTTCATTTTACTTTTATGTCCCCTCCATACTCACTGTGAAGAACTGATCAGCTGTTCTTTTTGTGATCTCTTTTGTCCATTGGTCCTGTATAGAATTTTTATCCCATTATACTGCAACTATTTGCATGTCTGTCCCTCCCAACAGAACTGTGATCTCCTTTAAGATCTGTCTCCCCAGTATCTCCATTCCTGGCACATAGCAGGTACTTAATGGTTGTTTGATGAAAGAATGAATGAAAATGAGTGGATATTTGAAGAATAGTCCTATCTGATAATCCTTTAGACATGATGATTTTCTGAGGTTGGAGGTCTAAATTACAAATGATAGACAAATTAGTTGGATCAGTATATATAACCAAATCACAATAAGATTATGATGAAAAGTTTGTGTCTGTTCCACTGTTTGTAATAAATCCAGCCAACTGTCTCAACAATTCTCTTTATTGAGTTTTCAATAAAGGTCAGATCCTTAGACCTGTAGATGGCAAACTGAGAGGCTACAGGCCAGTGATTCTTAAATCTGGCTGCATATTAAAATCATCTGGAAAGCTATTAAAACAATTAGACATCTCAGGCCCAACCAATTAAGTCAGAATCTCTTGGGGTTTGGAAAGAGCAGGCATGGTTTAAAAAAAAAAAAGAAATCTCCCCAGGTGATTCTAATGTGCCGACAAGGCAGAGAACTGCTGTGTGGGTCTTCGGATGCTCTGCAAAGAAAGAAACATTCCAAAGACTTGAGTGGCCAAAGGAAAATGTGGTTCCACTCAGATGGAGAAATTTCTGGTGTATATGAAATGGGTGGGAGGATGAGGTGCTCTTTCATACAAGGACAAAGTCCATCACTTCCACCAGGGAACTTACATTGAAAAATATTGGCCTGACTCTTCTAGAAATGCAGGCTGGGATGGAGAGAAAAGCTGCAGAGAGGATCATAGGCCAGTCAGGTGTGGAATGTCAGACCCTTTGATTTCATTTCAACTTGCTCTTCAGTATGGGAACTCCAAGTTACATGAGTGTGGTATTGCAGCTCATATATACCACTCTGAGCTAATGCCAGACATCTTAAACTATTTTTTCACTCTTATTTGGACCAGAGATTCTCAAAGAGGTGTATGCATCAAAATCATCAAAGAAATGCTGGAACCAAAATCTCTAGAGATAGAGCCCATGTGTTTTGTTTTTTTGATAAATACCATGAATGATTTTTGGAGTTTACCTAGGTTCAACATAACCACTTCAGATGAACCAGTATCTGATGTAAAATGGAGTCACCAATTCATCAAACCTAAAAGCAAAGTGAAAGATCAGGATCATCTTGTGAATGCACTGAATTCCTGTTTGGGGGAGCGGGGAGACTGAGTGACATACAACCCCGTCCAGGACATGAACTGCAAAAAGGCAATGTTCTGTTAATAATGCCAGCATCTGTTCTGCATTTTCAACTGGAAGCCAAGTGTTTCCCATCTACCTCCACTCTTTGCAGTGCTGTAAAGTCTACGACAAATGTTCTCTTTCCATGCCAATGGATTAGGTTGGCCCTTTACAATTACTAAGACTAATTTATAGAAACATTTAGTAAAAGTCTTTCAAGGAATAAGAGACTCTGAGAGCTTGTGGATTGGAGGACGGGCTCATGCAGCTAACATCACATCTCTGCCAATGGCCATTTGCCATGCTGTTTTAGGTCCACATCTGCTGCTGGTTAGCAAAAATTCCATTCACATCTGTCCAGATGAATCAAATGTCCAATTAGCATTTCTTGCTCAGTGACAGGATTCTGCCCAGAACAAAAATGTTAAAACAGAAAGCAAAACAGGATAGAAAGTTTTATTCATATTCTTGCTGAAAACAGTACTGGGTGAATTCTTGAATGTCTTAGGAAAAAAACTATAGGAACCTAATATCATTCTCTAACAGCGGGATTTTCCCTCCAAGTTGCTGACAAGTTCAAAGAATTTCAGCTCATTATATGCATGCCTTCCTGATGAAAAGCCTTAGCCAGTTCTTTCCTGTTCCTCAATTCTGAAAACCCATCAACATCTACGCTAGCCATCCACCTCAGATGGAGGCAAGAGTGACCTTCCACTAATACAACTATCTTCTGCTTTCAACTGAAAAGCATAAGGGGGCAGGAAAATGAGCTCAGCCTCTCTTAGTGGTGATAACAAGAGTTTATTTTGTACTTATATGTTCAACTATGCTTAGTGTAGTAACTAGAATTCTAACTCAAAAGACACACAGTAGACTAGCCCAAGAAGATCTTTGTATTCATCCATTGTTTAAAACCTTTCCATGACATACAGACTAAAATTCCAAGGCCCTGGGCCTCCCTGGTGGCGCAGTGGGTTAAGCAACGCACTATGAAGCAGACCGCAGCCACTGCAGCACGAGTTCGATCCCTGCTGCCGGCCAGGGCGGGGACGCACATGGCGTGGCAGACCTCTCCTGCTGTGCCCGCCGCTGCTCCCCTCAGCAGTGTACTTCCGTTGATCTGCCTGTTCTGCTCCCTGCTCTCTGTGGTGAATCCTCTCACCCCGCCCCCCATACCTCTGGCCTGTACCCCAGCTCTTGTATGCATAAATAAATAAAATCTTTTAAAAAAATAAAATTCCAAGGCCCTGGTGACTTAGCCTGAAGCTCTGTCTCTACTCTCAGCCTGTGGTCCTCTCTCCACCTGCCCCAGACACACTGACATAATTTCAGTTCTCGCTCAGGAAACCACCATCTCTCCGGCACAGACCTTTGCACGTGCTGATTCTCCCGAGTACATTTCCTAGCCCTGACTTTTTCACTTTTTAACTTCCGCTCCTAATCTTCCTTGATCCTATCTACCTAGCCCCCTTTCCTACTGTTCTTAAACCTTTCCCATGCTCTTTGTATTCTTTGTAACACTTACAATTGTGTGGAATTGTTTTATTTATGTGATTTTTCTTGGCCTTTATCTTTTAGTGGGAGGAAAACTCCAAAATGGTACAGCTTAAGTTGTTCTTTTTTGTCATAGTATCTCAATGACCCAGGATAGCACCTTTTACTTATTAGCATCTCAATAAACATCAGCTATCTTTAAGAATGAATGAGTGTGAATTGACAAATTAACTCATTAGCTGTGACCAAATTAATCACAGTTAATGAAATTATCTCTGGAGATCTTCCTAAGTAAGGGTCTTTCTCCATAAAGAGGAAAACTTTCAAGGGGACTTAATTCCATCAAAATGCCATTTGCATAGCATTTTATAACTCACAAAGCCCTCCCTTATACTTTTACCATTATCACCTTTCTTATATTCTGAGGAAGAAAAAAACCTACACACAAAAGTTTTCCCACCTTCTTAGTTGCCCAAGATCACAAATTAACAAGGGGGGAACTAAGATTCAAACCCAATGGACAAGTACCTAATTTGGTCTTTCCTTTCTCGCCCCCCCACCCTGACTCATTATTATTCTTTCTGTCCTGCAGTCACGTTACTCCTGCTATAGTCTGGAGATGATTTTTGTAAAAAATCTACCCTGAAGGAGAAATATAGTTTGATTTCAAATTGGATTGAGTGTACAGCTAAATTAACATGCTGGAGAAAATCCATTTTTGAGAAGCAGTTTCAGCACACATTTTTAACAATTAACAAACACAATGCATATGTTAAAAACAAAATAAAACCATAAAATGAAGACAATGGAAGGGGCAAGCAAAGGTCTCCTTAGTCTCTCTCTCTCTCTCTCTCTCTCAATCTCTCTCTCTCTCTCTCTCTCTCCCCCAAAGGGAGCACATTGTTATCTGTATTAAGGACAGTAGCAGGGAGGAGACTCATATTTTTCTCCTCTGGAGACAGTTGTACACATGCTTTGCTTAACAGAAGAGCTCCCACAGTCAAAACTGTCCATTCACTGTCATTTCCCCGTGCCAAAGTTGATTTTTATGACAAGCTTCACTGTTAGCATCGCAGCCCAGATGTTTCCATGGCAGCATGTAAGCTGTGGCTGCAGAAATAAGCCTCCCCTCCACAGTCCCGCTGGTACTGAAAGCAGTAATTACAATAGCAATATTTAAAATCAGCTAAGCTTTATTATTTTTTTACATAGTGAATGTACTGTTTTTATTTAAATAATAAATGTTCATTTAAAATCATTATTGTTGTTTTATTCAAACAATAAAGATAGGTACAAGAGGAGAGAGAAAGGGTGGAAAGAAGAACTGTGCTCCAAGATGCTAGTATCTTGTGTTATTAATGAAAATAAATTTAAAGAACCAATTGCTTTTTCAATATTTAGATGCATTGTAATTATAGCATTTCTCATTCTCATCAACTTCCAATTCTCTTCTCAGCATGCCCAGGAAATTTGAACAAATTCCAGGGAAGAAGTTCCATCAAGATGTAACTGCTAAGGTTGTAATGAAGGAAATGTTCAAAAGTGTCAAAAGCAGGGAAGACCAAGATAAGCTACACTAGGATATTTGCTTCCTCAACAGTTTTTCTTACTCTTATTTTCAAGCCAAGTGATAAGAGCAGGAACCCAACAAGGCTGAACATGCATGTGCATAGCTGATTGTTGTCACTGAATGCAACTTGCAACAAATTTAATCTAAAGCATTTTTCATAATGTTCAGGGTTGTTATTCTGCTGCAGAGTAATTAGCATAAATGATAAACAATTCACATGAAAGGTGGAACTACCTTTATGTTTTTCAATCAGGTTGTTCCCTTTTCTTCATTCTTCAAGAACATTTATATTAGTATCAAGAATTTACCTTTGACTTAATTCATAAAATCTAGACATAAGCTATGTGCACATTCATGCACATGCACACACACACGTGTGCACACACACACACAAGAAAATGGTGCCATGGTCAAATCTAAGACACCCTACATTCCAAGCCCAATCTCCACATTGTCTCAGATCTCTTTCCTATCCCACAAATTCAAGCCTTTCTACAATCTGCTCTTGTAGTTCTAAAATCTTGGGAATACCTAGTATGCAGGTATACAATTCTCCCTTCTAGACCTGTCTCTCAGATGAGAGTCCAAGAGAGAAAAAGAAGAAAATCTAAATACTATTGATATCAAGACTTGGGGTGGATATTTATATATGGATGCTCTCATTTAAAACTTTTAAGACCCTAAGCAATCTGATATTTTACATACATAGACACAGAAGTTAAAGTGTAAAGAGTGTCATTTTCAGAGTGACAAAGGCAATAAATGGTCAGTCTCTACTCCAAATCCCATGCTGTTTTGTAACATGGAAAAATGCTTGAGAATGGGGTTGCAAACAGTCTGAGTTGTTTATGCTGAGAATATAGTAAGCATCACTTATTTCTGACTAACATTCCATGGGCTCCTCCCCCTTCCCTACTCCATGTGATTTCACTGGAACTGAAAATTATTGATCCTTCTCTAATTATGCCCTTTCCTCTTTTGAGGGTTGGGCACATGCTTCAAGGCTATTCAATCTCGCTATTGCATTTCTCCACCAAATCTACATAGTGCAGGGGATGTGTATAAGAGCCAAGCAAACACTTTCAGCAGTCCTTCAGAGCTTTCAACTCTGGAAAATGATGAATGGACTCTAAGGGGAAAAAAAGCTTCCTCTTTCCACTGAGTTTGCAAAGTTGAAACAATGCAATTCTGGAGCTCCTGGCAGTAGTATTTCTTAACTGCAGGAAGGAACTTATGTGCTGTAGTTAAGATTAAGGCAAAAAAAAAAAAATGGCATGCTCTTGCCCTTCTTATATTTTTTAAACTTTTGCACATGTGGCTCTGTCCATCTAGAACACCTCTTTTGCCTTTTTATCAAAAAAGAAGATAACTCCTGTCTTAATTCGGGGGTCATTCCTTTGGAGATTTGTCCTCTTGTCCTATGTTGAATGTGACAGACTTGATCTCCACTCTCCTAGCATCTTGTATTTACACCTTTAATTCCAATATCCTGCAGCACTGCAGTTATTGCCTGCTATCGCTCCCATCCCCCTACATAGACAGTGTGTCATGGTTATCACTACATTCACATCATTTAGGAAAGTAACAGGAATGTAAGAGGTGCTCTAATACTGTAGAAAGGATGAGTGGTAGCAGGGCATCTTAGGCAAGTCTGAAAATGTGTCTCAAACTGCAGAAGTTGTTGAGAATTATCTTCCACAAAAATAGAGGAAACATAAGCTCCACAATTTCTATAATTCCAAATTCCCTGAAATTATCTGGTTAAAACTAGACCAAGTGAAAATTATAGGCAGATGTGTGTATGTGATAGATTCCGCTTCTGCTGGCAATAAATTCTTAATATTCTTTTTAAAAATTAATGGCTGTTTTTCCCTTCTACCAAACCACAAGTACCCATAGGCAGACACATTTAGCACAATATAGAAAAGGCATGTCTATCAATCACATGTATCTCCAAATGAAACTACTTCACAAGTTCACTTGAAGACTTCAAGGCTGTCTCAGGATTTCAGTAATAATATTACACTATATTCTGTCCTCCATCATTTCTATTAAGAAGCCAGCCATAAGTCTTTTTTGTGCCTTTGAAGGTAATTTTTTTAAAAAGATTTTAATATTTTCCCCTTGTCTTTGATTTTTGTCCATTTGCTATGGATTTATAGATGTGACTTTCTTTGTTTCTTATTATGATTGGAGTTCACAGCACTTCTTGAAAAAGTGGTTGGATTCTTTCATCATTTTGGAAAGTCTCAATCAAGAGCTCTTCAAATAGGCTTTTGTCACATTTTTTCTTTCCTTTATTTCTAGAACTCCCCCACATGTAGCCTAGACAATATATGGACTGGTTTCATTATTCACTCTATCATCCTTTTAAAAAATATTATTCTGTTCTTATAGTAAATCTTTTCTTCTGAACTACCTTCCAATTAACTAATCCTCTCTTTCACTGTGGATGAACTGATGTTAAAATATTTAGCTCTTAATTTCAGTTTCTGTATTCTTTATGCCCATAGTTTTATTTGCTTATTTTCCATAGTCTCCAGTTATCTGCCAAAAGTCCCTTTTTTGTCATCCAGTTTCTTAGATATACTACTCACAATTAAATTAGATTTCACACCTGGTAGCTCCAACATCTAGAATGTTTGAGGGCCTTTTTCTATTTTTATTTCATTTTTTAAATTAATTCCTATCTATATATCCACCTCATTATTAATTATTATTTTAAAAATGAATACCAAATATTGTATATGAAAATCTAAGTGATAATTCAAGACTATAAAGATATTATCTTCCTCAGGAAAGTTTTAATTTTGCTTGTTACAACACTTTTAATAGATGTAGATCACCTTATTCCCTCACAGCTAGGCTTCAATCATTGTGAGATCTAGGGTTAGTCTATTTAAGGCTGTGCCTAAAGGATAGCCCTTCAGGAATTCTAACTAAAAACCTTGGATTTTTGTTTACCAGGAATGGTTCTCCTTGGTGGTTCCTTTACTCAATTTTTGACAGTGCTCCCAGCTTCTCAGTCTCTCATTCTCTTACCAACTAGGCTGAGCAATATATGTTTTTTTCTCTGAATTCTTGCTCCTCACATACTTGCTGCCTTTGTAGCTCTCTAAGGCCTTCAGAAGGTTATAGACAGAAAGACAAACACACACACACACATACACACACACACACAGACTAATCACAGAAAAAAGGTAAATGGAAAATTTACATTAAAAAATTTATTTTTTTAAAAATTTATTTATTTATGCATATAAAACCTGGGGTACAGGTCAGAGTCATGGGAGGTGAAAGGATTCACCAGAGACAGAGTGGGGAGCAGAACAGCCAGATCGACCAAAATACACTGCTGAGGGGAGCAGCGGGCAAGGCAGGAGAAGTCTGCTGTGCCATGTGGGTCCCCTCCCTGGCCGGGTATCGAACTCGCGCTGCTGTGCTGCGGATGCTTCACAGTGTGGCACTCAAGCCTCTGCGCCACCAGGGAGGCCCTATATTAAAAAAAATTAAAAACCTATGTATAGATACCCAACCTCATACCATCAAAAAAATCTGGAAAATAAAATAACATTAATATAAGACTTTTAATTAAAAATCTTTCACATTAACCAAGAATATATAGTCTTGGTAGGAATATAAGTTGATATAGCCTTTATAGGCAACAATTTGGCAATATTTATCAAGCTTTAAATATGAATATCATTTTACTTTTTAGAGTCTTTCCTGCAAAAATATCATTACTCAGGTACAAAGAAATATACTGAAACATTTCTAACAGTGTAACATTGGAAACTACCTAAACGTTCCCTGTGTAAAGAATAGCTAATTAAAAGTTTGTACAAACATTAAGTAGCATACTATAAATCTATTTAAAAGTATAGTAATAGCCTTACTAACATAGTCTATATATTGATGAATGAATACAGCAAGTACAATTCATAGCACATCTTTTAAAATGCCATTGCTGTGATTGTTGAATATATATAATATGTGTGTATCTGTTAGCCTGTGCGTATGTGGCTTAAATGAGTTGAACTCAAGATCTAACAGAAAGTGACTGTGTATTTGAGGCTATGCTTTGCCATGATCTTGGCTTCCAGAACTAAGAAACAAACATTTGTTGTTTCTAAGCCACCTAGTTTATAGCATTGATAATGGACAGTTTATAACAGCCTACATGGACTAAATCATCAAAGCACATCACACTAGGGCCCTGCAGGTCATGTCATGGGCTGGGAGGCAGCTTTGGCTCACTCTCCATCCAACTTATTCCCTCTTCCAAGAGGTTTCCCATCTTGGAGTTAATCATAGGCTTCTGGGCTTCAAGGCATCAAGAGAGCCAGACTGAATGCAGAAGGTTCATCAAACAAGTTAGAGTGAGTGTGTGTGTGTGTGTTTAGTGGGAGGAAAAGAAGTGACAGAAACAGAACTAAGACAACTACCAAGCCACAGATTATCTCCCAAGCATGCTAACCCCCTGCATCTAGAATATTCACTTGTTCTCAGCACTCAGGGAGAAGAGAACTAAATCACTGACGCATTGTATAAATCTAAATTTTCTAATGGTATTTTATGCTCTTAAGCTTTAGTGAGAAAAACCTGAGCAGAGGGAAAGTCTTGCTTGTTAAGTTCATTTTTTGCTCTATTTTTCATTTTATAAAGAGATTCAAATTCAAATTTTTCACAGCAAAGAGTTCATTCTATTACATGGAGTAGTTTGTAGTTTTGTTTACTTTAAATTGGGCTTAAATTAGGTCTCAGAAGGAGGGAGTTCATTAAAATCCTGATCTGTGATGTTGGCAAGATGCCATCTTAAGATCTGTTGCCTTCCTTTGATGGGGTTCAAAAGAGAAATGGCAAATGTCAAAAATAATGTTTTTTTTTTTGATGTACCAATTTATAGTATTTTCATCAAATGACAAAATTATAAGTCAGATGGATAAGGAAGGAAAAAACACTGATTTTTAATTGGTAGGTCTTCCCCTAACCTTCCAGTTAACAAATATAGGGATGCTGAGTTCATGATGTATGTTCTCGTCTAGCATTGGCAGAAATAAAACAAATCTAGGAACATATATGTATGTAGTAAAATTAGTATCACACATCATGTATAATTTAGTATCCTTCTCTTTTTCACTTAATTTTATAGTTATCAAAATTCCTGTCTTTGAATATTATTCAAAAATAAGATTTTTTTTAAAATGACTGCACAATTTACTACAGTGAACTAAAGTGACCAAAGGTTTTTTTTTTTAATTATCTCAGAGAGGGCCTGAAGTGTCATAGTTACAGCCCTGGACTTTATCTAAGAGTCTAAGAAAGAAGTCACCCTCCTAAATGAGTGTACAGGAGCAGAGGGAAGAATAGAACCAAGTTGTTTTCTACTGCATCATTCAAATCCTGATGGTCAACCTAACAGTTCTATTTGTTTGAATTTTAATATTTTGATCAACAAGAAAAAAAAACACGAAGGGAGGTCAAAAAAATTAGGAAAGCAAGGTTCAGTTAATTCGTCTGAGATCACATATAGAGCAGCAGATATGTCTCCAAGTGCCCAAAGATCAAGCCAATAAACCCTAGTGTGGACCACCCAGGTTATCTCATCCACGCTCTGTCCACAGACAGATACAGTGAACCATCTGCATCAGATGCAAATCCTCCCTTTTAAGAAACATGTACAGGAGATTAAGTTAAACTAAATGAAATCATTTCTGAGCAGGCCCTTTGCCACCAAGAGCCCCAACTTAAATAATGTCTGTTATCAAACCATAAAACTAAAGACACAACATAGCTTTGTAAACTTTTTCTCTGACTCAATCTAATTTCTAGCTAGTGCCTTCATTCTGTGCAATCCAGATAAACTCAATTAACTAAGTGGTTTTCTTTCCATGTCCTTCAGGCTAAGGATCAGTTCTGCTCATTCCACTCCCGAAGTGGCAACTAAAAGGAAGAGGATACTGGAGGGATGAGGAATCTCATCTGTAGCTTTCCTCCTATGCCTGCTATAGATTTGCTAGGATGTGATGATGCACAGTATATAAACTAGCCATTACCCTGGGTCCCTTCTGTCTCCACCAGCAGGGGATTCAGCTAGCGATGCCTTCAGTGACGTGTCCACAATCTCCAGGTGGATGACCAGACTCCACTTGGATAAGCCAGTCCAGTAATTCTCTCTATGACCCTCTAAGAAGCACTTGCAATTTTGGGTATTGTCCCATACCTGTTAGGTATCATTAAGAACCTGTTTGGTGTGAGTGTGTCTGTGGGGTAGGGGATGGGGGATAACTTGAGTTTTCTCTGCCCAGAGCATCCAATCCCAATTACATTGCATTTACTTTCCAAAGTGGAATATAAAAACCATTTCTGAGGCATTTCCATCCTCTCAGGATTTACTTGGGGAGAAAAGTACAGATGTCCTCTGTGCTTGGCGCTCCCCTGCTGTCTCTGGGATCTGTTCTGAGGTCATCTATCCACTTCAGGCTGGGGCAAAGTGTCAGGATCATTTCTGGAACTATCTGGCAGTTAAGCTCCTTATCCCTTCTCTTCACCTAGTGTGATCTTTTTCTATAGCGATGTATAGAGGGGATTATTTTTAGACCTATATTCTTTGGAGTTTTAGCCTTTGGGGAAAAAAAAACCTCATCTCTTGTCTTCCCTGCAAAAATAAAAGTTCTTAGGTCTCAAGACTAATGACCTCTGTTCTGTGTTTCAAGAGTCTATTTGACTTTCTTTAAATAAGGGAAAAATTGCTCCTCCCCAACCCCAAGCTCCTTGTATCTCCCTTCAGTGAATGTTTTCTGAAGCATTAATGGTCAATGGGGCTGGGGCACTGAGTAAAGAAAGGAACCAAACTTCATTTACTCTACCTTTTAATCTGAAATACATGTGTTTCAAATCTTCAGTTAGCTAACAAATGTCACCACATGTTTGCCCGCTCCCTCCCTCCTCACCACCAATAGGACCAGTAGTTCTACAGTTTCCTAAGTCTAAGGAAGAGCAAGAGACTCTACAGTCGGCATAGATGTGTCCATTAATTACCCAAAAGTGCACTTCAAAGTGAACTGAATTGATGGAGGTCAGCCAGGAGAGATTTCTTCCAGATCTTTGCTCTCCTACATCAGAAGTAGCCCTGCAAATGAAGGGTAGAAATAAAGACAGTATTACCCAGAGGGAATCATTGGCATGGTTGGAATAAGCTTTAAATATTCAGAAAATTATTTGTCTACATGCAGTTTTAGTTTCAGAAATTTTACAATGTGAAACAAATGACAAGGTAAGAAATTTATTCCCAAGAGTCCTACCTATTAGACAGTGTACATGTTTTAACCTTGTAACAAACAAAGCCAGATTAATATGCCTCCAACATGAAGTGACTTTGGAATTGTCAGAAAAGTGACCCAGGGAGTACAAGGTTCCACCTCTATTCATTAATCAAGTTGAGGTGCCTTAATTAACTTCTCCTCTGAGCTTCGAGAAGGTGAGGTGAGACTAAATGGTGTAACTTGAAAAAAATTCTCTAACAATCACAATACAAGCAAGGAGAAATAATGCCTGGATCATTTCAAGAGTAAAGGAAAATGGAATTCTTCCTTGTAATCCATTCTCTGTTTGAATGACTACCATGTAGAAAAGAAACTAGATTTCCTTGGGATTCTTTATTCCACAAGGCAGATTAGGTTTAAGTTTCAGGGAAGAAGAAATTCTTTAAAAAAATATATAAACTTAACCTCATTTTTCCCAGTTTCCAATGACATGGAGGGGGCCAGGAGAGAGCCGAGAGAGGGTAATGAGAAGATGCAGAGCTGCTGTGTGTGAGGCAATATTGCCATCCCACCCCAGTGGGGCCATTGGCCTCTAAAGTCTCCAGTGTCCTGCTTTCCTGGCCTGTCCTGGGGAGGTGGGATTCATTCATTTGCAGCATGCTGCAGACTTGTCATTCTGTCCTGTCATCATGTGAGTACAGTCCATCATGAGCCTGGACCACCAGATCTTCTCTGCCACCTCTGCTGCGTCCTTAACCTTGGGATTCACTCCAGCTTGACCTTCCCACCACAAGTGACATCAAGTCACCCAAGGAGTTGTCTGACTCCTTTCATTCTCATTCATTTAACCATGTCTTAGGCACTGGGGTTGCAACTGGGAGCATAGTGGAGAACAAGACAATGATGATCACTGACTCTATCAAGCACATAATCTAGTGTGATAATATTCCTTCTCCAATCAACATTCCAGAATGTTCTCAGGTGCAGAGAAACATCCGGGTGGCAGATCCCAAGCTGGCACCCAAGGCACTCCTTCCAGTGCTCACCCCCAACTTATCTCTCCACCTTGAAATGAACTTCATTCTCATTCAGGCACCTTTCCCCCACAGGCCTTCTTCTACCTTCCTTTCTCAAATATTTTAATCATCATATCATAGAAATAAGCACTCCATTCCATGGCTCACCTTTTCCCCCCAAAAAAATAAAGGATCAAAAGGGAAATATAAGAGTCGGTTTTCCCTGGCTCTATTTGGCTCTGGAGGGCTGATGAGAGCGTTTCCCGACTAACAAAGCTAATTACTAGATCCTGGATCATTCCTGGTCCCATGGACAGGTTACTTGGAGGCAGGGAGTAACCATTTGTGTATCTTGAGAGTTGAAATATTTTGGTACAGTGACTCTAGCCATAAGAACGTTATGAGTGAAGAATTGTAGCTCACCTTTGTGGAGATAAATCTGGCCTATTGTCACTATTATATTGCAATTTGTTATTCTTCTTTTTAGTGTCAGAAAAAGATTATAGTCATTGGGATTATTCAGCCTTGAAGAGAAAATGCATAGATGAGATATAATCTGCTCAATATACAAGTTCTTATCAGTTCACCTCAAGTCTATTTTGAGTAAGGTCATTAAACTCATGGATCCCGAGGGATGTTTCACAGTAAAGAACTGTGTGCAGTCTTGCAGGTTATCCTCCTAAACAAGAAGGGAAAAAGTGAGGGGTTGGGCACAAGCTGGAATGCCCAGTCCTGGGGATGTAGCTGGGGTCTTTGGTGATGCATTTTGATGGATTGGGTATGGATATCTGATCAAGTCTGTGGCTCACACATAGAGCTAGGATTAAGAGCTAATACATGGGGGACAGAATCAGGTTCCATAAACACCTTATTGAGTTGTAACAATGCACTGAAGGTAGCAAGACTGAATTTAATAGAGATAAATATCAAGTCATATATTTCACTTGGACTCAACTAATCAATTGCATATCTGACCCAGCTAAATTCCTTTCAATCCACCAGGCCACTCCCAAACTGCACAACCAATATCCTGGAAAATTCATCCCCTGACCCCTTACACACCCCACATGCAGAGCCCTCGTACCCAACTGCTAAAGTCATCATCACAGCCTCTCACCTTTTGCTCCATTTCTTGGTTTCACTAAGTCCTTGTCCTTTGGCTCTGACCATGGTCTCTCCCCTGCCTCTATTGTCCCATTTCCCCTGCTTTGACCTCTGCTGGTTTATACTCCAGCCCTTGAGCCCAGTATCTGGCACCCATACCAGCACCTTCTCTGACCCCAGAGAGCTTAAGAATAGACTGCTTCAAGCATGGGTCAGTCTTGGCACATGTGGAGAAAACCTCCCTGGATTCCTGCTTCCTGGGGAAAAGCTGCTTACTTCTTTTTCTGCTGGGACATTTCATAAACAATTCCTCTTTCCAAACACACTTAATTCCTGCCACCTCCCAGCCCTCTGGATCCCATGCTGAGTTCTATTTCTCAGAATCAGAGAGCCATCTCTGGGTCCCTTCCCGGCACATACCCATGCTCTCTGTACTCACCCAACACCACCTTGACCCAAGGAAGGGGGAGGTGCTAAGCAGTAGACCCTCACCACTGAAAGACTATCACAGATGTCTCTCCAGTTACCTTTGGGAGATGGTCAAGGCCCCTGCAGACAGACATGCTTCACAGTGAGCAGAGGGACACTGTGGGAACCATGCTTGAGCTGAAAGCTTCTCCTCTGGCTGTCTTGGACACTGATCTTTTGAAGAGCTGTTTCTCTTCCAGATTTCATCTCTAAGAAATCACACTAGTGCCTCCCAAACCTCTGCAGTTTCATAACTCTTTGTTGAAATGAAATATTATATAAAATTAAAAGCAAATAAAAACAGAGCTATTCTGGTTGAAACAACATGGGATATAACTTTCTCCTTGCTCACGTTCTCTCTCCCTTCTTTCCTCCCTTCCAGCTTCCCATTTCCCTTTGAGAGCCCCCTGGAGACTCCCATGACCTATGGGACAAAGTTTAAAAACCACTGACTAGATAATCACAAGTCCGAATGTGAGTGTCTGATCCCATGATGAGAACATCAATGCTAAGCTCCAAACAGGGGCATTGAGGGCACCGAAGGGTGGTTGGGAAGAAGCACCTCGGATCCATCTGGGTATGTGTGAGAAGATGTACCCCATTCCAGCATCCCAGGCCTCACCAGTTGTGAGGCTGCTTCAGAGCAGGGGCTCTATTGTATTAATCTCTGCATCCTCACCACTTAGCACTGTGGCTGGGCAAAGCTGCCATTTCTCTATCACATTTGATGATTCTCAACAAGTATGAGTTGCTTCCCAGGTCTACTCTCATAAAGCATTAAATTCTATCCCGCTTTTATCTAAACTAGTTGTTTCTGTATCTATCTTCATATTAGGCTATCAGGTACTTGAGGGCATAGATATCATCTTATTCTCCTCTGTATCCCAACCAGGCACAGAGAGCAGAATAAGCCAGGGATGAAAAGTCAGGTAAATCAACCCACAGGTATTCAGAGAATGGCTGAAGAGCCAGCAGCAGTAAAGTTAGGGAGTAGATGGCAATCTGTTTTAACGGAGATTGGAGTTAGAGCCAGAGCTCCGGCTTCAGGTGGGCCGTAGGTAGGCTTGCGGGGGCAGGAAAGGGCAAAGCTCCCACAAGTGGGCTCTGGGGACTCAGACCTTAGTTCTGTGACCAGCAGTATAACTATTCTGTGCCCCGTTTCAGCCTTTGTCAACTTGAGTGGATATTACTCACCTCATAGAGGTCTTTTAAGGATGAATAACAAAACATCATGCACCTGAGTCGTCAGCATGGTGCCTGGCCCATAATAAGCTTTCAAATGTTAGCTATTGTTATTTCACTATTTTGGTGTGCAATTCATGAAACATTTTATCAAGTCAGCAGTAACTTCTCAGAAATAGTTGGTAGGCAATTCCCTTTGGGGGCTGTGAAAATAGCTATAAAGGACTCTCAACAAGCTGCCTATAAATAATTGGGTAGTGTCTTACTCTTTTGGACTGCTATAACAGAATACCAAAGACTAGTAGTTCAGAAAGAACAGATTTTTTTTTTTTTTTTTTGCTTACACTTCTGGAAATTCCAAGTTCAAGGCTCCACCTGGGTGCTTTCTAGGGTGGACACTGTCCTATTTAGAGCAGGTGACTTTCACTGTGTCTTCATGTGATGGAAGGGGCTAGAGTACTCTTGGGAGTCTCTTTCATAGGGCACTAATCTCACTCATGGGTGTTCCACCTTTATAACGTAAGCAACTCCCAAATTCCACCTCCTATACTATTATCTTTGGGGCACAGATATTCAGCATATAAAGTTAGGGAGAGGGACACAAAATTCAGGCCATAACAAGGCAAGGTATGCAGATTAAAGACACACGGGCTTGCCTGCACGCTCGCTCTCTCTCTCTCTCTCTCTCTCTCTCTCTCTCTCTCTCTCTCTCTCTCTCTCTCTCTCTCTCACACACACACACACACACACACAACCCTTTTCCAGGTGTCTATAAGATAGGCATGCTAGAATTCTGCAAGCAATATGTCACGGTAACTACTCTTGGTTTTTGTCCCTAGTGATGCTCTAGAGATGATCCCTGAGTCAATGTGGAGAAATGCATTCTGATCACTATTTCCCTTGAGATGTCTATGGTTGCTTGGGGTGCAGAAAGCCTGTGATATAAGGTTGTGTGTGTATTTTGATAAGGTAACTATTATCACTGTGGACAATGGAGTGCAAGAAACAATGTCCACAAACATGCATTTATTCTTGCCCTTGAATCAGCTTTTCCCTGGTTTTGTTACACACATTGACTCCACCCTTTACAAAGTGAAAAATAGATGTGAAATCAATGTGTCCCACTTCAGAAGCCTGGTTTATAAAAGACGTTCATTTTTCAGTTAATAAGATCTATATGACTCAGCAAGGTTGCACTGACTGTGCCCTAGGATTACCTTTCCTGTGATTCCAGATTGTTGGGAGAATTAAATAAGTGCTTAAGGGAAAGTGCTTAGACAAGTGTCTGGCTCTAGTCTAATAGAATACAAGTGCTTACTAAATATTACTTGTTATTAAGTTTTCTTAGTTATGATTATTCAACTATTATGATGTTATCATTAATATCATTCCTAGTATTTCTGTTTGCCCACTGCAGTCTGAATTTGTTGAGCCAGCTTGAGGGAATGAATGCCACATGGGCAGCAGTTGTTAAACACAAATACCTTGGCTTCCTCATCAACCTGGCACCAGGCAGAACCACAAACATCCAACTGCCGGTGATTAGGTAGGATCACGTGATTGGTCCTGGCCAGTGTGTTGTCAGTGGAAGTCATACATGTCACCTCCAGGCTGGAGCATTAGTATAGATGCAGGACCTACCAGAGTTCTATTTCACTGTGCCAGGGAGATTAGCAACGTTTCAGATAATGGCTATCCCTTCTATCTCAGTCCCCAACTGAGAACAGTGACAGGATAGAACAGAGTCCCTGCTCAGATTGTGAAAGACCATCTATCCAGTCACTCCCTTCTCCCCTATTTATAAGACCTCCTCTGAACAATACTCCAAGGCCTTCTCTGCTGTCTTTTTCTACCAATCCCTGCCTATGTGGTGCTCCTCTGATATGAGTATCTGCTGTGTTATCATCCACTTAAGCCCTTAATTGCATGCTGTCTCCTATCATTATTTTAATGTTTTCCAAATGTCTGTCTTTGCCTAAGTTGACTCTATTCCCTGGGTCTTAGTATGAAAACTTCCACTTTTATCTGAGATCTCTTGTGCTTCTATATCTGGAAGGATCATAATACTTTGGGATGGGTCGATGAAGAAATAGCTCATAAGTGTGGTGATTTTTACTTACTTGATATAATACTGCCAAAAGGACATCACTCAATGGCTCACCATAACTCAAGTTGTTTTTCTAGTAATGGAGATGGTTTATTCCTTATATGTTCTTATTCCCTCACTGAGAAGATGTGCAGTGCAAAAAAAAAAAAAAGCAAATATACTGGTTCAAATGATTTGGGGCAAGTCAGGAGCCACCCCCGTCCACACCTGGAAAGAGAGATGTTAATGTAATAGTGGTAGAGGTGATGTGAGGGGTATAATGATTTTTTCTTCAACATCCATAGCCCATTTGCTTGTTTTAGCTAGCTCTCCCCCAAACACGGTTCTAATGGACTAAACCAAATGAATCTATGTGATCACATCTCCTGCCACACTATCAGCTCAGGCGTGGGCACTTCACCCCAATCAGGCCAATGAGTTTTGGGAAGATGTATGTTTGCTGCACCTGGGACAGAAGCATTTCAGCATGCTTCTGGAGCTCCCCTAAGCTTTACATGAATCTTCACCATGGAAGGCATGGCAGAAAGATGGAAAGGAACCAAGTCTTCCCAACATTGTTTAGCTGCTTAACCAAATTATATCTGAATCTATTCTATTCTGGACATCAGTTAAATGAGCGTCTGTTCAAGCACTTAGCATTGAATTTTCTATTACTTGCAACCAAATATATTATAACTGATGTACTATAATAACCACAATGACAATAATAGCTGCCCTACAAACTCACAGAATAATTGGGAAAGTAAAGGTCAATCACAATGTAAAATCATTGCGAGATTTTATGATGCAAATGTTTTTTCTGAGAATCACTTTGTTAAGATGTCTTCCCTTAAGAACTTAGAATCTTTAACATGTAGAGAAGTCACTTTTTTAACATGTAGAGGAGTTGTTTATCTTGGGAGCTAAAAAACTGCCTCAACAGAGTTTATGAAACATTAAGACACAAACTGAACCGAGTAGGAAACGCGACTGATGCTGCACATGACAAACTTTCTAGAAGGAAACAAATTACTTATAACCTGGTGCCCCGCACAGAACAAGTACTAAATAACGATTTGTTTAAAAAAATTTATCTTTAAACATAATCATTCAGGGAACAAAATTTAAAAGACACCAAAGTGTCTGTGTAGAGTCATTCTCACTCCTCCTGACCCCTCAGTCCCCCAATATATTTTTCTTTTGCTTTTTTGTGCAAGTTTCCAGACTTTTCCATACATTTATGTGTTTGTTTTTGCACACCTACATTAACCTCCCCACACACTGTACGGCTCCATTTCGCTTATTTTAGATCACAGATAACCTGGAGCTCTCTCCAGTTCCAGCCTATAGGGCTGTCCTCTTCTTTCTACAGCTGCAGAGAATCCCAAACACAGCCCAACTGTCATGGATGTTCCCACACATTTTCTCTGTTTATTGTTGGACGTTCAGACCGTTTCCCACCGTTGAGGATGCCCAACAGCTTGTAACAATCAACGGCCCAGAGCATCTACAAAGAAGTGGGAGCCCCTGAGTTGGGTAAATTCTGAGTGGTGGGACGACTGAAAGGGCCTGCGGGCCGTAACTTTGCTTTATGTTTCAATTAGGTGATGAGCTATTCGATGGACGCTTGAGAAGTCCCACGGGCGCTCACGCAGCTCGCCAAAGCCGGCAGGCTGGGAGTAGCGCCTGCCTAAGTGACTGAGCCCCAAGTCCCGGTCCCGGTAGCGGTCGAGTTCCGCTGAGCAGACGCACTCTGGGCCCCGCCGCCCCCCGCTCGCTTCTCCGCGCCGCGCCGCCCCAAGCGCACCCCGCGCGGAGCCCGAGGCCGGCGGTCCTGGCACGTGTAATTCCACGTGAGACGCCCGGCCAGAGCGCAGATACGGAGCACGCATGCGCTTGCCGCCGGAGAAAGTAGGTCAGACTCCTCCTCTCACGTGACCCGCTCCCCTTAGCTACCCCTGGCGCCTCCCCGCCGGGGCGCAGCCAGGATGCGCTCTGCAGCCAACGTGACGGGGCCGGGCGCGGGTCGGGGCGGGCTCGGTCCGCGAGCGCACGGCGCCCACGAGGATTCGCAGGTTCTCCTCCCTTCGGAGCGCTCCGCTCAGAAGTCGGGCGGGCAAAAGGAGTCTGGCGCTGAGCGTCCCGGCGCGGGGCTGGGAATGAATGGAAGAGGGAAGCGTCCGCAAATCGCTAACGCCGGTGCAGCGCTGAGTCCACGCTTATGATTTTTGAAATAATTCTGCCCGAAGGAAGAAAACGCGCATATCGTTTCAGTATAAACCGAGGAACACCCTGATTGTTTGTAGATAGTTCGTAGAAACAAACTTTGTGACATGAAATATAGAAGAATGTTATCGGCTCCTTTATTTTGGCAGGAATATTCCTCAGGCCCCATTTTTAATCTCTTCCTACCCACTCCCCCTAAAAAACACTTCCTCCGGGAAGGCTATTAAGCAGATTTCTCACTTTCCCAAGAGACTGCAGCCGGTGGTGCTGATAGGCTGGCCAGCCAGAGGGGGAATGAAGGCAGCTCTGAATTACTCAGGGCTGAATTTTATATATTAGGAATACTTTTATTTTCTGCCCACTCCTCTCCAAATTTTTAACTTGTTGCACAGATGAAAGCCTCTACCTGAATGAGTTGCAAATCCAGTGAGGGAGACGGCAAGCGAAATCAATGAGCCACAGTGCAGAAGGCTAGCTACCCTTCAACAGGTGTGCCCAGGTGTTATATAACACACGGAGGAGGGACACCCAAGTGCAGGGGTGGGTACACTGAGTCTTGAAGGCGAAGTGGGTGTTAGCTGGCAGAAAAGTAAGGCAGAGGGGGTGGAAAAGTGATCCAAACAAAGGGAGCTACTAATAGTTACATAATATTTCCCTTGAGGAGTTCTTTACTATAATTGTTTTAGCCATGCATTTAGTTAGAATGTATATTGCTTCCATTTATGTATGCTAAGCCAGTCTTTAATGAACATAACTATGCAGAATGCTTCCCCCACCCCTTCCAGTTTTAAATAAACCCCAGGAATGGAATGGTGCTATGAAAGAGGAAGTTATTCTGTAACTTTTGATAGGGCCTTGTCAAACTACTTCACCCCCCACCCCAAATTGCACTAATTTGTACTAAGGTGGCATTTCAATGTTTAAAACTTAGGCAGTATGTTGCCTGTGATTTATTTCAAATCAAAGAATCCTGATGAGAGTAACACTGAATTTATTTGAATGCCATCAATCATGATGCATGCATTTCTGGAGTTTGTGACCATCAATAAAATTCTAATTGAGTTCAAGTTTGAAAAATGGAAACTCAAACTGGTGCATTTCGTCCCTATAGGAAACCACTTAGGATGTAAAAGGAGGGGGTGGGTGGGGTAGGAGTGAGACAAATTCAAGTGGCACCACATGCTTGTTTACAATTGCTCCTTTCTTACTGTGAATAGAAAGTAACCGAGAAAAGAGCTACCCATAAGCCAGAACAAGCCAAGAGGTTTTCACACCTCTCTGCAATTTTCAGAAGAGCAGCATCGAAGATGCCCAGGGCTTGATCCAAGAGGTCTCTATAACTTGCAGAAGGAAGACTAGTGACAATAAATTTCAGGGAAACGGAATGCTTTTCCAATTTGGATTCCGTTGGAGAAAACAATACTGTGACATTCAAAAGGGCATTTAAGAGAAAGGTAATTTAGGTAATGTGGATGGTAAAAGCACAATATCTTGCTTTTTGTCTGTATTAAGCCAGATCATTATGGAACACTGAAGCATGGCACAGAGCTATAATTTTGCAAAGCCATGACAGTAATTCATACTATGGTTGTTTTCCCTACTATCCATTCTACACCTTTTGTTTATGTGAGGAGGAGGGGTTTCCTCTCCTGAGCCTCTGGGATTGACCTTGATTGAATTACCAAATTTTGACAGTCTCAGTACTCTTTCTAGGCAGAGTAGAGTTCAGCCAGTGTTTAGGAGATTGGCACATAGTAAGGGCTCAGTGAACTCATTACTGTTGTTTTTTATTAGTGTAACAATGAGTGTAGTTCAATCAGAGGAAACCCCGGACTTATTTCAGTGGTGATGGGGTGCCATTATTTCTCCTTGGATGGGATGAGAAACATGTGTAACTGTTGATGCTGCCTGTACCCCCTGTGGGGAGCTAACCTACCCACACCCTGATAAGCAACAAGGGGCAAAAGGAGCCCTCCAGGTACCTGCAGTCACTCCCTCCTGACATTTCACTTGTTTGAAACAAATACATCCCACTTGTCAGTCCAATTGGTAGAGTTTGGTTTTCTTTTATTTGCCAACAGCTGCACGCTTGGGGCATGGGATGCCATGCCCAAGTCAAAATGATGACACTGACATTCCATTCCAAACATGTATTTGTTAAAGAATGGGATTAAATCTCACTCCTTGGCATATAAATACAAGAATTCCCAAGCAGTCATTTTCTAGAGCCACCATGTCAAAGTATCACAGACTGGGTGGTTTAAATAACAGAAATTTGTTGTCTGGAGCCCATGAACCTGAGGTGAAGGGTTGAGTTCCCACTCCATGGTGGACAGATGGCCCACTTCTCTATGTTTGAGCCCGGTCTTTCTTCCGTGTGCTGATTTCCTCTTCTTATAAGGACACTAGTCATGTTATATTAAAGCCCACCCTAATGACCTTGTTCTAACTAAATTACTTCTTTAAAGACCCTGTCTCCAAATAGAGTCACATTTAAGGCTCTGAGGGTGAGGATTTCAGCGCAAGGATTTGGAAGGCGGACACAATTCAATGCATAACATTCTGATAAGGCAATAATGATGTAATCTGATAAGATTGACTTTTATTCTAATTCTCCTCTCCAAGGTTTTTGTTTGGGGGTGTAGACCTGTTAGAGTTGGGTAAAGGAGAACAATTGAGGTTGGGTGTGTACCCCTGTAAATTTAAATTTTTTAAAAAGGTATGTAATGATGCTATTGCTAAGTTCTACTCTTAAGTATCTGTCCTCAAAGGCAGGAAAGATGTTATGCAAATTCACATTGAGGACAGGAAAGCAAATGCAAAGGTAGCTTTGGTTAATCTATTTGTGAAGATGGTCTTTTCTAAAGAATATGTTTCAGATTAATCTCTCTTTATTCTCTCCTTATACATCTTAGCTAAACTGTTGGTGCTTTATTGAAGAGTAGAATCTCATTTCTGGACATGGCTGAACAGCTGGTTCCCTGTTCTTTCTAAATTCAGTAAGGCAAGGTTCCAAAACAGAATAGAAGGCTTGGTTTGCATTCTTAGGTTTGCTGTTGAAATGCATAGCTTGTGCTGCAGGGGAAGAGCATAGTGACATAGGAGAAGTCACTTCCCTACTTTGGGTTCAGTTTTCCCAAATGTAAAATGAAGCAGGGGGACACCATGATTTCTGCTGTCTCCATCCAGTCAGCGTGACTCTGTCTTAAAAAGAAAGGATTTGGTTTCTTTTTTGGGCTTGTCTTATAAAAAACTGCACTTAGTGTCAGAAACGCTTTCTCAGCATGCAAGTGTTGTATGAAAGCCTACCTGCATCAGGTATTCATGACAGAAAATGAAGGTGCATTTCTCTGAGAGTGAAATGATCCAGCTCTCCCATCCTTGGGCATCTTCCCTCCTTGCTTATTTCATTTTACAATGCCTTTCTTTTTGACTAGAGTGAGAAAAAGGACAGAGAACAATTGTTTGTAATGAAAGCCCATAGTGGAAGAAATATATTTTGCGATTACAGTACTGCTCAGTGCACTATCCCAGGGAAGGCAGGTGTCCCCGTTGGGAGTTCTTTTTTATTTATTTCTCCCACCACTGTCTCTTACTTCTGCTTTTTTTTTTCCCCTTCCGCTCTCTCTTAATCTCAGCACCCTCACAATATTTATTGATGTCCACTGGCTTTTGAAAGTATTTTATATTATTCAATTATCTGCTATGTAAATGTCCAGTATTTATTTTTATCATTTTAACTCACATAATTCTCACAAACACCCTCCATTTTGTTGAAAATGGCTGCATTTTACCCTTTCTTATGGTTGTATAGTACTCCAAAGTGTGGCTATACCACATCTTGATCCATTCTTCCATTGAAGGACATTTAGGCTGTCTCCATGTCCCATGTTCATACTGCTATGAACATTGTGGATTATATGTATTTTTGCATCAGTGGTTTCATATTCTTTGGATAGATGCCCAAGAGTGTGATTGCTGGGTGGTACAGCATTTCCATTTTAAGTTTTTTAAGGTAAAGCCAGATTGCCTTCCATAATGATTATACCAGTTTCCATTACCACCGACAGTGTCATAGGGTTTCTTTTTCTCCACATTCTCTCCAGTGCTGTAGTTGGAGGCCTTTTTAATACGTAACACTATTCTCATGGGTGTGAGTTGGTATTGCATTATGTCCTCCCACCCAGAGCTCCTCAACCAGCGATGCACATCAAAGTCGCTTGTGAGATGTTTCAAATACACATGACTCCACTTCTCACAATGTTAAATTAGTGGGTCTGGGGGAAGGACTTGAATTTGTAAAAAGTTTTGCAGATGTGATGCCTTGTGCTGCCAGTTCTGAGCTGCAAGTTTGGTCCAACTCATTTATCCCTTCCCATTGACTCATTCTTAGGTCCCTGTAGCCAATGATGCTAAAAATACCTTGTATTACCAGTATAGTTCACATTGATGAAACTATATCTGCAAGCAAGAAGAACAGCTCTTTTGCCAAAGTTACAGCTTAGAGCTTTTAATTGGTTGTGAGTAATTCATGAAAGTTTACCTGCTTTGCCATTCTAAGGGCAGTTAGCATTTCTGGAACTAGATCTGTTTTGCTAGAGATTTAATGTATTCTAAACAATGACAAAACTTTGTGTGGCATTTGCAATAGATGGAAAGCAATATTTGGTATCAGTGTTCTTTGTTGAATCACGAAGGTACATTCTGGAATTACAGCACTAAAATAATAAGAGGTTTGATTCCATCAGCCCTCCTGGAGGGTTTATTTAAGGAAATTGTATTTGCTTGCTGAACTGTAAATTAAACAGGTTCTAGCCTTCCACTTCTGCAGACTTGTAGAATCTCTGTAGCTACCTATGGAAACTTTTTTTCTCATTGAACTCCAGTAAAGAGCATCCAAGTCAAGAAAAAGAGGAAACATTATTCAAAAGCAGAAAAAAAAAAAAAAAAAAAAACAAAGAATTTCCTGTTTCCTCCGGAGTCCTGCTCTTGGAGCAGCACAAAAAGGCAGACATTTTAGAATCAAATAGAACTGGCCCAATCCCAAGCTCTCTCTTGCTACTACTGTCCCACATTGGTAATTCTACTCATGATTTCTCCTTCAGAGCTTCACACTCTTATTTGCACAATGGTGAAATCACACTCATGTGGCAGAGTTGCCAGAGGATGTGAGTGAGTAAAGGTGATGTAAAGTGCCTGGCTCTTCAAATGGCTCCTGCATCATCATCATCACTATTTTCTTAGGGAAAAAATAGGGGGAAATAAGTGAGGGGTGTTAACTTCAAAGTGGCTGCCTCTCTACAGGTAAATGTGTACAAATACTAAATCTACATGACATTCTCAAGGGAGCTTACAAAAGTCCTTAAACTTCCCTTGAACTGTGCCTTAAAACTGTGGTTGATAGCTGTACTTGAAATCTAATGAAAACTCAAGTTCCCTAGAGTTGAGTTGGTGCTACAATTTGGCACAATCTTTTTTTAACTCAGAGGAAGAGGATACAAATAGGATATGTAGTATTTACAAGATCTCAGATTCTTACAGAATTTAAGATTAGGAAGTACAAAGCAGGTGGCTGTGAACTGTTCCTTAGTTGTTAAGAGGGAGGGGCAGGTTAAAAAAAGTTAACCTGTTCATGTCCTGAACTTGCTCAAGACAAATTCTTGTATCAACCAGAATGTTCAGGACAGTCGGAGCAGAAAGGAAGGAAGGGTTGTAATATGACTATCAGACATTCAAAGCCAAGAGGAAAATTTGAAGCACTTTATAATTATGAATAGCCCAGTGCACAGTGAAGCATAACTGTTATAAATCTTTTTGCACCAGGTAACATAATAGCACAAAACATAGCTAACAGGGTTGAAGAAATGGATATATACATCAATAATTTGTCTTGTAAATGAAGAAGCTATGTTCTTTTTTTAAGAGTTGAAACATTTAGAAAAGTTACTACGTATTGGAACTTAGAGAAACACTTGCTAAAGCATAAGATAGGCATAATGTTAGCAGTGGTTAACAGTGAAGGTGGAATTCAGCTTGGATTTAGGGTTATCTTCACTTTTTTCATGTTCTTTCATATTGCTTGAAAATTTTTTTGACCAACGTGTATCATTTATTTAAAAAAAAATGGGATTGTTTTCATTTTCAAAGACCTAACAGTTACCAGATACCTGTTGCAGTTACACAGTTACACAGATACTGTGTTGCAGGTAAGAATAGTAAACCTGTGTCCTGACATTTCATTTCATCTTTACAACAGTCCTTAAAGTAGCATGGCAAAAAATAGATGATTTCTTAAAGGAAATGTGGTTAAAACATGAGTTCTTTCTTTGCAAAGAGCTGCATGAATGATCATAGGATTAAAGAAGATTAAACGGACTTGATTTTTTTAAATAATTTTTTATAAACAAAAAAAATGAATGATTTCTCCTCCCCATTAACCATATCTTTTCCTTAATTCTTATAAAATAGATTTTAGGTGGATATGTGCCACTCAGATAAGATTACATTTTCCAGCCTCCCTTGCTGCTAGGTGACCAACTAATTGCATGTGATTAGGAAAGATGATGTAGCCTCTGCTCCTCTTACCTCTTTGCTGCTCAAATATGGACCCATTGGACATGATTTTGAATCATATTCAACCAAAACAAAAACAGCTACTACCTAGGAGACTGAATGTGAGAGAGAGAGAGAGAGAGAGAGAGAGAGAGAGAGAGAGAGAGAGAGAGAGAGAGAGACCTGGGTTCTTAATTCCATGGACCCCCATGAGAGAGAGAACCTTCTATCTTTTTGCCACCACTATTCATTTGGTAAATGAATATGTTATTCTATCATAATATGTGTAGCTTTCTTTCAAGAATATAGCCTTTACATTTTGTCTTATAATAATTTTTAAAATTCATTTCATTTTTTTGTTAATTGATATTAGTTCTCACCAATATTCTTCTTCACCTCAGCATCACCCCTTTATCACAAATACTTTTAATCATGCTCAGTCATGATGATATCTTTCCATTCCAGAAGGGATATGTAGGAAATCTATTCCTGGAGTTCTTCATATATGAATGACAATTTATTGTTTTTAGGATTCTTGATCACATCCTTTCCCCCTTAAATCTCCAGTGATTTATTTATTTACTTCTTATTATTGATATGAAGGGAGGTTGGAGATCAGCCTGATTATTTCCTCTTTTAGACTTTAGGGTAACAACCGCACAAAAATTAGGTGACAGTGTTGGTCAATATTTACTCATTAAAAAAGACTGTCGACCCTTCAATGTATAGACTTTTGGCTTCCATAATTCCATTTTCTTGTTATGTCATTTGTCTTTCTTTTTATTTTATTTATTTATCCTCAGAAACCCCAACTGTCTATCCTAACCTATTCATCCATTCAAGAAACATTAAATAAATATTGGCAACTACTCTTGATATGACTATGCGCCAGGTGTTATTCTAGAGTAATGAACTGGATGGACAGTTTCCATGCCATGGAGGCACAAAGCAGTTAAGTAAACAGAAAACTAAGCAAGGTGAGTTCAGATAGGGTTATGTTTTAGGAAAAAAAAAAAACCAGGATGATACGACAGTGTGACTGCCACACAGCAGCAGATCAAGGACAACATCAGCATCAAGCTGAACCCTGAATGACCTAAAGAAGTCATTCCTCCAAAGATCCTCAGCTCCTCTTACTGTGTCACACTTCATATCCAGTTCCTCAGAAAATCCTGCTGAGGGTATTCCAAAGTAAATTTCACAATATCCCTCTCTTTTAAAATAGATTTATTTATGCATATAAGAGCTGGGGTATAGGCCAGAGGTACATGGGGGGATGGTGAGAGGATTCACCAGAGACAGAATGGGGAGCAGAATATGCAGACTGACTGAAATACACTGCTGAGGGGAGCAGGGATGAAGTAGGAGAGGTCTGCTGCTTGCCCCATGTGGGTCAGCTCCTGCTGCTATGGCTGCCCATAACTTCATGGTGCTAAGATTTAACCCTGGCGCCACCAGGGAGGCCCTCAAAATATCTCTTGAATAACATTGCTTCTCATCACCTCACCTGCTACTGCTCCAGTCAAACTACCTTCTCTCTCAACTGGTTTCTTTGCCTCCACTCTATTGCCCACCCTTGGGGTCTCCTTTCCCCTGACATCTACAGTAACTTCTGATTGTGTCATTGCCTTGCAAAAATCTTTCCAATGACTTCCCATGACAGGGTTATTTTCTACCAAAAAACTTGTATTCCCACTTCCTCTATTTGTAGCTCACTGGGTACATTTCCCAGTTTTCCTTGCAGCCAGTTTTGAGCATGTGACCAAATGTTGGCCAGTGAAGTGTGAGCCAAAGTGATGTACAGTCTCTAGATAATGTTCTTAAGAAGAAAAATATTGTCTTCTCCTTTGTTCTCCTAGTTCTGTGCCCCTGCCTGTTATGTGCAGCTTCACTGATGATCTTCCTCCTGTGGAAGATGGTAAACTTGGAGGGAGGATGGAGTTATGAGTAGAAATCTGATTCCTGACACTGGGGGGAGGTCCTCAGGTTGCTAACTCTCAGACATTGTATGAAAGAGAAATAACTTCTGTATTATTTCTATCATCTCTACTTAAGGATAAGAGCAGAAATGATGTGTGGCACTTCTAGGTCATGTTCTTGAAAGTAAATAGCACTTTGCCTTTCTCTAACTTTGCTGCCTGGGATGCAAACCTGAGGGAAAGAAAGGGAGCAGCCATTTTGGATTCAGAATTGGAAGCATCGTCTTGAGAATTAGCCACCTGCTAATCCTAAATTGCCTACTTATGAACAGTGATATGGAAAAGAGAGAAAGTCCTGCTTAATTGGAGCCACTATGCTTTTGAGATCTCTTTGTGACAGCATCTGAGACCCTACCGATCTGATACGTTTCCTTTTACATTTAAATCTGAAGTCTGCAATAGGAATAAAACTATGCCTATTTCACAGGACACTAACACCTAGCACAGATTTTGGAATAAACTGTATTCTAAAAATATACATCTGTGCCCTTCCCCTCCCCCACTTCACTCAATCTGTCATTTTGATGTTTGGAAACCCTAAGATATTTGTGACTAAGTTTTAATAGGAAGCTAAATACCTATAATTAGAAAAGGTTATTCTTAAGAGCATGGCATCAATGCATATATTTATCAAAAGATGCCTCAGTATATTTTTGCCTTTAGGAAAGATCCGATTCTTTGGGAAAGTGGGGCCTTTTTGATTTGATGTCTTGCAGCTGTTATAGATAGCTCTTTGCCTGATCCATGCCTTAATTTTCTCACTCTTCCTAGCATGCCTACAGGAGTAAGTTCATTAGATATTCAGTGGCAAAATTTTGATATGTTAGCACAACCTGTGGTACCAGCTTCTTTCTTAGACAGTTCAGGCCTGTGAATGTCAACCCATTGCCAGGGCAACAATTAAATTGGGCAGTATCAGTGCCATGGTTAAAATAGTCATCCAGTAGTGAGGAGAGACCTCATTTTGCCCAGCCCCACCAGCTACTGACACTGCAGGAGGAAAAGGCAACCAGTAGTGTTTCCAGTAAGTTCCAAGAACCAGACAGGAACTTTTCTCATGAGATCTCTGCAAAGCAAGCATTATGGTTCTTGTTGAACTGATGAGAAAAATGAGACTAAGGGGATTTGGCTCTTTGTCTATGAATGCTGAACAAGGCAGTTTTA
The DNA here is from genome assembly GCA_019455555.1 of Galemys pyrenaicus. Taxonomy (NCBI): domain Eukaryota; kingdom Metazoa; phylum Chordata; class Mammalia; order Eulipotyphla; family Talpidae; genus Galemys; species Galemys pyrenaicus. The sequence continues at coordinate 3,521,745 of JAGFMF010011637.1, read as the reverse complement.
TAAGCAGATTCTCTCATCTCTCTGTGTGTTGAACACTCAAGCTCCATTCCTCCTACCCAATTCTTTACCCAATCTTCTCACAATGAGATAGAGAGCAGTGATATCTGGACTGGGAGTCAGGAAGAGAGAATTCTCATGACCTCAGGCTCTCTGGGTTCCAGTTCATCTGAAATGTCAGGGTGGGATAGGAGGCACTGGAGTGGGAATGGATGATCTCCGATGCTGACATTCACATTCTTACAGGGAGAAGGGGGTAGAACCTGCAGCTGGGATAGGAGTGCCCGGAGCGCTTCGCTGTCAGACCATTAGGCTGACTTCTCAGCCCCCATTCCTAATGTCCACGCATCCCTTGGGCCACCGTCACCCTACATTCCCCAAGAATGCCAAGAATTAACAAATTGGCCAAGATGGGAGTATTTAGGAAATCAATTCTTCAACACTCGTCGGTAATCCTTCTCCTCTGTCCGTCTTCCACCCAAAGGTAACCGATACTAAACTGACTTCTAAACCGAAAGAAACTTCATACAGTTTGTCCTGCTTTGTGTGCATTGAATCTGGAAGATTCATTCTTGTTTCTGGGTAGGCTGGATTCACTGAGGGGACAATGAGTGGCAGGGCTACATGAATGGGGGGTGGAGACAACAGGAAGCAGGCACATTGGGCCATTCAGGATAATAGCTGAGATGGAGTGAAAAAGGGGAGGCTGAGCTTTGGAACGGAATCCAGTGAGATTGGCCCTGATGCCCAAGTCAAAGAGGGTTGGCAGCTTCTGGAGAGCTTCTGAACTGCTATGGAAGAGAAGGGGTTACGGGCAATATAGAAGGTAAAATGTGCCTTGTCTAAGGAGGGGGCACCAGCTAAGGATTTGTAACTGAGAGTTTGGAGGATTAGGTGTACAGGAAATGAACATATGGGAAAGGAGACGAAACCCTTGTAGAGAAGACAGATTGCAGCCATGAAACTAAGACGCCCAAATTCTTGCAGAAAAGGCAGGTATTATTGTAGATCCTTGGTTTCAAAGACTTCTTTGGTTCAGAACAGGATGGGGAAGGTGACTAACAGACAGGAAGAGAAAGAGGAGGAATCTTATCTCAATGATAAAATTATACTGATAAGATTGATGAGGAGAAAACCTGGATAAGGATTACTGGGAGGAAGGGTTGACTTTCTTTTTTATTCAAGATACAAAATCCTGAATGAATTGAAACAAGAGAAAATACATCCATTCTTTTGTGTGTTTGTACATTCATTCATACATTTCATGTTTATGTTTTGGGCAGTAGGCTTAGTGTATCTGATGAAGAGACAATGTCTAGAATTTTGCTTTGAGAGCCAAAGTCTTACTTTGGTGGCTGGAAAGGAAAAGACGGGCCATTCAGGAGGAGAGACAACCAGAGCAAATAATACCGAGTAGAGGCATGGAGCTGACCTGTCTGTTTCCTGCCCCTTCCTTTGTGCCACACAGCAGGGCTGGAAGGAAAGTGGGGTCACCCACCTGGAAGAGGGTGCTCTCCTTTGTTATCTTTCATCTCACTAGTGTCCTCGTGCAGAACTGTAGATTTCTTGAGAACTAGTGTCTAGCTAAGCTCTAAAACTGACCGAGAGTCTTGATCCCAGAACCCATTAGATCAGAATCACCTTCTGTAGTGTGGTTGGGTTTGATGTCCACGTCCTAACTCCAGGGTCAATAAGTATGACCGTATTCGGAAAAGGGCCTTTGCAGATAAAATGAAGTTGTGAGATGAAGTCACCTGTATTAGGAGAGTTTTCTAAATCCAGTGACCTCATTCACACGCACAGCAGCAGGCTGGAGGCTGGCAGTCCCAGCCGAGCATTGCTTGCCTCCCATGGAAGCTGGAAGAGGCACGGATCGGGTCCCCACCATGTGCTGGTGGAGGGATCTGGCCCTGCTGGCACCTTGATTGATGACTTTTGGCTTCTGGTACTGTGAGAAAAAAGTTTCTGTTGTTTTCAGACACTTTGTTGGCGTATTTCTTACAGTAGCATTAGGAGATGCAACACCTCGTAAAACAGACCACAGACCCGAGAGCCTACGTTACTGAACAAGAATCCCTAGCAGCAACCTGGGAATCTGCGGGCAGCGAATGCCTCTAAACATCTGTACTATAAATAAGTGAAAAATGAAAAATAAGTGAGAGTGGCTTCAGCTGTTCAGGACTTAAGTGACCTGAGATTTCAAGATACATTTTTTTTTAATCAAAAAGTAAACCCCATCGTTTGCTGCCATTTCTTAGCAAAGAATCCAGGCTTATCAGGCAATGTAAGAGATACCCAGATTACTAGTTATCGGAAACTTATAATTACTTTAGCACTGATGGGGTCACAACTGCAAGCACGGGCCTAAAGCATGGGGGCAGTTCCCACTGGACAGCAGTCTCTGATTCCACGTGTGCAGAAACTAACAAGGAAGGAGAGCTGAATGGTCAGGGTTAGCCTCTGTCGGTAAACAGAAACCCAAGCTGGAGTGGTAATAGAGAATCTGGGAAGACTTGATAACCAACACGACTAACATTCAGATTTGGATGAAAGCTGACAGCCAAGCAGGAAGGACCAAGCTACCGAACTCTGTACGTGATACTTTTTTCACTCCTTCAAAGGAAGGCCAGTAAGAATATTTGAAATGTGAGAGTCAGAGAAAATAGCATGAAAGAAATAGGTCAGCACTTTTTTTTTTTAAGATTTATTTACTTATGCATCCAAGAGCTGGGGTATGGGCCAGAGGTGGGAGAGGAGAGGATTCACCAGAGACAGAGTGGGGAGCAGAACAGGCAGATGGACTGAGATACACTGCTGAGGGGAGCAGCAGGCACAGCAGGAGAGGTCTGCTGTGCCATGTGGGTCTCTGGGGATCGAACTCGCACTGCTGTGCAGCAGATGCTTCATAGTGTGGCGCTCAACCCGCTGCGGCATCAGGGAGGCCCCAGGTCAGCATCTTTACATGTGTCAGGCAAATGATGCACATCTCGGCGCTGCCCCCATGAAACCTGTATCTTCGTGACTTCATCCAGCAATCGGATGTCCCCTGTCATTGGCACAGTGTTAGGCACAGTGATAAATACCCAGAGAAAGGAGCATGTTGTCAAGGAGTGTGAGGCAGATGGATGTGTAAACAAGAGTTTTGGGAGCACGTAGGTAGACTACCGTTTTCTGAGGTGCCCAGAAAGCTGTAGCACAGGAGTGGCAGCTGAGCTGAGCCCCAGGGGTGGGAGAGGGGGTTCATCAGGTGAGGAAAGGGGCAAGCATGAAGCATGAAGACATGGCTGTGCGTGTTTGCTGAGCTCCTGCTTTCCCCCAGACACTAGTCCAAAGTGTGTGACCCTCCCCTGTGAAGTTGCTACAACTATTTCTCTCATCTCACAGTTGGGGAAACTAAAGTACCGAGAAGCTAGGTGACTTGCCAAATTTCCCAGTTAAGAGATGGTAGGGAGAGCCAGGATTTGGGCTGTAGGGTGAATCTACCTAAACACTGCTTGTTGCTCCTGCCAGGGAGGCCAGCATTCGCCTATAGGAAGGAAAGTGAGCAGAAGCCAGAAATGAGTCTGGAAATTGGTACAGGGTAGGGCAGGGCCCATGATAGGATGAGAAACTTGGGTTTAATTCTACAGGTAGCCTGCAGACCACTGAAAGTTCGTAAGCCAGAAAAAAAACAGCAAAATCCAATTAGTACTTTGAGAGGTTATTTTGGTGGAAGGTTATTTGGAATGAGAATGAAGGGGGAAGTACGAGAGAGCAATAAATAGGGGGGTTCTGGAATCCTCTGAAGGGGGATGGATCAGTTTTAACAAGGCAGGGGATAGAAAGGAGACAGTATTGGGCCTACCTGGTGGCATAAGGGGCTAAGTCTCAGCACTATGAAGCATCCGCAGCCACTTCAATAAGAGTTTGATCCCCCACCAGGGAGGGGATCCACATGGAGCAGCAGACCTCTCCTGCCTTGCCTGTGCTCTCCTCAGCAGTGTATTTCAGTCGATCTGCCTTTTCTGCTCCACACTCTGTCTCTGGTGAATCCTCTCACCCCTAACATCTCTGGCTCTTTATGGATAAATAAAAAATATATCTTTAAGGGAAAAAAAAGAAAGGAGATGGTACTTCCAAGAAACAGGTGGGGTCTGCCTTTGATTTTACTTGTTGCATTTCAATTTCCCGTAAGTCAAACTGAGGGATGAGGAGGAGAGAAGGATCAAATCTTCAGCTTCTAACTTCGTCGTTAGGAAAACTAATACCATTAGGGAAGGGAGGAAATACAAAATTAGAGGAAGAGTTGATTTATTTGAGGTTAGGGGGAAAGAGGGATTATAATTAGGGTTAAATTGTGAAGAGATTTAGATATTCTCAGATATTTTGGGATGTACCATAGCTCTGTGGCTAAGCTTACTGATTGGGTTAAAGAAGTAACTAGCCAGTCTGTATTATTATGTATTTATTTGTTATGTATTAGGATGGTTTGACACCCTAAAAAAATCTTCCTGACTAGGAAAGACTATCTCTCTGGAGTAGCAGGAGCTGGCATTTCATATGCAAACTAACCAATCCTTGGCCTTTCTTCTGCCTACTTCTGGCCCCCAACCGCAGGAAGTACTATTCCTCTGCCTTCATCATTCCAGGATCTGGCACCAGACAACTAGGGACCAGCCCTATCGCTCATGCTCCTAATATGCCAAGAGTATGCAAACTGGTCAGCCCTATAGCTGTCCTTTACCCTGTCCTACCTTTCCTGTCCTTGGAAGCCTCAGTAAAACCTGTGATCTAGGCTCTGCCCTGGGTCTGGTCTTCTGCTCCTGACTGACCTTTTCTTCATGAGTTTGGGGTGCTGTGCCTACTGCTTCTAGGAACTGTGCTGTAATAAGCATTGTTTTCCTGAGCCTCTGCTGTGTCTCCTTTTGTGGCCACACTAGACTGGCCGTCACTTAAGAAACACAGAACCCAGGCAAAATGCACCAACTCTGACCCCAAGAGAATCTTTCCACAGATGGCTCTCTTATTCTAGGTCACATATAAGTAAGGGGAGGAATGAGAGATTATGCTGAATAGGATGGTTAACTTGATGCAAATCTCAGGGAAGATATAAGATGTAATCCTTGGTAGATGTAAGATGTAATCCTCAAATATTGAAAGCAATTGATTTATTAGGTTCATAGCTTTAGTTTTGATACAAGTTCTCATTTTGACACAAGTCAAAGGGGTCCCGATTCAGTTTGTACATAGTTTTGCATCAGTACAGGTAGTTAGGGAAAGTTGAGCCTCAAGCCCTTGGAAATAAGGTATCTATTCTCTGACAGGGACCAGTAAGAATCAAAACCTGAAGAACAAGGTTGAAATTAACCCAAACTGTTGGCAAAAATGTGGGAAGGACAGCTGTGTGTGTGGGGGGGGGGGGGGGGGGCAGGGACTGGGGACTCAGGATTCNGGGGGGGTGGGCAGGGACTGGGGACTCAGGATTCAGATAAATCTGTTCCTCAACCTTTGTATTACATTTTTGAGACAGATAGTTCTGGGTGGGGGCTATTCTAGGCACTGAAGAATTTCAGTGGCACCCCTGGCGTCTACCTGTTGAGTGCCAGAAGCAACCAACACCAGCTTTTGAGTTGTGATGAGCAGAAATACCTCCAGACATTGCCAGGTGTCTCCCACAGAGGAAGCACAGCCTCCCTGTTGGAGAAGCACTGAGATATTTAGATTCCAGTTTCTGCTACTTCTGAGTGACATGACCTCCACGTATTACTCGAATTTGCAAAATCTTCATCTCCAAAATGTAAAATGTAATGGATCTGTGTGATTTCTGTCTACCACGGAGTCCCACCTCTTGGGAATTTCTCTTCCACTCTAATCATTTGGCCCACTTGGGGTGGTCAAATTTTTGCCATCTACAGCCCATGGCTAAGTAATTCAAGAATGGCAGCTGACCTAAGAGAGGCCCATACAAGCCCTTTCCCAGAGTGTTTGGAACTAAAACTAAGGAAGAGAGTTAGTCCCTCAAAGCCAAAGAAGTGAAACTCCTGAGCCACAGGACCCACGGAAGAGGCCAGGCGGCAAAGGGAAAATGAAGACAACGCAGAGAGACGAGGCAGAGAACAGGCAAGGCGGAAGCATTTAACGCTCCTCAGTTGCTTCAGCAAGAGTGATCTTGGTTTATGACACAACCAAAATTCTTTCAGTGAAGAATACCAGGACCTGCCTCATAGTGTTGCTTTGAAGATGGACTTCGAGGACACATGCGAAACAGTACCCATACCTGGCAGGTGTGAGCCCTGCAGGTAGGACTTGTTATTATTTCAGTCATCGGGATCTTGCATACTTACATCGGGATCAAATCATCTGGATCATTCTTTCTCTAGTAAACTTTGCACTCCAGAAATCTGAGTAGCTTGCAGGTGAGACTGTACCCCATACCTGGCACTGAACCCACCATCTGAACTTCTTCTGTCAGAGGCCAGCTCCAGCCTAGGCCAGGGTCCCCACAGGAAGAGACGGCATCGGTGAATTGAGGGGGAATTTGAGGAGTCACCAGTCACTTGATGAGAATGTAGCAAACGACCTACTGAGGGTCTCAGCAGGCCTTTATTTATACATTGCAAGCAAGCAGAGGGATTACACCATCATGTGCACAGAGTAGAAAGATAACAGTCATTACATTTTTCTTTATAAATAGCTCGGGGTCTTTATGACCCATCCAGTCAAGATTCAGAACATATACTGTTTCGAGGTAAAGCCTAAGTGCTTGAAGACATGTTTCTATCAGCATGGCATGTTTCTACCAGCACACTAGTTTTTTAATATTAAGGCAGGCATAGCAATTTAGTGCTGTCACAACTAATTATTTTGTTTTTACTCTAAGTATAAGACAGACTACTAGCCACAAGGTCTAGAATTAAACTAATGTCAATATTTTTTGTTATTAGGGAGACTTTTTATATATGCTTATGGTTTAAGTAAAACAGAGGCAGACAAGAGGGGAGGAGGGTCGGTAGGGTGTACGTGACTCATTTATCACCTGGGAGATACAGAGCCTTCCATAGTGGGCCGAGTTACAGAGGTCTTTCTTCGGTTCCCAAGGCCAGTTTCCCATAGTGAATGTTTAAGTCTGGGAAATTATCTAATAACTAACTTTTGAGTTTGTAAAACCACCACATTCCAACTGCATTTGATCCTGCCTGGTTTTGCAGTATAACTTTTTGAATTTATGTTACAATATTTGCCGATCAGTAGTTCATCATCAGAATGCATAGCATCCAATTATTTTGTTTAACAAAACAGCCAATTTTATAACACCCCTGTGAATTTTTTTAAGTAAGCACATATCATGAAATCACAGAAGTACAATTTAGCCAAGAGGAAAGGGGCTGGCAGGGCCCAGCCTTTGGAGCATCCTGATCTTTCAGGAGTGTCCCTCATCCCCGGACTTTTGTCTGGCAGCACGAGCAGCTGGTCCGCACCACCCTTCCCTGCCTCACGAGCTGTTCCTATTCTAACTGCAAACCTTCTTGTGGCTTCTCTGTGGACATTCCCTCTCCACATTCCCCATTTATCTACCATTTTGCATATCACCTGAGATGGGTCTCTAGTTAAGTGGCCATCTCCCCTCCTGATAGCAAGGGGCCCCAAACTTCTCATCTGTGTTTTAATCCTCAGCGCCCACACGGGGCTTGGCCTCCATCAGATGGAGCCTCCTCCCTATTTGGTGCATTGAGCAGAAGAGGACTAGGGTGTGTCTCAGGAAGCCCGGTCTGCTGAAAGCTCATCAATCTTCATGTTCCCAGCCTCGCATTAGCAGATGGGGAGTCAGGTGACTGCAGCCTAGAGGAAGCAGAGTCAGAGTTAGGAATCCTTCCCCCAGCACTCCGCAGATCCAGCAGATACAATGCCCGCGGTACGTCATGCGTGGGTACACTCATCCTAGGGGCTTCTCACTTGTGTGTGAGTAAGAAGATGGGAAACGACCTTTGGCCAAATTCAGCCCTTGAGGATGCTTCTTCCTGCTTCTTACACCCTGACTCCCAGTCCCTGTGATGGACACATCCCTGTCCACACAGTGGCTCAGTTGGAAAGAAGTCATGGCCAGGCTATGTACACCTGACTGGTGTCACTGAGGCCATTCAACCCACCTGCCTTGCTCTGATTCCATGCTCAGCAAGAAAGCTCCCATGCAGGGAACAAACTGTCCAGCTGTCATGCATTTTAAGTATTACTTAAAGTTCCACAGACCTGGCACGCCTAGAGCTCCTTTCTAAAGGAAAACCATGCCAGACTAATCTGTTGCACGTGCTTTGTGCCAGGCATCTAAGTTAAATCAAGCACTTGGAACCAATGGCCATTGTCTTAGTAAGGACCTTTTTATTGCTTTGTAATCATCATCAATCACTTATGAGATGGCTTGCATGAAACGCTGCCCAACACACGAACTCCATATAAGATGGAGACAGTGGCTAAAGATACGAACCTCTATCTTGAGATGAAGACACAAGGGATGCAGGGAAATGGGCCGTGCATCCCTGCATGACAGGAGGCCGCTGGTGTACTAGCCTCACGGTCTGCAGGATGCACTGATGCAGAAACTCATGTTATGTGAGAACATGCATGCTCTGAGCACTTTTGTCTCCCTTTCTGTTTAGGCAAACAATGAACCCGCATCATCTTGTGCATCTGATCTTACATTTTCTTTGTACCAAAAAGATTAACATGTCACTTGGAAATTTTATTTTAGAGCGTAGTTGATTTTACTAAGCTTGCTCAACCCTAGATCCTGAGCAAATCGAAGCTGGTTCTGTAGGCATGGTGATTCCTGATCTCTGCAGCTCCACTAGCTAACTCAGCTATATTTATCAGACTTGAAATAATTCACATCAATTAATTGACAAATTTCTCTTCTTCCCCCCTTCATAAGATACAGGAAATGGGCATCCCTTTTGACTCTGGCTGAGGAGCTATATTAGATCTTTCATTGAATTTCAAACTTTATCTCACTTGAAGACAGGGAGCAATAGAAGGAGTCAGCCCTGCCGAGAGGGAGAAAAAGGTGATAAGGAAAAAAGGCTGTGATGCTTGGAGGGTATTAGCCTCTGATACCGTGGACTGAATAAACAGACTCACCAGATGAAGTACCCGCTCAGGAGCAGGGAAACCAGAACATGCAACAATGCCCTCAGGAGCAAGTCCTCTCATTTCTTTAGCCCTTCTCTATTTATTAAGTGCCCCCACAGACATCGTCTCAGTTAGTCTTCCTAAACTGAGAAATCAGGCATGAGTTTATATTTCACACACATAAAATTGAGAGGTTCTTCAAGGTGGTAGGACAGACATAGAATTTTAACCAGTCAGGAGTCCAAGGAGTTTAGTGAATGGAAGAGTGTCATTCATTTTCTGCACAGAGGTTAAGAGCACTGCCAGTTAAGTGGAAGAACTGTTTCCCAGTCATAGCTTCTCCCCGTAATAGTGGCCAGCGGACGATCCCAAGTCACTAAATCCTCTGTGTCTCACTGTCCTCATCTGAAAAATGGGATAATAGCACTACATAATTTATATGTAGTACAAGGAATAAATAAATGAGCTACTATATTAACCACATTTAACACTGAGCCGGAACATAGTTAAACACAAATAAATGTCCCTTTTCCTTCATGTTGTCATTATTATTATTTAATTTTTTTATGGAGGTAACATTGGTTTACATCATTCATCCTTTGGAAGTATAGGATCCCCTCTTCAGGTGTTGTAATCAGAGCAGAGCCCCCACCACAGTTCTATGGCCCTCCCCACTTTGTTCTCACTGTGCCTTCCCATCCCCAGCACCTTCTCCTCCTTTCCCTCCCTCTGCACATACATTCTTTTCTTTCTTTCTCTGTGACAGTTTCCCTTCCTACCTTCCCATCACATGTGGTTCTTTCAAATGAGCCGTGCTTTGGAGGAGAACTTAGCAACCTCAGCACACGTTTTCTCTTTGGTTTGCACGGTCCTGCATCAAGTGGGTAGATTTGAGGGTCTCCAGTGGCTAAGCCAATGCAATACAATTTTCCTTTTGGTGTTTTAGCTGAGCTAGAGGTTTTAGGAAGATGACAAGGAACAAACTGGGTAGGGTGTAGTCAGCTGAACGTCCAGGTGATGGCTTTCACTGCTGAATTAATTCCCTGGATAAAGTGCCCTTTCTGGCAACAGGATAAACAGGTTCATCTAGAGATTTGGCTCCCTGGTGTAGAAAGCCTTCACAACCACAGCGCTTGCCTCTGTCCACCCCAGGCTCCCAGCCCGTCGGGTCCAGTGGCAGACACTATAAACTCAACGCATTTTCATACCCACTGGGAATCTGAAACACAGACACCACTTACCCTTCAGAGATGGCCCTTACTCAGCCCCTGGACTCAGACTTCTGAAGCGAAAGGGCAGGTGGCAAGCACTGATATCCGAAGCTCCAGGGCAGAGAGGACTGAGTGGGTATCTCTTAAGATGCTCATTCTCAGAAACATTTCTCATGGTTGCTCCTGCTTTTAGAACGTTCCACACCTTGGGAACCTCTGCTATGCTCCCTCCCCTGAAGAGATCATTTTTCCATGGACTTGTCAAATGTTCTTCTTATAGTAATTTTTTGTTGTTGTTTGGATTTTTCTAAGAAGGAGGTTTAGTTTTAACCCTTTTTTAAAGCACATGCAGGTTAGCACTGAATTTTCATGTTTGTAATGAAAACATGCAATAGGCTTGACAATTTATTCTTATACAAAAAGACAAATTGGCCATTGCCAACCCCTCTCTGATGTTATTTAAATTAAGGGGACAAGAAAGTTGTGTAACAAACCAAATTAACCACTAAATGCGATCCATTCATTTTCACATGAACCTGGCTGAGGTTTTTTCTGTTGCTTCATGTGAATCAGTCCAAGAAACTTAAAAATAGTGTGATTTTATCCTTGGAGATAAACTCATTTTCCTGGAGCATCGGAAGTTCTGGTCACCCACAAACACACAGTCAAATAATTTTTAACAAATACACTGAACAATTTAAAGGAGGAAATGAAAGTCTTTGCAGTGATTGCTGCTGGAACAACTAGAATCCACACAAGGAAAGAGAATGAGCCCTACCTCGTGTCATACGCAAAAATCAATTTGAGTTAGGTTCCTAGACCAAAATGGAAAAATCTGAAACACTGCTAAACTGGGGTAGTCAAAAGTTTCTTAGTTCATAGAAATAGTATAATCATGAAAGCAATTAATAAATTGAATTTTATCAAAATTAAAAACTTTTGCTCATGGAAATATAAGTAGGTTCACAGCAGCCACAGACTGAAAGAACATATTCATACACGTCTGGCAAAGAACCTGTATAAGTATATACAGAATTCCTAATATTCAATAAATAAAAGACAAGTAACTCAATTGAAAATGGGCAAGAACTTGAACAATATTTTACTATGGGACAAAAGACTAATAAACACATGAAAAATGGTTGACATCATAATCTGTAAAATTAAAAAAAAAGCTCAATGAGATGCTACTCTCCACTCCCTAGAATGGCTAAAATGAAAAACTGACACCACACCAAGTGTTAGCTGGAATTCAGAGCAACCAGAGCTCTCAATGGATGCTGGAAATATAGAATAATTTCCCTACTGCAGGAAACCATTTGGCAGTCTGTTATAAAGTAAAATAGGTATCTATTTTACTATGTTAAGATCATTTTACTCCTATTTATTTATCCAGAAAAAATGAAAAACATGTTCACAAATTGTACTTGCCAATTTATCTACCTTTCGATCTGTCTGTCTGTCTAGCTGTTTATACAGCATTGTTCATTTTTGCACAATGTGTGTTTGTATGGGTTCTCCTTTCAGGTGTAGTTCTCCCAAAAGTCCTACCACCAATTCACTCAATTTCTTTTTTTTTTATGTCTTTGTACATTTCATTCCCTTTTGGAATCTCTTTTTTCCTGTGCCCAATACTGATTTCTGCATGTACAAATGCTATGGATCCTTAACATCCTGATTTGGAGGAAGCCTGCTGTTTCCCTACCCTAAAGAATCTCTTTATGCTCCAAACCTCTTTGGTACTCTTTTCATGTATTTCTTAGCACATCACTTTTAACATTGTATTATAGTTACGTGTGGCTTATCCCCAGGTAGAATGTCTGCTCCCATCCAACACCATCTTTGATTTATGTCTATGCCTCACTTAAAGCTTTATACAGAGTTGTTATGAACAGGTGTTGAATGAATAAATGAGTAGATATTTATGCATCCAAGAATGTACTGGATGCATATGGTCAGAATACATTCGTTCAAGTCCTGGCTTTTCCCAGCAGCATCAGATCTCTGATCTCATCTGCCTCTATATGACGATAGAATAATTGAATGACTGGTAGACTGTTGCTCCATGGGCTTCCCCAATGAACTATATGCCACTTAACTTGCATGTCCTTCCTATATAGCTCCTTCTTATACTGACTCAAAGCTCAGCTATGTATCTTGCTTCGACCAGTGGAACATTAACAAGCAAGGTCTTGCTAATCAGCACAGTGGAGCTGATCTCAAATCACTGGCTCTTGGCAGACCTGAGCTGGTATGGAAGAAGTCTGACCACTATGCCAGAGAAAGAGAAAGACTTCATGTAGGAGACAAGGTGAAAAATCAAGAAAGAAAGATATCCCAGATACCCAGCGTCCTGACTGGCTGAGCCTAGCCCAGATTGCACAATAATAAAAAATAATAGAATAGTTGCCCTTTTAAGTCACCAGGTTTTGAGGTAATTTCTTGCACAGTGAGAGAAAGCCAGAATCATTGCTTTCCTCACAGAGTTGTTAAGACTGTGAATAAACAGTTGTGGAGGAGGGGCTTTAGGAGGGATAAGAGCTGAGTACATGTGGAGAGCTGTTATGGGTGGTGTATGTGCAGGTTGGCATTTGTGGTCATCGGTAGACTATGTCCATTGGAGAAGGAGCTTGTGGAATGTAGAGGATCTGACTATCCAACAGGCAGACCCTTTGCTTCCTTTTATCCATCTCTTTCCTAGTACCTGGAGAGCTATCTCCCACAGCTTTTAAGAGGGAGAGGGGAGGGAGAGAGAAAGAGATGTAGGATAATGATTTACAAATAGCTGTATGGTCAGACTTATTTAAATTTATTTTGTTAAGGGGTGGGGCTAATTTTGAGAACTAGTCAATGCCTATAATTATAATTTCAAGACTCTGCCAATACATTTGAAGTTAGAGAAGGCTGCATTAAAGAGAAGTAAAAAGGAGTCACCAAGGGCTAAAGCTCTGGTCCTTGATCTGGTTGATAACCACTGGCTCAGAGGAATTATCTGAACCCAATTCCCAGAGGCCTGCCTGACCCACCAGGATGCATGTTTATCCACTTTCAATGAGAAATGAAATTTCCAAGGGCCAGTATCAGGCTCTTTTCAGTGGAAAGCGAATGTTTACGCTGGGAAACCAACTTACATGAACTGGTAAGGATTTCATGGGAAAATGCAGAGACTATGAGCAGGGGGAGCCTCTTCGGTGTACTAAGTAGTGCTAGTGGTCTGTTACACAAAGCCTCACTTGCCTTAAGTATATTTGGACTCAGCAAGCTCTTTCTAACCAGGCTGAGAGACTCCTCGGCAAGTCCAGTGTGAGGGTTACAGGTTTGAGGGTGATTAAAAGCAGACAAACAGCCACACCCTCCCCAAAAGGATGGTGAAGAGAGAGTCTCTTCCTTAGTAAAAAAATAATATAATAGAATTAAGGGGATTTGGCAAGTTCACAAAAGACCATTGGCTCCAAATCTAGCTCAGTTGCCTTCTCTGGAACGTCTTCTCACACCCCTAACACAAGTGCCAAGTCATCCATCCATTTTTATTCTTTTAAGTCTGTATTATAACATTTGCATATATGCCAGACCCTAAACTATAACCCTTTTGCAGGTTAGAATTGTGCCTTACCCATCTTTTCTCTCCAGTCCCATCAAAGTCCCTGGCATACAGTGGGCTCAACACTAGCACTGGGTAGACGCCTGATGCTTTTGGAATCAGGCTGGCCTCTGAAACAACTGTCACACTTCAATTGTTACCCATACTTGGCAGGCAGAGGAGAAATGAAGGGGTCACTTGACTATGAGGAGCCCTTTTAGGAGGGAACTGCAGCCTGCCAGGAGCTCCCCTGTTTGTAGTTCCCTGTGCCATTGTGATCTTTCTGGACTTCAGGCTTCCAGATGCCTTCCCAGTGGGATGATGCTCCAGGGAAGTAGAACTCACACCAGCCTATCTTTACAGAGACCAAACAATTTTTACAATGGCCTTTGTCTTGTTGAAAGAACATTAATTTTTAAGTCGTGTCTATTTCTTCTTGCAGCTCCTTGCCCTGATCATAGCAAGAGGACATGTGAAGAGGGAAAGGAAGACCTTCCCTACCCATCCCAGTTCTCCAGGCATGCATAACGTGCTGCAGCCTCTCACCCTTCCATCTACCCCCACTCCCACCAGCAGGGGGTTCCCTCTCCCACCCAGGGCACCCAAAGGGCTCTGAGAGTCACTAACCCCTCACCTCCTTGGTGTCAAAGTGACAGAGCCAGATGCTGCAGCGGCTGCCATGGCTAAAAACGCTTGAGATCTTGTTAAAGAATACAAATTATTTTCATTACTATTCAGACCTGACCAAGGTAAAATCACCTGTACACGATCTTAGAGTAAATATTTCTAAAATCCCATTCACCGTGTGTGTGCGCGTGTGCGCGCGCGCGCGCACATGTGTGTATCCTGCCCTCATTTATTTCAGGCAAATGTGTGTCCCGATGAATCCCCCCTAGACAGTGTGGGAAACAGCTCACAGGGACGCCAGCCTCTTTCCCCTACTTCTTGCATCTCATTAGAATTGATTGCAAGTCGTTATTTTTTTGTTGGTTGGGGGAGCCAGACGACAGAGGCGGGTACTAAACATGGCTGCAGCAAGGAGAAATATTTAGAATATTTGCCTTCAGTCGGAACTAAACCAGTCAGTCTTAAATTTCACTGGAACTTTTACAACTACTGAAGCCTTCAGGTCAACCCAGAGGTCTAATTTAATTGAGCTGGGTTGCAGCCTGGTTACTAAGATTTTTTAAACTGGTTATCTCCAAACGAAAACTACTGAACTAAATTCCTCTTCATTCATCTTCTCACCTTGAAAATACTAGATTTCTTTGCCCAGGTTGGTAGCCCAAGTGATCGAACCCAAGTCACTTCACTGCCCGCTAGCGCCGTAAGGTCCTAGAAAATCGGCGCGCGCGACAACGTTAAACACCGGGCGGCGGGGTAGATGGAGGGCGGGGCGATGGGCGGTGCCACCTGTGGCCACGCCCCCACACGCCTATCGGTGCGCGGTGCGGGCTCTGACGTCACTCTTGTCAGAGCAGCGGCACATGGGCCGCCGGATGCGCTGAGCCCAGCGCTGCGGGGCCGCGGAGCGCGGGGGAGCAGCGGCTGCCGGCGCGCGGGGAGGGGGGTGGGGTGGGACGGTGCTCGGCCTCGGGTGCTTGTGCTACGGGGCCGGTGCGGCTCTGTGCCTTCCTCCCTTCTGCGGCCGTTTGCATATTTTTTTTCTTTCTTTTTTGCAATTTTGAACATTTTGCAAGACGAGGGGTTCGAGGCAGGTGAGAGCATCCTGCACGTCGCGAGGAGCTCGCGGGCACTTGGCGCGCTCTCTGGGGACTGTCTACACTGGGAACCCGAAAGTTTTTTGGCTTCATTTTTTTAAATGCAGATGTATTTATAAAGAAATAGTAATTTTTTTTTCTTTCCTTGTCTTCATCGCCTTGAAAGCGAGTACTTTTGGCAAAGGACGGAGGAAAGAGCTCAGCAACATTTTGGGGGGCGGTTGGTTTTTATTGTTTTAAGAAAAACAAATTGAGTGCATCGCGATGGAGAAAATGTCCCGACCGCTCCCCCTGAATCCCACCTTTATCCCGCCACCCTACGGCGTGCTCAGGTCCTTGCTGGAGAACCCGCTGAAGCTCCCCCTTCATCATGAAGACGGTGAGCCTTGCCGCGGCTGCCCGGCTTTGGGAAGGGACCATGCTCCTGGGCAACCCTTTCCCCCTCCCCCAGGCTGGGCACCCCCCGCTGGCGGCTGGAGCATCCATTCCCCTCCCTTCCTGTCCCCTGGCACCCTGGTCCTGCTTTGATGAAATTGAGGAGCTCGCCCAGCACCCCACTTCTCAAAAAAGGGGGTCCTCACTGAGCAGCATTTGAGATAGCGCTGGGGAGCTCAGCCTCCCTGGGTCCCGCTCCTGCGGAGCAAGTGGGAGGTATAACTTGACAGATCAGGGCTATTTCCTAGACTGAGGCTAACCCGCACGCAGAGTGAAACCGCCTGCAGGAGGGCAGACCTTGGGCTTGCGAAGAGAAACGAGAAGGCCAGGTTCTTGGGGTAAGGGGGGTGGGGGGGTGCGCACTGTGTATGCTGGGTGTGGGACTTGGTCTTGCTGTTGCTTTTTGTTATTAGTATTTTGAACTCAGGAGGAGCGAGAGGAGACCCGTGTTCTCCTGTGAAGGGTAATTCAGAAAGCGGGGTGGGGGCTGGGGCCTGCGGAGGGGAGTGGTCTCCCCGCGGGAAGCCGTGCACGCCTCCAGAGCTGACACTTTCCCGGTGCACTTTTCCTGGTGGGAGGGGAGAGCGAGCAGGCTCACGTGTAACTGCGCAGGAGCCTCCTCTGGCTAGAACCCTTTCTCGGTAAGTCCCGAACCTTCCCCAGGCAACCTTGGCTATAAGCAGGAGGGGCGGGGTGGTGCGAGGACGTGCTGAACCCAGCTAGTGTCGCCAGCAATTTGTCATTTGGGCTGATGTGGTTTCATGCCTTGGATATCACAGTAGCGAACCGTGAGGCTCAGAGTGTAAAGTCTTGAAAGATCATGCGGCTACAAATAGCTTGGGAGTACTCGCATCTGCTTTCCTAGCAGGGGACTGACTACCTGTTGCATTTGCAAGAGTTGAGGTGCCTGCTTCGCAGACTGCACAGCAGAGCTTCCCCGTTGACTCTCCTTTAAGGAGCAGCACTCGAGGGAGCAAGGTGCTGCCTGAATGCCTTCTGCATTCTGTGGGTGTTTTAAGTCAGATTCACAGCAGAGACTGTACAGGGTAAGAAAGGATGGAGGTGGAGGCTCTATGTCTTCAAAGTAGAAACTCAGAAGCCAAATCCCCAATCCCAGATTCCACAGTCGCTGGAGTACTAGGCTTGGCAAAATCCAGTGAAGGATTCACACTGGTGAAGACCTAAGGGTGAAAAACAGCTGTGCACCTCCATCCCAGATATGTAATAACATTTTCATTGCTGCACTTTGCATGGTTAGCACACATGTATCATTTTTGTGAACTGGATCATATTTACATGTTTGGGAAAGTGGAGAAAGGAAATGTTTTACTTTAAAAAAAAAGTTCCTTTTGTAAAATGCAATGTACTCCAGTGTCTAGGAAGTTCTCCTTTTTCTTCTCTGCCAATGTGAGGCATCATCAAGTTATTTCAAGTCTCAGAACCTCCACTGCTTCGTGGTAAATGGCATCATAGCTGTTTGGAAGTTTATTCTGAGGCATTGGAGGTAATATGTGACACAGAGTGGATGCTGAATACATGGCGTCAAGGCAGGAGGGAGAGTCTCTGCTTGATCAAAATCAGAATCTCAGTCTGAATGCACTCACGTTATTATAATGAGTTTCCTAGAAGATAAATCCTGCCTGCTTATTGTTTTTTGTTTTTCTTGAAAGTCACAATAGTCTACTTGCAGGAGCTGTTTTCCCACTATAGATTTAAACTGATTCTTCAAATCAGCCACTGATGACCTTGTTCTCTTGTTTATATCCTAGATCAGTCTGTGGGCCTGTCCCAAGGACTAATGCTTTCTTTCCAAAGTAAATAGGAGGATGTTGAAAAACAGGCAGAGATCCATGTCCTGCCTGAACTTTTAACTGTAGATCCACAAAAGCCAACGGCCAGAGAATCCTGGTGTGTGTGAGAAGTCATTTTGTAGCAGAGGCCAGGAGGGGTGGTCATAAAGCATTTTTCTTCTTTTTTAAGATCCAACTTTCCCTTTTTTTCTGCAGCATTTTGTAAAGACAAAGACAAGGAAAAGAAGCTGGATGATGAGAGCAATAGCCCGACGGTCCCCCAGTCGGCATTCTTGGGACCCACCTTATGGGACAAAACCCTTCCCTATGACGGAGATACTTTCCAGTTGGAATACATGGACCTGGAGGAGTTTTTGTCGGAAAACGGCATCCCCCCAAGCCCATCTCAGTGTGACCACAGCCCACACCCTCCGGGGCTGCAGCCAACGTCCTCCGCTGCCCCCTCCGTCATGGACCTCAGCAGTCGGGCCTCTGCACCCATTCACCCTGGCATCCCATCCCCGAACTGTATGCAGAGCCCCATCAGACCAGGTAAACATGCAGAAGGTTCTCCCTTGAGGTGGGGCAGGGTGAAGGGGAGGGCCCTGTGGGGTGGCATAAACAGCAACTGGGGAGACACTAGCATACCCCAAAAGAGGAGTGTTGTATTTCACCCACAGCAGTGGCTACCCTGCATCAGTGAGTGTCCATGTCACTCAGAGTTAGCCAAATGCAAATCTCATGGACCCGCCTCTAGAAATTCTGATTTTTCAGGTCTGGAGTGAGGACCCGGGAACATGCATTTTTAACCAGCTACCTGGGAAGATTCTGATGCAGCAGATCCAAGGATTACAGTTTAAGAAATACCAACCTACAGTTAAGGATTGAATAATTTAGCATCCATCTCATCTCCTGTTTCTTTTCTTCATCCCCCAAATACACAGAAAATGGGATCTTGCTAAATGATTTGAGTAGCCTCTATGAGGCTGGGGTTTACCCACATTTGTTCTCTGACCTAAAGGAAAATAAAAAACAAACAAACCTGTGACTTAGGCTGTAGGGCCAGGATGAAGCTTTTTCGTCTTGTGTTATTGACTGAGAAACTGAATCTAAAAACGGTTGCCATTTTAAGCAAGGTTTAGCCTCCTTCAGCCACCCCTCCCTCCCCACCACTCTCCCTATAAACCAAATTGCTGTGACTTTTACTTTTATCAAAGCCTGCAAGACCGCAAAGTGGGCTGTAAATGGTGTGTTGAAATAGATCAGAGAAGCATCACCTGGAATGACCAGAGCTCCAGAATCCATTGCTAAACCCTCAGATATAAGCACAGGTCGAGGCAGCTCTGGCTTCATGCCGTCAGCACCCTGCAGTACAAAACTAACAGGAAGGAGACCATTTCTTGTGCACAGGTGACCGGGAACAAAGATCCAGTCAGATAAATCATCAGGAAGGTCGCTGAGCTCGGGGCCTTGGCGGCGAGGGAGGACAGAAGGCAGGACAATGGGAGACTTGTGCTAGAGATCTCTCCTGATCCCATGCCCTCGATTCATGTTGAGTTCTCTGACAGAGGGGGATTAATGTGGAAGGAAATGATGCAGAGGAGGAAGAGAACACTCCTGCCTTGAACATGAGTGTTGGAGTTCAGTTCCTCTCCTCAGACCTCTCCTGCTCCAAAACCCACTTTGAGTGATAATTCGAGAATACTGGCTAGAACAGAGTTAAGTCTTAACCCTTGACCCCAGCTGGCTGCAGAAACTTGGGTAAACAGTCCTTGATGTGAACCTGAGCCCCTGTTCCTTAAATGTACAGTACCATTGTCTTCAGCTTTTCATAAGAACCACCAGCAGAATAAGTGACCATTCAAAGTGGACAAAAACCAGGGAGGACAGTGGGACCTGTGTCGTCAGCTCTACACGGTGACACTGCTTTGGAGCTGTGTGACTTTGAAGGGGATGTGACCTCTCAGAGCCTTAGTTTCCCTATGTGTGGAAGCTTCTGTTTTCTATTTAATTGGGTTATTGTGCAAATTAGAGGTAACATGTATGAAGAATGAAATGACTAGCGCTGGACGTTCTGTTAACGAGAGTGGTGATGATCACTGTTATATATAGATAACAGATACCCACTATAACAAGGTATAGATACCCACTTCTATCTTTTTTATTTCAATTCCTGCCATCTGAAGTGGCTTCTTAAGAGTAATTAGGTACAGTCTGTAATGCCTCCTGGAGAGAAATATCAGGAGTTTTTGTTCAATAATTATTGGATTGGGGTATTCTAAATATGACCCTTATACTCAGTTGACACCTATTTCTCAGTCCCCTGCCAAATAAAGGATGTGAGGCATTCAGAAATACTGTATTTTTCCCCCCAAGAGGCATGCCATATTGGGTGCTTGCCCCTTAGTTCCCAAGGGGAACTTAGGGACTTCCTACTTTGGAAGTTTCCTTAAAAGTCATTTGTCAGAGCTCGTTAGAATCTGTGTTTATCAGTGACTCTCGGGAACTTGGGAAGCCACCGTCAGAGTTGCAGTCCAGTGAAAAGGATTCCAGAGTTCTGGTGTACACCATTTGGTTATAGAAGAAAGGCTCCAGGTTTAAAGGGGTACAAGGATATAGAAATCAGCTCTTCGTTTCAGTGTCTTTTATGAGAATGGTGCAAACACACGTCAAAATAATTTTCTTCTTTGAACTAAAAGCTCAGTGATACTCCTAACAAAAAAGGAAATGAGTCAAAGCTCTTCTTCAAATCCCAAACTCAAAAGAACTAACACTGTGTTCATACAGGGTTGATCTTTGTAAGGATTACAATGCCAAAAAGTAAAAACAACAAAACAAAATTCCTAGGGAGTATGAACTTGGTAGGTGGTATATCAAAGTAAATCTGAAAAAGGAGAAAGTCCTCGATCTTATTCGGTAATCACAGTAGTGACCAGAAGAGAAATGCCAGGGAAATCCAAAGAAAATCGAGTCCCCAGAAGAGAAGAGCACAGATGTAGCCTTGAGAATTCTGGAGATTCGTCTGATTTCCATTTAGATTTCTCAGCCTTGGGAGAGAGTTAGTTAAGCCTCTGTTGTGAGGGCTAACCTGTGCATTCTATAGTATTTAGAAGCTTCTCTGGCTTCTATCCCCTAGATGTTACTCTAGCTGCAATATCTCTACTCACTTCCATATGTCCGCTGGGGCAGAAGGTCACCCCATTAGTAACTCCTGATCTACACTTTAAATTTAGGCAGCAAAACAGTAACTTAATTCAGGATCCTGTCATACACATGGATGCTTTTTTGCCTCCTGTCGTGTTTTATGGTAGAAGTGTTAAGAAGGTCAGGAGACATTAGGTTGCCAGAAAGAAATATGTTAATAAGAGTTTAGTGATATACCTTTAGTTGGTAAAACTAAGACATCAGACTGAATGAGGAGATAATCACAGAGCAATTTTAGTGAACATTTGTTTTCTGCTATCTGCTCAGCGTGCATCTTTTGAGTTATGATGCTTCGTAGCATCGTCTTCCATGCTGCCTGTGTGGTTGAGAGGAAATGAAGCCATAAGACAAATGTGCATGTCTGGGTCCAGCCCAGGTGTGGGCTTGAGTGACAAGGTGAGCATTTTGTGAACTCACATACTATTCATCCTGACCACCTGCCTTCCTGTTTTGCATTCCTGTCCTTACTCCTTTATCTAGTGATCTAATCAAAGAATGAATCAATTATGTGAAGAAATGCCATTTTCCTTGAAGAAATAATGCATACATCCATCAAAACTTCCTGCAGCTAGGGGTGATGACTTAGCTTTTGGGGCTGACGTCTTTCTAAAAGAACAATGTCAGACGCGGTTGCCACCTGCACCGGCTTCTCAGTCACCTGAAGGCATCCTGGATGTTCCTGAGCCAGCAGGGGTGGCAGAAGTCATCCTGACCGCTTTGATGTTTGCACTCCGATGCCATCAGAGGTGGCACCCAGGAGTGCTCCGCTGGAGGTATCCCTGGGTACTGGAAAAGCAAGAGTCTGTTTGCCCTGAGAATCGTGTGATTGCTTTAAGGACATCAGTCCCTTAAGGGAAAGTCATCTCTAGCAGACAGAGGCAGAGTTATTTTTAAATCACAGGCTTGTAAAGTCTGATTTGAAATCATTTCCTCTGGTGGTGGTTCTTTGACTAGCGTATGGGCCCTGCCACTGCTGGGCCCATATTCGGCTGAGAATTAAGAAGGCTCTCTGTGCAGCTCTGAGCACAGCAGGGCTGCAGTGCAGGCTGGTTACAGAGTGAAGTGCGAGCCCCTCCACATGGCTTGTGCTGGAGGCCACGGGCACACGGAGCTGCAGGGGGTTGGGAGAAGCCCTCTCTACCTTCGTGAGCTGGGGTTTGTGCTCCATTTCCACCTACCTTCCTTTGCGACATGGTTTTGGCATGGAAAGAGAATGCTGGCTGTGGGATCTGAGTAATGAATGATGGAGGAGGGTTCTGGGCGAGGGGAGACCCTGCTGAGGTGTCAGGATGCTCTTGCTTTTCCCAACATCATGCGATGAGACTCCAGTTTCTGCCTCCCCTCGAGTTGCGTGCGGTCATCCCTTCTCCTCCCAGCCCTGGGATTGATGGTTGCTGTACCTTGCACCTGAGTGTCCTGGAAGTGCTTTTCATCCATCAGCATCACTGCGGTCAGGAAGGGGAGCCAGCTTGCTCTGGGGAAGCAGGCAGACTTCCTTCTGCTTCTGGGGAGAGTTCGTCTTCTCCACCACACCCTGGAGAAGACAGGCTTGCCCTGTCCCTTGGCTCCCTCCTGTTGCTGCTGTTCCCAGAACAGCACTTCCTGGCCTTCTAGAAGGAGGGACTTTCAGATCGTGTGGATAACGTGGGGCAACTTGGGGGTTAAGAGCATAAGTTCTGGACCCAGGGTCTTGGGTCCTGCCCGGGACCCACATTAGCCTGTTGTGCAAATTTATGTCTGTTCCTTAAACTTTTTATGCATCAGTTTACTCATAAGTAGAATGGGTACTATAAATAGTCCCTCTCCAGGGTTTCTTTTGCAGGATTAAATAAAATGACACGTTGAGAAGCATGGCTCAGAGTGTGGTGCATGGTTATGCAGGGCAGAGAGCTGTGTTAGGATGTCAGTGGCATGAGACTGGGGGAAAGACTGGGTTTCCAGCCCCCATTGTCCAAGTAGGGATGTGTTTTATGAAGTTCCCTCTCTCTGAAAAAAACAGGGCATTCTCCCCCCAAATGCACCCCACAGCATGCCCCATCCATAGTCTGCGAAGCCTGCTTGACTCTTTTCTACTTCGTTCTGGGCTAAGGCAAGTCCCTTCCCTGATGTTAACCCAGCAGATTGCTTCTAGGTTAGCAGCTCCTGCTCTGCCAGTGTGGAAACAGCCGCTCTCACACGCCCAGCCCCCCCCGCTCTCGCGTGAGCCCTGGCTGCCTGCCTGCCTGCCTGACCGTGTGCTTCAGGCACGTGGCTGCACCCAGTGGAGCTTGCCCGGCTCTGGGTGGTATGCTGGCTTGCTTCCCCCACCCCACTCCCGTGTCTCTTCCCCTGCTAGCTACAGCTAGTGCCAGCAAGCGATTGTAATCCTGACCCTGGCATGAGAAAGCTGAGCTCTGGAGGGCAGTTCGTGTGCCAGGAAATCTGCTCTGTCCAGCATTCTAGCCAGACCCCAACCTCGGCCCTCTCGCCTGCCTGGCTGCCCAGAGGGCCCGGTCTTCGCTACATTGCTGCGTGGGCAGGATTCCCGGTGGCACAGTCCTGCCAAGGGTCTTGGCTGAACCTCTCCAGTTCAGCACAGCGCCTATCAGACTAGAAAAATAGCGATACAAAGACAGAACTAGGTAGATGAGAAGGACGGGGTGGGGGAAGTGGGAAGAGAAGAGCTTTGATAATATCCTAATGTGGAAGCCAGAGGATGAAAAGACAGCGATGATTTATTAGGTTTCTCAGAAACCGCTCTTCCAACAGGCACTAATCACTTTTACCCAGGGATCATTTTTTATATCTCAGCAGTGAAAATGGAGGGAAGAGGGAAGGTAGGAGAGGAAGTAATACGATTTAGAAAAACTGAAAGAATATAGGTGAGAGGGAAGGAGAAGCACAGGGTCGACATTTGGTTCCATAATGGGAATGGTTGTGAATATTGGCCCTAGCTAATATTTCTTGTTTATGATAATAACTTAGTGTGTTCTCAGCAAATGTCTTGACCTAAAACCGTTGTTTTGGGTAAACTTAATTTCCTTGCGACTTAAGAGCTGCTGGCTCCATCTCACAGCATCCAGGGTGCCCCGGGTCTGAGACCCAGCCCTATGCCAGCAGATAGCAGTGTTTGCAGCACGGGGTCGAGCGGGGAAACTAACCTGGGTGTGCATCCCGGCTTGCTGTGCTGCTCCCGGTCTGCACACAGCCTCTTAATGATCTGAGTTTCCCATTTCCCATCTGGAACTTCGGAATACTCACTGGACCTGCTCATAGGATTGTTGACGGGCACAGGAGCCAGTGCGTGCAGCGTGCTTGGCACGGTGCCTGGCACACAGTGAGCACGTGACTGCAGCGGCTGCACACGGCATCCTCACTGCCCTCGCTTCTCACAGGCAGGTCTGCAGTGGGCCGAGGGGTCCTCGCCATTCCCTCCTTGTGAGCCGGTTCAGGCCTCTGGTCAGAAGTTTGAATTTCTCTGTGATTTTACTTAGTTTTAGTTGCCCCTCTCAAGGCTCTGAATTTTAGGTAACTTTGGGCCACTAGCTGTCCCCATTCCACATTCCTCCTTATGGCTAAGATTAAAAATTCAAACTAACAAAACGCCATCCAGTGCCATTCTCGATGGATGATTTCTCCCGTGACATATTTGTAGTAAATCAGCCAGTCAATTGACGCTCCTCTTGAATTTCTGACAGGGCATTCAGAACTATACTAGAGGCAATATCGTGACCTCAGGGCGATGGAACCATAGAGGCATGTGATGGTGCTGGAAGAGAAGGGGAAAGGGCTAGTCCATCCTCCTGCTCACAAGCAAGACTTGATGTTAGCATTCCCGAAGAGCTCCTCCTTTCCCCAGATGATCTTTTATTGGATCATACTGTTTGAAACTACGTTTGCTCATTTGCAAAGGAGCATCACTTGGGGGCCCTGAAGCTAACTGTGTACAGGGTCGAGCATGCTGCATAGTGGGCCAGTCTCCACCACAAGTCCATTTCTTTACATTTCTCTGCTAAGTGGTAAGATTAGGAAACACCAGAGGAAGATGTAAGAACAGGGACAATGTGGTCAGTCCTCAGAAATAGCATCAGTGTTTGCTTTGTGCTATCCGTAAGGAAGAGACAGTGTACCCTTTGGCTGCCGGGGGGCAAGGAGATGGAAACTTTGTAGGGAAACTAACTTTTGGGTAAAGGGGTGAGCGTCAGGTCAGAAAAGCATGATGGGTCCCTATTGAACACAGGGGGCTGAAACAGTCCTTGAGGGGGTAAATAAGAAGTACACAAATAGGTAAGGAGCGGTGAGGCTGCAGCAGCAGTGAGACTCACAGGAAGCAGCCTGGCCTAGGGCAAGCATGCCTGGGGTGAGGGTTCTCAGAGGAGCAGGACCTTCTGTTGCACCAGGGAATGAGGGGTGGGAGAGCCAGAAAGGTGAGTGGGCGATGATACGGAAGCAGGAGTGCTCAGGGTGCCCAAGGGGTGCTTAGGGAACAAGATGTAGATCCAGTTTGGCTGCTGCAGAAAACTCTTCTGAAGGAGTCAAGGGGGTGAATCTGGAGAGGGGAGTGTCTCCCACACTGGCAGCTCCGGGAGTGCCAGGCTGCAGAGCCTGAACCTTCTCCAGTTGACTAGGGGGAGCCATTGAAGGTTTGTGAGCAGGGAAGTAGCATGTGGACATTTCCACTTGGGTTCAAGGTTGGATGAGAAACATTTTTAGATACTTCACAACATTTTCCTCTGGCAAACCGGGACTTCCTTATTATTATTTTGAAAATAAATACTCTCCCTTGAACATCAAACAGTTTTTCAAAACACAATGTTCTAATGATCTAGAGAAAGTAATTCAAAATCACAGGGTTTAGGTTTCACTTATAAAGCCCATAATTTTGGTGATTGGGGGAAACACTGTTTGGTAAGGAAGTAGTTTGAGAGATTTGAATCGTTTTAGAATTTAAAAGTCCAAAGCAGGCCTGGTCTCAGAGGAGTGGAAAAATAGATTTTAATAAACCCAACCCATTAACATTCATTACTTTTAAATGCCTCTATTTTATTAAGCTTGCTAGGTTTGCAAACAAGTGTATTGAACCAATTTACATGGGTTTTTTTTTTTCTTTTTCGCATGTGTGTATATGTGTATATGAGAGAGAAAGAAAGAAAAAGAAGGTGTTAATGTCTCAGGGATACAAATAGTACTTGGTTATGAGGATTACCTGTAGCAGTAATATCATGCTAAAAATACATTGCCAGGTTTCTGGCCAGCTTATTAATTTCACTCCTGAGAGACAAAGGAATCATTATTCCAGTTTTGCATTCTTGAGTCCTGACCTTGTATTTGTGGCGACCTTCTCCTCCGAAACCAGAATTAGTTGCACACCATGCTTAGATATGGTAGATGTGGTGTGTATCCGTGCTCGTGTGCACAGATGCTTGTGTGTGTGTGTGTGTGTGTGTTTTGCATTGAGAGTTCTGTGAGAGGGAAGGGACTTTGTGGGAGGGGACAGAGTCTGGGGGGTGAGCGGGGAGACTGCTGAATGGCACAGGCATGAAGTGGCTTGCTTGAGTACCCCCACCTTGTTCTGACATCAAGCCAGGAGTGCAGAAAGCAGGAGGAGGTGCCATAACCCACACCAGCTCACTGAAATAAAAAATAACAGTCAATGTATGCAGCTTCACCTCCAGCTATGTACAGTAGACAATTAAAGGAGTGTTGGCAGAACCGAGTGTCTTTTGGGGAAGAACTATATGGTGCTTGATTTTGTTAAGTTGGCTCTGGTGGATGCACACCCCATGGCTGAATGTGAAAATATTTAAAATCTCTCTTTTCCTCCTTTTCTGACTTCACAAATAGCATTACTGTCTCCACTCCCTACCCATCCTGCTCATAATGGGAATCCAGTCTCATTTTCTCTCCTGAAGAATTACCCAGTTCTGCTGTCACACAGGCTTCCTGAAAGTTTTGTTTTTAGAAGTTTGATCTAGGACTTTTTTTTTCTCATTAATGATTTTTGGGAGAATGCTTTGGAATTTGGAGTCTTCTAATGAGAGGTAGCTTGTGGCTAATTAAGTCCTTTTTCCTCTCAAATCTTGCCTGAGAGACCCTGGATTCCTAAAAACAATGAGTGCATGCTACTGAAAGATGCTCGTGGGAGCTACAACACTAAATCATCTGTGACAAAATGTTCTCTTAGAAAGTGGGATTGCATAAATGGATCAGCAAAAATAAGCGCTTTGGCAGAAACTCCTTGAGTGGGGAAGAGCAGTGCTTTCTTTTCTAATTAGCTCTGGATAACAGTCTGCTCTGATGTCTTTGCTGAGGAACCCAGGCATGGACACCAGAGCCGAGAAGGAAGGTCCCATAGCTGTGCCATAAATGCTTCCATGCTTAATGGAAAGAGTTAAGCCAGGTTGTCCATTCATGCACAGTAAGTGCCTCTTGAAATGATATGAATGGGAGAAGTGGAGGTTTGTCTGGAAAAAGCTGCAGTTGGGCCCTGACCAGTGGGAATCCCTGCTGCAAACTAGAGGTGTGAGATCCTCTAGATAGGCAGTAGACAGAGGAGCCACGACAGAGATCTCATAACTCCAAGATGTGAGGGTTCTCTCAAGGGGAGTGACAGACAATTCCACGCCGACCCCTCTAGGCGCTGGACAGAATCTTGATTCACCATCATGCTTTGGGCCTGGTTAGTTACTATCACTGGAGATTCCAGTAGAGCCTTTTATTGGAGGAAACTTTAAAAATAGGACAGAGATCTCAAATCCAGTCAAAATAACATTGCTTCTAAAAGCCAGAGACTACTGAAAGGTTTATAGAAGAAAGAGTGAATAACAGAAAATGGAAAGCTAGACATAGAGCTTGATTGTTTCTGTGGGTGAAAAAAAGAGAAATTTGTGGAAGTAACTTTGTAAGAATTAAGTAAAATTAATTTCATTACAGTTGATATCTTTAGATTAATATACATTCCCAGAGGGAGTTGGGTGTATTTTTATGCTCACTAAAGTCTGTTTCAAATGACAGTACCACCAAAATGACGTTTAAAACAGTATTTACATCGACATCAAAAAAATAAATACTTTTAAGCATTGTAAAGGATATTTATCCAAATATAATAGACGAGTCAGTGGTATTTGGTTCTTGGATTCCTTAGAAGTTGGAAACTGAGTGACAGTTTCAGCATGACAAAAATGAGATGTACGTGAGTAATTTGAGTTTAAGTTATTCTGTTTCCCTTTTTCACCCTCCAAACTGGAGGGTAACAGCCTGGCAGTCACATTGCATCGATTCCCATTTTGTGATAGTTTGGTGTTGACTTGATTAGACTTGAATTTATATCTCTGTCTTCTTTATAAAGAAAGGTATTACCAAACAGATTAACTGAGCAAACACAATTTTAGCAGTCATGCTTAACTTCCTCAAGTACAAAATGGTCTTTAAAGCATGTGAATATAAACTGATGTTCTTAATCACAAGTGCATATTAGCGACTAGCAAGCGAATGTCTGCCCTTCAGACCTTTCAGCTTGGTGTTCCCACCAAATTGTTCAAGTCATCTCCATCTGCCCTCCTTCCCATACCCCACCCCACTAAATTACATATTTTTAAGCTTAATCTTTTATACCAAATATGGAACCAAGAGAACATTTTTGTTCATTGGCCTACTGGGCAGGGAGTCACAGTCATCAGTCCCAAGCATGGTGGTTTTCTATCCAGTCTTACATATGAAATAGCCATCTGTTGTCTGACTTCGGCTGGTCTTTCCTCTCTCCTCCCAAGGGGCAGCATAATGTGGTGGGCTTGGCCAGGGCACTGCCTCCTGCCACATCTCTGGCTCTTCTGCCTTTGCTTCCTCCTCTGGACAGTGCTGGGAGGAAGACATACCTGCTGCTCAGGTTCCTGGGGAGTAAATGAAATGATAGCTGCAGAGCACTTTGAGTAGCACTCGGCGCATGAATGGTAGCATTCATCATCTTTATTTTTATTCTACAATTCCTTTTTCTTTTCCTCTTCCGCCTCCATCACCCCCTGAGCACTGAAGTAGGAATGCATCTGTGCTGGAGCAGTGATGGCCTGGAAACTGCACCCACCTTGTGAGTCATGGTAGGAAGGCACAGCAGGTGAGCATCCTGTGTTTTGGCGTGTGTGAGGAGACAGGCATACTCCTGTGGTCCAGCGAAGGGGTAACTACTGCTTTCGTGGGAGAGGCACTAAGAGCCATGAGCTGCACCAGCCAGGGCTGACTTTCTCCTCCTTTCCTCTGTGCCCAGGTGGGAGAAGGGTGAACCAGAACATATATACATTGGCTTTAGGGCTGTGCTGCCTTTCCAACGTGTGTGACTTGGGTCTCTTCTTTTTTCCCTTTTGTGATTCTTGCATCATGAGTGGGAGATGGCTGCTCCTCTGGTTGTTGGGGATGGATGGGGTGGGGGGGAGGTAGGCAGCAGGCCTGTAGGGGCGCAAGTGTTCTCAGACACAGTCCTCTCATGCACCCCGTGGAGCGGAGAATGGCAGGTCTGCAGAGGGGAAAAATGGATCCTTCTGTCAAAGTGGGATGGGAAATATGGGGAAATGCAAATACAAAGGTTGATTATGTGCAAAGAGTGAAAATAGTTTTTACATGAAGGGAACAACCGAGATGGATTAATTTAAGAATTGGGGTTCACCTGATAGGACGTTGCTTTTCAGTCAGGTTAGAGATGTGCAGTTCTTGGCCTGGGTCTTCATATAGTGCACTGTGTACCCTGCACCTGGGTGCGGCCAGATTAAGCTCTTAAAGGTACAGCAGTCCTATCTTAAGGGCACCCAAGTATGTCAGCATCGAACTAGATGAGATTTTTGCCTCTTGAGAGGGATGCTGGTTCCAGTGAAAGCTGCTTCAGCAGATTTTTACATCCAATCAAGTAGGTCTGAGCTCAGGTACAGTACCCCCAGAAATCATGCATGTGAAGTCACAGCAATGCCCACTGGGCGTGAGAGCCGGGAGGGCACTGAGCACTGAGTTGTGGTAGGAAATCGGCCCATGTCAGAAATGGTATTGGTTCCTGGAATTTCGTCTGCTCCCAAGAGAACTGAATGTTGTGGACACAGTGCCAAAGTATGTTTTCTCTTTTCTTCATCAGTCCTTCCATTCTGATTACAGGCAGCTTAAAAATAAATTTGGGCATGGCTCCGTGGCCAAAAACCATGGAGATCAGGATGAAATCATTTCAAAGCAGAAAATAACAAGCTTTGATCAAGATACTCAGAGAAACATCATCCTGGTAGCATCAACCCATCATTGTTGGGCCCTTTAGGCACTGAGTTAAACAGGATTCGGAGCCTGCGATCTCCTGAGAAGCTGTGGTACCTTGGACAGGTCACTTTCATTCCCAGCCCTGTTTCCTCACCTGAAACATGGCCTTGTGTGTCCCAGAATTGTCACCCGGGATGTCAGTGAAGGGACTGGAGAGTGCACCTGCCTAGAGATGGCACTCAGCAAGTTTTAGTTCAGGGTGAGAACCTGGTATTTAGCGAGTACTTTTTAGAATATACTTAGAAGTCATGTCTTCGGAGGCTCCCAGATTTCTGAATTGCGAGGTTGAGCTTTGAAAGCCCCAAATGCTTCTAAAGGTCTGATAAAATATCGAATCTATAATTTCAGCTATACTATTAATTAGAAGCATAACTTTAAGCAAATCATCTACCTCTCTGGGTCTTACTTCATCTGTAAAATGGGAATAACTTATATCCGTCCAGTTTATAGTATGTCATAAATAGAAAACAAGGTGACTATTTAGAAAATTGACCATGTGAACTTTGATGGACTGTCATTTAGCTTTGCATTACTATTTCCCTTTGAGTTGATGTGGCAAGAGGGGGAGCATATGGCAAGAGTTTCAAAGGGGCACTAAAGGCACAGAGCACTGAGCACAGAGCCAGCCAGCGGGGCCGGCAACTGTTTGCCAGGATTGGATGGATGTCTGTGAACAAGTCACTGCATCTCCCAAAGCCTCAGTTTTCTTACCCTTAAAGCGTGGGTGCTGTTTTCAGCTGTGTGACTCTGTGTTCCAAGACTCCTGTGAGCTGGAAGACTAACAGTCACATAGTACCAAAAAATGGAAGATTCCTGGGGTACAGCTGCTACTCCCAAGCAATTGGATGCACTAAGGGCCTGAGTGCTGCCACTCATAAGGAGAGATTGGAGTTTACGATCCCCAAGCTGAGAAGCAGAAGACACCTGCTACCATGGGGGCAGATGTAGCAGCACGAAAGCCAGTTATTTCCTTAGACATGGTCTTCATTCTGAGTGGCTTTTCTCTGGTCACCCAGCCAAAGTAACCCTGAAAGCCAGTGATCTGGCTGGCCTTGTGCTCACTGGTGTGGATTTCTTAGTATTGGCTTAGCCAGACAAAATCATGTTTATTTTCCTCATTTTTGGTAGTTGTGACTTATTTTGTATTGTGGTCACGTCATGTTAGTTTACAGCACTGTAGAAGTACCCAGAGTGCATCTTACCACACCCACCCCCAGGTGTCCATCCACCATCAGCCACTGGCCCCTCTACCCATTTTTCCTCCTCCTCTCTGGAAAGCTCCATTCTCTTAACAAAATCCAAGGGTTTGTTTTCTTTGTCCAGAATAATGAAAAAATTCAAATCCCATGACTAGCTCTTCCAATGGCCGCTTTTCTAGAGGTGTCATGGCCAGCTGTAGGTCTGACTGTGCCTCTGGATGGCTGGATTCAGGTTTGAAGGGTCTCCCCATGTCAGTGAGTTTCCCCTCACAGCTGATTTTAATGTGCTAATAGAGGTCTGGAATGTCATCTGGAGACACCAAGACTTGGTCTGGACTCAGTGGAAAGAGTTCTGTGATGCATTAGTGATGTCTGCCATGGGCATAGGTGGAGCAAGATCTGTGCCACGTATTTTTTGTCCTGGCCAAACAGGTTGGATGATCTCTTGGTACGTGTCCCTCCACTGGGCACAAGATCAAGAACTTAGGCCAGTGCTGTTTCCAGTGTCCTGGAAAAGCGGTTTTCCAGGTCCCTGGCATGTACAGTTTTGCTCTCCAAGGGAAGCTTGTTCTTGTTAGCTTAACAGACAGAATGAAAGAAGGGAAGTCTGTTGATTCTGTGCCATGGTCACAGGACAGGAATTGTAAAGTGGACAGAAGTTGTAATTCCAACAGTCCCCCTCAGATTCCCACGGATCCCAGTGGAGCACAGGTCTGGGTGCCCATGGCTCCAGCAAAGGCAGCTGTAAACTACAGAGCCTGGCAAACTGTGGCCAGTGGCCTTGACAACCGTGTCCCTGGAAACTACACCCTGGGAGCCTGGACCCTCGGCAGCTGTATATGATGAGTCTTTGTTTTTTCCTTAATCTTCCACCAGGGTCTACTCCCTGTCCCTCTCCTGCCTCACTGCCCTCCCCTTTTGGTTGCCTTAGGTTTTGTTGTCAGATATCAAGGGTTTTTTATTGGTTTGGCTTTCTCTGACCCTTTGTTTTATTTCTCTATATTCCACTTATAAGTAAGTGAAAATTCAGTATCCATCTTTCTCCTTCTGACTTAGTTAGCATAATCCCCTCCAGCTCCATCCATATTGTCCTACATTGTTATGATTCTTGACATTTAAAACAGAAGTGTTATCACTTTCTTTGAGGAAGCATTGGAGATTTTTCTAGTCTGCTCAGGAGTGGGGAATAACCCTCAGTAATCCATGCAATGGAACCGATATTCTAAAGTTTATTTCTCTTTAGCCTTGGAATGCTTTATGTTTCTGTGCTGTTGATCTTTCCTGGTGATGTTTGAACTGTTCAGATTTTTCTTTCCGTGAGGAGCACTTGAGGAGAAGGGTCATGCTTTTCACAACGCCCCCAGTGTGTTTCCCATAGCCAGCCAAGTGTCTGGAGACCTCCCAGTCTCCTGACCTGAAATCTAGGAGCTGTACCAGTGGAACAACAAGCGTTTAATTTTATTGATCACCTACTATGTGCTCCCTGGAATCAGGGTCCCCTTGTGATGAGGGGTTGGCCCAGGAGTGTGTTGGGCAGTGGAATGAGGGGGATTTTAGGTTAAACATTCTCTCTGAAGAATCTCTCTACCAAAGTTCGGTGCAGTGGGTGGACCTGACTACTCTGCTACTCAGTTTCCTGTTGTTCCAGTGATTGCACTTGAGCTCTGCATGAGATTAACTTTCAATTTTCCTGAGGCTGATTAACCAGTTTGCAGATTAACCAAGGTGAAGGTTCACCCAGGCCTGGGTTGTACTCATCCACTCAGCTGCCCCACAGGAGCTGGTTACCGCTGATGGTCCTACCCAGTGGTCAGGAAGGCTGGGTGCTGGGTTGCTGCAGGACAGGGTGGGGAGAGGGGCAGGCAAAAGCAACATCTTCTATGACCTTCCACTCCCTCCAACCAGAGGGACTCACTTATAAGATCCTGCAGTCTCCAGCATGCAGGCTCTTGAGACTCTGAGAGGTTCAGAAAGCTCCCTGAGGTCCTGGTGCTCTCCCACCTGCACCAATACTTTCAGCCCCAACTCACTCTCCAAGCTGGCAAGTTTAAGTTGACTGCAGGACATAGTGAATTAAAAAGACTCAGAAATTAAGTAGTCTAATAAGTTAAAAGGAGTGGGAACAGCTAATCCCCTCTCACCTTTCTAACTTACCTTGTAACCCCTCCCCCACAGAGATTGACAGGCTTGAAACACTGAGCAGTGGATCCTTCTTGAGCTCAGAAGAGGCCAAGACTACAGTGACCAGGAGACAGGAGTTGTGGGCAAACACGGCCTCCACTCGGTTGAGGCCTTCCCGCAGCAATTGTTTGGGTTGCTTAGAGTTGCCTCCCATGACCGCCTGGGTTCACAGCAAGTTGACTACCTTTGCCTGGGGCGCTGGGTGAGGGAACAGAAATATGTGTTTGCCACACCTTAGACCGGACCAGAGTACACACAGTTTAACTTAGGAATCCAACTTCTACCATATTTGGGATCTCAGTTTGGGGCGGGCGGGAGTTCCTTGGATCCCAGGTGTACCCAAATCTTGAGAAAGTGTCCATGAAAGGACTTCACAGCCAACCAAGAATGAGCAAATCTTTGCCCAGTGTCATGGGGCTCCATGGACTATTTTTACACCCTGAACAGCGGTCACCCAAGCGTTTGACTTGTCTTTGTAGCTCTGACTCTGCTCTCATTTTCATTCACCATGCCTGGTGCAATGCCTTGCCTCCTGGAACAGAGTTCACCAGCAACTATGGTCCCATCTCAGCCATGGCCACGGGTTTCCTTGGGTCCCTCTCTCTGGCTCACGTTTTCCCAGGACTGCTGGTGTGTACAGTCTAGAGATCACATTTTATTAACACAAAGAAATCTGCTTGGGCTGCCTGGCTCTCGCAGTCACGTGGAGAGAAATGTGCTCCTTCGGTACGCCAGCCTGCAGCGCTCTGTGCAAAATGCAGCAGAGAGCTGGGCACTGGGCCAAGCTTACATTTCACTTTGGAACACACTTTCGCATCACTCCTTGGCAGAACATCCACGGCGGTGTCTATTTGGGGAGTAAGTTAGAGAAGTGTTGTTTCCCTCTGATGAGTGTCGAGAGATAGGACCTTTAAAAAATGTTTGATATTTCCCCCATCTTTGTCATCTTCAAGGTGTCCAGGTAATAAGGTGATCCAGCTAAATGTCACAGCTGTGCCTGAGAGAAGCCTCCTCCGCCCCAGGTTCTCCCATTTCCCTTGTTAGATCGGTAAACGGATCCAGGACCGCCCGGAACAGAGAAGCTTAGGCCAAAGCAATAACATCAAAAACCAAAGTCCTGGAACTCCTGGGTAAACCAGTCACCCTCCCAGATAAAACAACTTTGTTGTCCAAATCTTTCTTTCCAAAGATCTAAGACTTCTCGAGTGTTGGTGCGAGGCCAGCCGTTGAAGGAAGGAACTTCGGCAGGCCTCCTGGAATGGCAAACACTGTTAAAATAAACAAATGGACCACTTCCATTCAGTCTTCCCGTCCTGGTCTATTTTCACTTCTTTCCCTCTCCCCATACTTCACCATTTTGTACTACCCTCCCTTCCCCCACGTCTCTATCTCGTGCTTCTCCAGGACCAAGCTGATTGTTTGGCCTTCCATATAACAGATATCTCATTTCAAAGAGAGGCACTGGCAGAAAGAGAGGGCACAAGTCACTTTTTTGGTCTCCCACGCCCACTGTTCTTACAAGTGGCTGCTCAAAGTCTGGCTTGGATTTGGAAATAAAGCTGATTCAGGATTTTTAAATCCTCTTTAACAAATATCTGAATGATTAGAAAACAAAATTTTTGGAATAATACTGGCTTCTGTTTTCTCAATGAAAAAGACTCTTCTTGGTACAAAAGCATTGCAAGGAAAGTCTGCCCTCCCCAACTCATCCACCCATAAATTCCAGAGGGATTCCCCATGCTGCTTTTGCTGTTAGTGGTACCCAGCCAAGCAGTAACTAATCAAGAGGTAAAGAAACTTTCCCAGCAAGATGCCTGTGCCAGTCTGCTGTTTCTTCATAGCACAAACTGCTAATCGGAAGCCCCCTAATTGCAGAGGGTGCCCCAAAGCTCAGGGACCAGACTATCTCCTGCCAGTCATCTGGTGAAGCTTTTGCTTGCTCTGCAGAAGGGAGGTGACAGAAACCCATTCCACCTGTCTCAAAAACCTGCTGGTAATTAGCTTTAAAAATAATGCCAAGTTCTCACTTGGCTGGTGGATGCATAAGGTCATTGGGGAGTGGGGGGCAGAAAGAGTGCGGATTCACAGAGTGATACTGTTGCAGTCACATTAGTCATTCCAGGTAAGGTTAGATCAGGTTATTAGAGAGATGAAAGTTGCCCTGCCATTTCAAAGAGGTCTCCTGAAAGGACTGAGGAACGGTTGAAGTTTAGAAGTTTATCTGAAACTTTGTTTCCCTTCTCTTTATAAGCCAGATTGCTATTTCATAGGTTTTCTTTTTTGATGGACTAAAGCAGCGGCTGGTGACAGAGATGATCTGTAACCAGCATCAAGTGTCAAGTCTTCATTTCTCGTGTGGGTGATCTCCTTGGTGCATTAGCCTCGGTAAATGTATAAGCCCTGGCTAGTTGCCATTTGCCACCCAGCAAAACAGCACCCGAAGGCTTCTGCCCCCGCCCTCACCTGGGGAAATGTCCAGGGGATGTAATTTCATTTTACAATTAACTGAAGCAACACACCGTGCACGTCTTAAGGCGTTTTTCTTTTTTAAGATTTATTCATGCATACAAGCACTGGGGTACAGGCCAGAGGTGTGTGTGTGGGGGTGGTGGTGACAGGAGTCACCAGAGACAGAGTGGGGAACAGAACAGGCAGACTGAATGAAATACACTGCTGAGAGGAGCAGCAGGCAAGACAGGAGAGGTCTGTTGCGCCATGTGGGTCCACTCCCTGGCCTGGGATCGAACTCATGCTTCAGTGGCTGCGGATGCTTCATAGTGAGGTGCTTAACCCCTTGCGCCACCAGGGAGGCCCTCTTAGTGCATTTTCATGACAAGATGGTTATTATTCAGAATTGACTATACCTGGACTACTTGGAAATACAGTATTGACACTTAGGTGTTTGGACCTGAGGTTGGCCTGTCCTCAGGCCAATGTGAGGACTGTCATCCTACAGGATGATTTTACTTTGCATAAAGCAGGTAGGGGTGTGACACCCACCTTCCCGGCTCCCAGAGCATTTCTGTGCACATGGGGCAGGTGCCTGTGACGCTGTGTACTTGCCAGTATCTGACAGGCACTGGGCTTCTATCTCCAGCAACTGTGCACGAATTTCTCACGTCACTTGGTACCCAGTAGACATTTGTTGAGTGATTGAAACGACAGCGACATGGCTTTCATTATCAAGAGTACTTGTGCCCACTTTCATATCTTCAGTGGTGCTGGTAGAATCTGGTTCAACATGGCGAGTCTTTGTAGAGTTTTGGTGACATGAGCACCTTCGGGGTGGAGCTGAGTCAGGGTGGTCTCAGAGGAGGCCAAGTGCTGACCCCGCCATGACCCAGTGCTGGGTCCAGAACGCCTAGTAAGGCTGCAGTGAGCTGCTCTCCTCACGGGGACCATCTCCCCATCTTCTGAACGGCTGCTGAATTGTCGCAGATGAAGAGTGTCTCCAGATTAGAGGACTTAGATACTTACAAATGAAGATGGATATCGATTTTTACCCTTGTCCCCCAGATTTTTCCATCCTTCAATGACAGATAATTGGAAGTCAGCAGTTCCAGTCTGTAGGATCCCAGATCACCTATAAGAGTCCTTAAAACTCATTATAGGTTCTTAGTTGGGATTTTGACTGAGAAGCTCCAAGTTGAATGAGGGGAAAGGAACCCAATTTAAAAAGAACACCAACTTAAATTTCCTTGGTTAATAGATGCGGGAGGATGGATCTTCTTCTGGTATAACTTCTTTGAGTGTAGAGTTTTGATTCATTTATGGAATAGTCCCTCTGCCGGTCCCAGCCAGCCGTTGTGGTCACTGAGACAGCTGTGGCCCTGCCAAGAGGAGGGGAGCTTCCCAGGGGCTCCCTGGCTGTGCAGCTCCCATGGAGGCATGTGTGCCTGGCTGCAGCTGCCCCTGAGGCTCTCTGCTTACTGCCCAGGCAGGAGTTGGCTTGGATTCATCACCAGATTTCCAATATCCTCAAAACCCCCTTAGAGGAGGACTCCTAAGGCCCTATTCACCATGTGCCCACCCCAGGGAACATAGGGTGAGCCTCCCAAAGGCCCCTGGAGATGCTGGGCTCTTTCCTCAGGTGCAGCTGCTCTTCAGTTTACTAAGATTTGATCTGGTAGTACTTTGGGGAAAATGATAACTCTCTAACCAGCGTGAGGTCGCAGAGTTCTCTGGATAGAAAATGCAGAAAATTACTCAGATAATTGGAGCATTTGAAAAATTATTTTGAGAAAGATATAGTATCTAAAAATTGAAAAATAATCCACACCAAGCACCCTGCTTTCTATCACCCACGGGTAACTATTTGACTTATTTACCCTGTGTGTGTGTATAATTTATTAATTTAAACTCTGCACATCAAGCTGGGCTCTTAGGGAGAGAGAGACCCTTAAGAAATAGAAATGTGTTAACTCCTAAGAACTGGAACACTTCCAAGTCTGGTTTTTCAGGTCTTAATCCTTCCTAGCACTTTGCATCCTTTGTATTAATAAACAAGCCTGTTTTTAGTCTAGTTAGAAAAAGAGGCCAGCCTTTTCCATGCGACTGCTGTGTTCCCTTTGGGTATACTTTGTCCCAGGGGAGGGGGGTTGGGGGACAACTGCTCTTTGCACAGAGTTCCTGGATGTTTCCCTTTGGAATGTATCCCTTAGCCCTGGACGAGGCCTCACCAGAGAGGTCTTTTCTTGGTGTGGAAGAAAATCAGATACAGAAAACCAACACAGAAGAAAAGGCTTACTGGGGGTTGCTCATTGCAGTCTGGGCACCAGGCTAAGTGATGTGTATGTGTTATCGCATTAAAACCACCTCTGGTGCTACTGCTACTGCTACTAGGTAGGTACTGGTATTATTGTCCTTTCACAGCTGAGAATACTGGGGCCCAGGTTACAGGGTAGACAACAGCAGGACTGGGGTGGCACCAGACTCGTGCTGAGCCACTCCCCTCACCCCCCTGCTTCGCAGTAGGAGGCTTTTGGCCTTGTGGACGATGGCAGAACTTCTGAAGCCTTCAGAACACCTGCGTCCCTGGTACAACATAGTTATGGGTGTGAGAACCGAGGTGTGAAGGGAATGCAGGCAGTAGGGGCACCTAAATCCAGGCAGATCCCAACAAGATGTGCGTGTGGAGGTTCTGATGTCTTCTGTGCCAAGGCCCAGGAGTCTGATTTTAAAGAACAGAGAGGCTCATTTTTAAAACACAAGCCTTTCTTTTAAACCTTGATTGATTCAATTTAGAAATAAATGCCACACTTTTATGTGACTCTCCCAGTGCCTTCCCATGCCCTCTGGGAAGTGAAGCACCCCACAGGGATGAGCAGAGTGATCCAGGGGGATTTGGGGCCAGTGCAGAGGGGCTTTAGGGCTGCTGTGTTAAGCACAGCATGGTCCCCACAAGCCTAGAGAGCGGGACATCACTTGATGCCTACCTACCCTTTGCTGATCTGCTCCCAGTACAGTGGGGGAACATATACAGGCAGGAGACTCTTGGTCTTTGGGGCACAGTTTTCTCTTCAGCCATTCCAAGCAGACCATGCCAAGAAGCAGGCATGCATTCGTGGCTGCATTTTGCCATCAGGTGGATGACTGGAGGGAGTTGGAGGTACTTACTCAGTTCACCTCCATGTGCTTTTCAGAGATGCTTGGTGAGAGCTTCTCCAAGATTGAAAATGTCTTCTTGAGAATATCTTCTTGAGAGCTGTGTGTGTGAAGCAGCCCAGGGCAGGCGACCGGCGCTTGGTAAATATTAGTTCCCTTCTCTCCCTGCGTGTGAGGCAAATTGTACAAGTGAAGCATCAGCAGTTCGGAATGCAAAAATAGCTCTCCATGTGAGGATGTGGCCTCTTTTCCCTGAGTGTGGACCAGATGTCAGATTGCCTGGTGAGGACTCAAGGAATGTGGCGGCTTCCTTCTTCAGGGCTCCGTTGCTTCTCCCCATATGGAGAAGCCTTCCTCTTGATGCACTGCTTGGATCTGAAAAACAGTTATAACAGAGAGGCTGGTAGGAACAGGTTCTCTGTTTTCGCTTTTTAAAAGGGATCTGCGTTGTTGCAAATCCTTTGCATTGTACAGGTTGTTTAGACCTTACCTTCAAGTCTGTTATATGATCGTGCCATCATTACTATCCATTATTTAATAACATGATACGAATTAATGGCAAACCTCAAGCAAATGGCTTTAAGTCAGTTTCTTCCCAAACATTTACCAAGGGCTGTTTACCAGATATGGAACAAGAGGCTGGAAATTCAGAGATAAGGAAGATGTCATCCTTTGAACTTGATACGCTTATGAATTGCAGAGAGATAGGTAAGAATTCTAAGTTGGGCCTGTACAGATGGGACCAGGAAGGCAGAATGGCTGGCTCTCAGTGGGGCATTGCGGGAGATCAGAGAGGACCCTTGAATTGTGTCTTGAGGAATGAGCAAAAATTATGTTAATGGGAAGGATGCGTTTAAGTGACTCACTCAGTTTTTCTTGACTGATAGAGTTTTGATTAAATAGGCACAGGAAATAACTGAGATCATAGTGTTAAGGGACATGAGATTGGAATTTAAAAATTAGGGGGAAAAAGAATAAAATGAATGTGTATGGTCCTTACTTCACAACCTGGCTAACCTCCCTTCTACCAAGATAAAGGAAACTTTGCTGTGTGCTGAGGGCCTGGGCCCTGCACTTCCAGGGCAGCCACGCCACATATCTCAAACGTGGTGTGTTTAAAGAAGATGTTGGAAGGTTAGAGGCGGCATAATTGATGTGATTTGACAGTTGCTGTGGCAACACACCCACTTCCAGAAAATCATTTAGTGGGAGGGCAGGAACACGTGGCACTTGCCCCAGGCTGCCCTGTGTCCCCTCTCTCTCTCCCACAACCTCACTGTCTCTTTTGGGCCAGAGCTGTGGACAGATCCAGAAGGACAATGCCCCAGTAGCTGCCTTTGTGAAATGGACTGTGGAATGTGATAAGGAGATAATACACCAGAACAAAGACAAGGATCCAGCATGGGGAGAGGATCTAAGAAAAAGTAGTCAATTCCTTTCAAGAAAACATATCCCTAGTGCTGTATTTGAATATATTGAGTGACCCATGGATTTCTGTGGGAAAAAAAAAAAAAGAAATGCATCTGGCATAAATGTACTTACACATCCCTTTATAGAAGCATTGTCAAATGCTTTAGGCATTTGTGAAACAGTTCTTAGACTAGCAAAAAGACCCTGGGTTAGTGAAAAATGAGTTGAGACAAATTTTGCTAAAGAGTTGGGTGAATATCTCTGGGGGACCCCTTCTAACAAGTCAGAGGTGTGACATTGTGTGAATACCACTCTTTGGAGGTGGGTTTCCTTTTCAACCTGAATTTACCAGCTACTTTTCCCTGCAGAAGTTATTTCCTCAAGATTCATTTTCAACCTTGACCTCACATGACAATTGCCAGAAGAGCTTTAGAAAAGTTATTTTAAAATCTCTCATTACAAAAGCAATAGAATTGTTGTAGTCAACCGTAGAGAAAGTGGATAGCTCGAGTGCCTAGCTATATCCTGTTTCCAGATTTTACGACAGGTATTTTCATAGATACTATTTTGGATGGTTTGTGTTTATAAGAACATGCATCCATCTATCTGTCTGTCTATACACATTCATATATACATGCACACACATACATAAACACATACATAAGCATGTATTGTATAGAATAGTATACACTGTGTATAGTTTGTATGTAGGTATATATACATTATACATAGTATGATATTATCTTTTATTTAATTCCTTTGGGATAAATTTTCATGTTAACATATATGTATGTACGAATAACATGGAATCCCATTGTCTAGATATGTCACAATTAACTTGTTTTCATCCTGGGATGCCATTCTTTGTACATGAGTATGGTTGACTAAAAATGTGTATGGTATGTATTCTAGATATGGTATATATTCTAGATATACACACTGGATCAAAGTGTGTAGACTCCAAAAGAATTATACTAGTTCACACTCTCACCCAAAGCATATGAGAAGGCTAGCTCCTCTTTCACTAAAAAAGCAAACACCAAATATAAGAACCCAAACCCCATTATCAGATCTTTTTACTGAGGATCGAGGGGTACTGAGCACCTATGTTGTTGAAAAGCTCCAAAATTAAATCTGGTTCCTAAGAAGGACTGAGAACTTTGGCCTTAGATTGGAGGGTGTAAAATTAAGAAAGATGATGTTTTTGCAATAGACTGTCAGATTCAAACACTGCTTTTCTTTAATGGGTCAATAGAGACAAATAGAACAACCCATTTCCTCTGAAGTTCCTGTTAAACTCTAGGTCTTTTATAGACAGATATATACATTAAATGAATCTGTATTTATTAAAATAGTATTGGATCAAAGTTATAAAATCCAGAGGAATAACACCTTGCTATCGTTTCATACTTTTCCTCACTATCCTGCAATTATGTAGCATAGTCCATTTTTTCTTTTCATAGACTTTTAAAAATTTTTTTTAAAAAGATTTATTTATTTATGCATACAAGAACTCGGGTACAGGACAGAGGTGGGGGGGAGGGGAGGAATGAGAGGATTCACCAGAGACAGAGCGGAGAACAGAACAGGCAGACACTGCTGAGGGGAGCAGTGGGTGAGGCAGGAGAGGTCTGCTGCACCATGTGGGTCCCCCCCCTGGCCGGCAGCAGGGATCGAACTCGTGCTGCAGAGACTGTGGTTTGCTTCATGGTGTGGTGCTTAACCCACTGCGCCACCAGGGAGACCCTCATAGACTTTTTAAGAAAGAATTATTTAATTCTTTCTGGCATGCCCTCACATCCCATTAAAAGTAGATAGAATTGATAGATTCTAAAAGTCAGTACTGTTTTCTCTTATTTATGTATAAAAAGTCCCCAGGCTGGTACATAGCATGCAGCATTGGGAATTAAAAGGGTCACCTTTCCTTTGCTTAGTTCTCCTCAACAGAGTGAGAAGGGAAAAGTGGACATTTCTTCTCCAGACATTTCTTCTCTTAGCCAGCTTCTGAAATTATTCTAGTATTGACTTTCTT
Source organism: Galemys pyrenaicus (assembly GCA_019455555.1). Taxonomy (NCBI): domain Eukaryota; kingdom Metazoa; phylum Chordata; class Mammalia; order Eulipotyphla; family Talpidae; genus Galemys; species Galemys pyrenaicus. The sequence goes on along the minus strand of JAGFMF010011637.1, from coordinate 3,479,015 downwards.
CACAACCTATTTCAGAAGACATTTACCAGCCTTCAGTTCTTTCATCCTTTTCATTGAGGTCTCAACATTCTCTCCGTCACTGCCCACTAAGCTGCTGCTAAGGACAGTACCCCTTGCTCCGTAGCACCTGAATACCAGGTGACATGCTCAATCCTCATCACCCCCCTCCCCCAACAATATGAAGACCAGTTGTCTTTACTGAGCAGCATATCTTTTCCTTTTCAAGAAAACTCCTGCCTGCTCCCAGCTAGCTTTTGCCTGGTCTAGCACTACAGTTGGTCTCCTTATCAACCAGCTCACTCCCAGGATTAGATAAGAACCGCCTTCCATGAAAGAGTTTTGTGCTAGGAAGCCTGAGCTAATTGGGACTGGGGTTGTCAACACATTGGAATGGCAAAGGGTTTCTCTAGAAGGTTGCAGGTTATGGTGGGATGCCCCATGGATGCTCCTGGGAGGCCCTGTGAGGAGCCAGAGGAGGGAGCGTGCAGCACAGGTAAGCATCTGCATGAGTGTTTGATGATGACTCAGTGTCTAGCTTCTGTTTTCCAAGAGGCGTACAGACCTCACCTTGAGCCTCTAAAGTATAAAGGCAGATTTTTGTCCCATGCAGATTTCTCCATAGACTACATTAGGCAGGAGCCAGATGGGTTTAGCTTGGCTAATCTTAGTGCAAGTTGGAAAATTTCAATTTTTCCAAAACAACACATTTCTAAGAAATTGCCTGGTCTAGAATAGTATTCTGGTGTATCTTAGGGAACTGTGTGACTGCAGGCTCACTTACTTAAAGCTTTTTGAAAATTTACCTGCAGCCCCCTTCTGCCCTCACCGGCTAGTGTTAGTAAGAACTAGATTTAATAAAACCCTCCATTTTTAATGCCTGTCAAAATCAGTGGATCTTTGGCAGTTTTCTCCCACGTGGAAATTGAACTTATTTGAGAAAAACTGACTGTATGCCTTTTCCCAAGTTTTCACTTGCATCTGAATCTAAAAATCAGTGCTCGTTGAATGTTAATTCCAATTATCACGAGCTGTGATCCATACATGTCTTTGCTTTCCCCCTGCCTGAGTGACTGAGGCTGGGCTGCCACTTCGTCAGACTGTAATTCCTCATCACAAAGGTCTGTAATAGTTGGGCAATGACAAGACTTAAGGAGCAGTGAATGTGCCTGTATGAAATTGCCATGCCCAGCAGCAACAACAAAGGCTGGCAGTCCTAGGAGATGGTGCCCCCCTCCCACCATAAAACACTGAGGAAACAAATTCCATTTTGTTTAGTTACAGGTTGATTCCATGTCCCTGACTTAAGAATCCCTGTCCCTGACTTAATATCACCTCCCCCACCCCAGGCTCCCTTTTTCTTTGCCTAGTGTCACATATATAGTAACCATTCAGAATGACCATTAATAGAGGAGGTCCCCATCCTATGTTATTTATGTAGCTCGTGGTCCTGACATCTCTGATCATAGGCTACAGAGGGAATCTTCATGGGAATTTTCACCTACAGCCTTCTCACCTCCATAGCCTATGCTCCCTAAAACATATACTGGCCAGATCAAGAATTAATAAAAAAAAAGATGTCATGGGGAGTTTGGGTAATAGGTGCAACAGACAGCGAGTACCTCTCTGAGGCTGGGTGGTTCAATATATCAAGATGCCTTTGGAGGCACTGCTCACAAACTACTCCCACACAGGATGGAAAGTAAGTACATAGCACCACAGGAAGCGTGTGAGAACCCCAGCATTCCTGCTGCATATAGAACCAGGTGAAGGTTCCTTGAAAGAAGATGTTGGACACTAGTCTTTTGCACTCATTTTGCTGTTGGACATGTGCAGAAGAAGGTGGAAATGCAGAAAGAAAGTTGGCGCTTTGGAGTTAGCCCTAATTTGAATGTAGGCTCTTCCAACCCACTAGCTATTTGACCTTGAGCAAGTTACTTAATCTGTCTAGTCATATTGTTTCTCATTTGTTTAATGGAGGTAATAATGTAGCTCCTTGATTAGCAGGCACAGTGACTGCCCATGAGGGATTAACAGTATAATTAGACAAACCATCTCTTCGGTCAGTCTCATTCCACCAACTTGTCCAAGAACTAGTTTACCTGCTACCTTTCTGGCCTCTCCAAAGTGCCCTCCGTGGACCCCTCTTCATTGCTTGTCCCCAAAATGTCAGTGTTCCCCCAGGGTCTTTTCTTTTGGTTTCTTGTTTTATGGTCTCTCTTGGAGGGACTTCAAGCTTATTAAATCTGAATCTCTGAGATCGCTCTTTAGAAGCCTAGACCAGAGTGTAAGATGAGGACCATGTCTTCTAGCTTCTTCGTCTTGTGTCCAGAGAGACTTCACACTCAGTGAAGCCACAATAAGCCACTTGTCTTTTCCTCTGTATTTCCAGTTTCACTAAATTTTACTTCTTTGGCCTCCTTTCTAGCTGTCTAAGTCAAACACCTAAAAGTTGCTTTCTCTTTCTCCCAAATCCTATGGCCCCCACTTCATTAGTAAATCTTAAATCTACCCACTTCTCTGTCCTGAATATGGGTTGAATTCTCACCATTTCCATCTCCCCTCTGGTCCTCACCCCTTGCTTGGTTGTCATGAGGTTTCGTCAATTGCTCCCATTTCCTTTGAGGGTCAGATCGATTCTTTGGTAACAACTCTGACTACCCCTTTCCCACTGAGCTGCCTGCTAGGTCAGCTGTTTTCAGCTCCCCGACTGATCCATGAATTCTCACATCTTTAGCATTCCTCAGCATTCCCTTTATCCCTTTACCATTGGCCAATGTCAAGACTTACCAAGATGCTAATTCTCTCTGAAAAGATTTCCCAGTGTTCCTGTGCTGCTCATGTTCCAAGGTTCTGGATTACTGATCAACCTTCAAATTCCAATCTTTGGTGCCTTGAACTCTCCCATAGCACTTAGTATCCAATACTCTCCTGTCTCCACCTCTCAGAACTTAGCCCACAGTAGGTGCTCAATTAATGTCTGTTAAGCAAATAAATGTTGTAATCAATAAACCTTTGTTAATCTTCTATTATGCAAGACCTTGTCTGAAAAGATTTCCAATCTGGTTTGAGAATAGATAATTGCTTAAAGTCACATAATCTGATAAAAATTCTAGGCTGCTAAGTGATATAGATTACTTTGAGTGGAGTTGGAAGGTGTAGTCCCCAAGCCTGGGACAATCAGGAGGAGGAGGGCTTGACTTGGTAGGACAGGTAGAGGTGGAGAAGGTGTGAAGCAGGAATACCCAGGAAACAAGTCAGACCAGCTTGGCTTGCTCAGAGAGTTCAGGATGGAAGTAGTGTGTGTGAGTGTGGGGCTCCTTGATCACTGGGGAGAATTTGGACTGGGAGGCAGTGGGAAGCCATTGGCTCCCTTTGATCGTGGTAGAGATGTTCTTGGACCAGGAACCTGGCAGCCAGGTTTGCAGGTGGCAGAGGCCAGTTAGGAAGACATTTCTGTTGTCTGAGCCCTTGGTGAAATGGCCTGTACCTGGTCTGTGATAAGGCTCTGAATCACAAAGGAGAACCTCCACTGAGCTCTAAGATAATTTATTACTAGAGCCAAAATGAGCCCACCTCTCCCATTATTTACTTGGGTGGTCAAAGTGCTCCCTAAGAATCTCCCCAAGGCTCCTATAACTGACAAGGTCTTCAGATTCCATTCATGCCTCACTTTTCCCTCCTGGCTCAAGGCCAAAGTGTGGGGGAATGGAGACACTGACCTTCACAGGCCTGGGATGATGTGGAGGAAAGGCTGAGGGTCCATGGGGGATCGGAGGGTGAGTTTGGCACAGCTGTGACCGTGAGACTGCCAGCAGTGCACCCATCGGTTCATGGGGTTCTCGGTAAACTCTCCAAGGGAGACTCGCACAGGACGCTGGCCAAGGCAAGAGGACGAGCCAAGGCAAGAAGGCTTTGGAAAGGCATGCTCCCATTTGGGTGCTCGACTTAAAGACTCCCACAGGAAAGAACTTCTGTGAATCTTCCGAATGGCTGCAGGGCCGCAGCCACACCTGAACCCTATTCGTGTGCATCCGGGAACTCAGGCTTTAAGACAGTCCTGTTTTTCTTCCTGTGTTTGTTGGTTTGGGGAGAGGAGGTTGGGGAGAGGAGGAAGGGTGTTGCTCAGGGAGTTCGGGCCGTTTATTTGCCGTTGGGTGGGAGCCTGGGCTCATGGTGAGTGTCAGGCAGCCTGGTCCCTTATCTGTTTCACTCTCTCCTCTACTCCCAAACAAAAAATTTAACATAACCCCAAGGACAATAGTCAGTTTAATAACTAGCCATGGCAGCACTTTGAAAACTGCATGTTTCAAATGGCTGGGCCTGCACATTTTCACCCACTCAGACAATTAAAGGGGCCCCAGGGACCGAGGTGGTGCTGATTCAGGTGGCATGTATTGCCATTAATAATGGAAAGCGCCTCTGAAAATAGTCTCCAGATCTGGGGGAGCTCGTTCCTCTGATAAGAAGGAGAGCCCATCCACGGGCCACCTGGGTCAATCGCTTGGTGACTCAGTTTCTCCACTGGTGAAAAGTGTTCATTGGCCAGACATACGTGGAGGCTTGTCAAGAGGGTACAGCCCTGGGGTGAACTAGGTCCAGCGTATAAATGGAAGTGGGCATCTCGCCTGTGGCTGCTCTTCCGTGGGAAGCTACGGTCTGGACGGCATCGCCACGGGAGCCCGGGGGACACACACCTTGTCCTCTGAAGCAGTTTGTCACTAGTCCTCTCATCTGTAGGGCTGCAGGGAGGCTTGAGATGGTCATTGTAGGGACAACAGAGTGTCTCAAGTGCTCTTTCACCTCCTGCCCTAGCCTCTGTGGCCTCCACCTGCGGCTTTGTTTTCTTCCTGGGTTTCATTGCCCACAGGTGATGATGTTGTTGTAAGAAAGTGCTTAGAAGCATGAGCACGGGGCACGTGCACCTGTGATTACTGGCACCTGGGCCAAGAAGCCGGTGCACATGGGTGCATGTACCTATAAGTACAGACGCCCAGGCAGAGAGAAGGGGAGGTCTTGGGGGGGGGGGGTGTTAGGAGGCTCTGTTGNGGCAGAGAGAAGGGGGGGTCTGGGGGGGGGGGGGTGTTAGGAGGCTCTGTTGCTGCCTGCTGCTGGTCTGCCTCTGAGTCCAGTCCCCTGATTCAGCGTTAAAGGCAGTTAGAGATACCGAAGTTTCCAAAATTCTCTTGCCATTTGCCAGAATCAACAATGAACCGGCCCAGTCTGGGAGGTCTGCATTTCGTGGTCACCATGGGGGCCTTGAGAGACTGGGGCTCTGTTCCTTCAGCAGGGACAGCAGAAGCACAAGGCCACGGGAAGACTTTGAGCTAACTGGTGGTTGGCTGGGACTTAACATTTCATCTTGCGGTCTTTACTCCACCAGGCCTTCCCTAGAAGCAGAGAAATCCAGGAGTCTCCCGCATCTCCCATTGTTGCTGCATAACTTTGAGCTGGGGTGGAGTGGGGGCCTGAGTGTGTGTGTGTGTGTGGGGGGGGAATTGTGCCTTTTGCTTTTCATTCGCGACCCTCTGTACCCACTACCCAGGGAGGTTAGTGTTGCAGTAACTGGAATCCAGCTTGTGTGGCCTTATTTCCTGGCCTGTGAGCTTGTCTTTGGCCACCCTTTATTTCTCTGCACCCCAAGGTACTGTGGCTCCTTGGAGAGGTCTCAGCCGAGGGGAGAGGTGGGTGCTCTGCCTCAGTGGTGTGTTAAGAAGGTAATGGGCCCACACATGCTCGACCACCGGCTGGAACTTCTGTCGCCCCCATTGAACTGACTTCTGCCAGGTCTGGTTTTGAGCTCCTGTCGACCTCTTGCTCCGTTCAAGGAGGCAGCTTTCTAGCTGTCACCACTGGCAAGAAGTATGATGATAAACACCCTTGGAATGAAGGGCCTTTAACCAGACCTGGCTCCTGCCAAGTTAGGGGCTGCAGAGTGGAGCCAGGGCCATGTTGGGTGCTGATGCACAATCCCAGGGCTAAGGGCTTGTCCCAGACAGGGGTTCCCATTCAGTGACACGTCACAGACTCTGCGCCGGCTACAGCTGGAGGAAAGTGCTGCTGAGGGCATGGGTGGGGGAGCGGGGCAGATGCTACACCACCGAGGGGCTTTTCCAGCTCTGTCTGTCTGCCTGAGCTGTGAGGGGGGTGAGGGCTCTTGACAGATGAGGGAAAGACTGCGTGTGGTGGAGGGGCTGGCCTGAGGCCACAGAGCTATTTAGGGGAAGCCTGAGTGGGTCCTCGTCTGTCCAGGCTTTCTGATAAGCCGCGCTTTCTCTGAGGGGACAGGCTGAAATGGCGGGACAGAGGCTAGAGGGGCACTTGGGGACAGAGTTCCAATGGTCTTTCTTTGCCCAAATGCAGACCCAGATTAATTGGTGTACTGTAATTTAAGGGTATAGATGTTAAACTTGCCTCCTGCATGCAGTGACCTAGAAAGTCAACTTGATATCCGCTTACCAAAATATGTTACCACCCTCTCTGCCAGGAACCTTGATCCTTTTCCTACTAAGCCTGGTCTGTCTTCAGCAATCCAGAAGCTCTTTAAAGATGCCAGTGAGTGAGATGTCATGTTGACAGCAGCCCTGGCCAGTAGTCGTTAGTTGTTTTGTAGAATGTCCCTGTGCCCTTGGCACAAATTGTCCGCTCAGAGGAACTGATGACATGGAGGAGAGGAAGGAGGTGAGAAGACTGAAAAGGGGATGGGGCGCTGGCTGCCTGTGACACATTCAGGGTTCTTGGCCAGTCCCACCTGGCCCAGGCACATGTTGGGCTGCGGAGGAGGGGTCTGCAGAGTCCTCCCCTTTCATTTTCTTCTGGCCCTTTCAGGAGAAAGGATGTGGCTGTGGTCTAAGCAGACCTGAGCCCAAACTGCACCCAACCTTCCCCCAGTTTTTGAGCTGTGTGTCTCTTTGTTGGTGGTTTTACCTCTCTGATCCTCCTGTCCTCAACCATAAAGTGTGGGCCGCAACACAGTGACCCCTGGGGAGCAAGCCGCTGGCTCAGTGGAGTGTCGTGTACTCGGCTGCCAGCCCAGATCCTGCTGCGGGACCCTCTTGTGGGAAGCACAGACCCTTGCTTATTGCCGGGACCTTCCAGGACCCAGAACTTGGATGACAGAAGGATTGGAAGCTGAGTCTCTGTTTCATCTGCTGGTTGGCTAACCTTGGGCAAATTTTTAGCATTTCTGAGCTTTTCTTAAACCTTCTTTTTCCATTCCTTTCTTTCCCTATCTGGAAAAGTGGAGATAATTTTACCTTCACACAGCTGTTGGAAAGATTACATGAGGGAGCACATGGGGCAGCGCCACGCCCAGTTACCCCGCAGCGTTACCGAGCAGAGCCCCGGGCTGCGTGTCATTCACCCCCTCAGTAAATGGTAACAGATGACCCCTTCCTAATGTTACGCGAAATGGATGAGCTGGCTTTTCAGCATCCTGCGTCACCCCCATTTCTATTGACAGCCTGTGACGGTGTGGAGAGAGCTGTTGAAAAAGGCGCTTTGATCAGAACAGTCTTTGTAGTGGGCCTTTCTGTGCTTTTGCACTGCAGTCGTGGACGGCGCTTGCCTGGAACTTGGTCTGAATTTGGCACAAAGGGTGTGTGTGTGTGTGTGTGTGTGTGTGTGTGTGTGCGTGTGTGTGTGTGAGAGGGAGAGAGAGAGTTTTTGGGGTTTTTTTTGCCTTAAAGTCAGTTAAGGCTTAGGACACTTGCTGTGTATCAGAGATACAACAGATTCACAGCTGCTGAGAGCCAGAAGAGCACTTTCTAATTTAACCTTCCACTTAGCCTTTTTGTTCTCTTTTTCTTTTTCTCCCCTCTGACCCTCTTTCCTTCCATATTTCCTTCCTTCATTTCATCTTTCATTCATTCTTATATTCCTTCTTTAGCTTCCTGATTCCTCTTTTTCTCTCTCGCTTTTTCCTCCTCTGCCTCATTTGCTCCTCTCTGTGGTTTCCCTTTATTCCTCCTCTTCTTCCTATCTAGGCCTTGAATGTTCTCCCCTTGACAACTCTTAACAGTTATTTTTAAAGTGTAGCAAAATCCATGTTTTAAAAATAATGCTTTCTGCCTCCCCACCCCAATTTTGAAAGTAGAAGATGCTCATTCATTATAGACAATTTGCAAAATACAATAAGTAAAGCCCCTATTCCCCCCAAACAATTCTTTTTAGGCACCGACAGTGTTTATTTCCGATTACTCAGTGGTTGCACTAAGTGTCCCCTCCCTGCAGGCTCCACCTAGGACAGCAGCAAATTAGATAAGGTCTTGTTCCCTGAACTCACATGCACTCCAGAGGAGGGGCAGATAGTCAGCAAATATCAACACATATAAAGGGTAGCTTTATAATTATTGGGTGGAGATAAATATCACACAGGCAATCCAGCAGGATGGCTTGATAGGCAGCGAGCTGGGGTGGAGGAAAGTCTGGGATTAGAGGAGATGGCATCTGAGCTGGAGTTTAAGTCGTGCAAAGGGTCGGGGCAGACAGTCAGCTGGAAAGAGTGTTCTAGGAAGAGCAAATACTCAGCACCTGCATGGAGTCCTGCTGGGCGCGTGGGAGGGGCAGGGGGGCAGCACAACTGGGCATCCCAGGGCTAGCGGAGCCTTGGGTACTGTCCTCAGTGGCAGTGTGCGGCCTGTGTGGGGTTTTGATGGGGGAAGTAGCTGCATCAGTCTGTATCTTACTATATTTGTTTTACATTTTAAAAGACTGCCTTTATTAGAAAAGGGAGAAAGAGAGGTGCCTGCATAGACATAGGTGGGCAAGAGATCTGGTTGGCATTTTAAATTATCCTCCAATAACTGAAGAGTGGTTTGTAGAGACACAAATGGCAGGAAGGAGGACAGTTAGGAGGAGGTGTTGGTAGTTCAGGGGAGAAATCGTGCTGCTTAGGCATGAGGGCAGAGTCTGTTTATTTGATTTATTTTTAGGTATCTGTGATCATAGTATCTATATTTTCTACTTGTATTTATATAGAAACCACTTTTTGAGTACTTTCCAAGTACTATGCTTTGTGTAAATACTTTATTTACATACGTATCATTTCTCGCACAACTCTAAGAGGCAGGTGGAGTAATTTCTATTTGCAGATGAAGAAACTGAAACTCAGAGAAGTAGATCGAGAAGGACAAAATCAACCATAGTCCTTGTTTTGCAAAACAGACTTTATTAGGATATGAGAGTATTTCTTCCTGATTCCTTTGCTCCAGTGCCCTTATTCATGACTTACAAATGGCAGAATCAGAATTCAACCCAAGTCTGACTCACTTCCCAGTTTACTCTGTTTAAAAAGAAAAAGCCTGCTCCAATGTTAAGATTATTGCATAAGTATCTCCCCGAACACGAGAGCTGTGCTCATAGATCAGTCATCTGTTGCCATGATAATGTTAACCAAACAGCCACTGTTCTCAGTGGCACACACACGAGGGTTTATTGTTCACCTCTGTGACTGTCGTGATGGGCTGTGGCTCTGCTGACTTTGGGTCACACATGTAGGGAGCAGGGGACTTAGATTGACCTACACTGGCCTGCTCCACATACCCTTCTTTCCCCAGCAGGCTAGACTGAGCATATTTATGCTGGTGACTGAGATGCTAGAGAGAAAGAGCCAAAACCTTCAAAGCCTGGGCCTCCCTGGTGGCGCAAGGGGTTGAGCGCCGCACTGTGGCGCTTCTGTAGCCAGTGCTGTGCGACTTTAATCCCCAGCCAGGGGTGGGGGCCCACAGGGCACAGCAGACCTCTCCTGCTTCACCTGCTGCTTCCCTCAGCAGTGTATCTCAGTCAATCTGCCTGTTCTGCTCCCCACTCTGTCTCTGGTGAATCTTCTCATCCTCTGCACCTCTGGCCTGTACCCCAGAACTTGTTTGCATATATAAGTGGAATCTTAAAAACAACAACAACAACCCTGCAAAGCCTGGTCAGGCACAGCCATGGAGCTGACACTGCCTTGTTTGCCATGCTGCAGTATGTTAGCCCGTGGGAGTCTCAGACCCAGCCCAGGTCTAAGGGAAGGGAAAGTAAATTCTGCCTAGAACTCCAGAGCTGCAAGCACAGAGGCCTTTGGCCACTAGGTCACAGTTGACTTTGTAGATCGTTTGTTGAACAAAGTAACAGGGTCTGGCCACCAGAATGGTGACAGGCTAGTTGGCCTCAGAATCCAGAAAACCCCTCTCCTTAGGCTTTTTATTTAAAAAAGGGTTTTTATTTAATCTCTGTGCATCTTGTGAGCACTCTCTTTGGTGACGTGTAGTGTCCCCACTGTCTGCTAAGGTCGTTGACTCCATGTCATACAAGGGTTCTCAGGCGCAGGCTGTGAGCCTTGGTGGCAGTTCTCTTCTGAAAGCAGTGGGTGTAAAGAAAAAGTGTTATTTCAGACCCAGGTTGTATGGTAACCTAATGGTCACAGTGCTCAGTAGCATACACTGAGTGTCTGGGGTCCATGACAAGCAAACAGACTTTAAACTGATGATGAGAGAAAGATCTGAGACCAGACTTTTCTTTTTTTTTAATGTTTTTTAAAATTATCAGCACTTAAAAAAAAAAGATTTCTTTATGCATATAAGAACTGGGGTACAGGCCAGAGATGTGGGGGTGAGAGGATTCACCAGAGACAGAATGGGGAGCAGAACAGGCAAATTGACAGAAGTACACTGCTGAGGGGAGCAGCAGGGAGGCAGGAGAGGTCTGCTGCACCCTGCAGGTCCCCTCCCTGGCCAGGGATCAAACTCGTGCTGTAGTGGCTGCTGATGGCTTCATAGTGCTGTGCCACCAGGGAGGCCCAGAGGGACCAGATTTTTGAATTACAAGGAATTTCTCCCATCAGTTCTGATAAAAAACCTTCTGGTCTTTGTTTCTCAGCCTTCCCGTATAGAGAACCATGTCCACCGGGTGTGGCGCACACACATCAGTGGTAGCACTGGGAGATGGCGTCTGTCCTGACAACACAGCTGTACATCTAATGCCTTGTTTATCTAACTGCCAGAACTAGGTGCACATCAGAGGGTGTGGGTGTGACAGGTAATTTGAAGAACTAATAGTGCAATTTATTACTAGTAGTGCAATGTGTTACTTTGATGCAACCATAAATTAAAGAAATAAATCATTGGTTGGAAAAGAGAGGACACAGATTGCTCCCGTTGGACTCAATGATGATTCTGACTAGTTAGCTAACATGATGGGATGCTAAGTTCTTGCTTAAATTTGGAAGGCTAAGAAACAGCCTATCTTCAGTCACAATTTTTTGCACTGTTCATCATTCTTAATTTGTGATAAAAGTGGAGGCTCATTTTGAGTTTAAAGGTGACTTCTAATCTCTCTCCAGATTTGAGCCCTTTGTTCCACCCTTTCCTCCAGAAATCCTCTTTGCCTCCCTGGAAGCGACTTTCATCAAGATGCTTTTAGAAAGAAGAAAATGTTCCAGCAAACGGTGGAGGCTACCTCACAGGGTTGATCTTGTCCACCCTGGATCTTTTAAAGAAAGGCTTGGAAAAATACCAAGCTGAGATTTCAAAAATAAAGCCTAAAGCCACATGATCATCCTTACAGATTCTAGAAAGGCATTTGAGGAAATTTATTACATTGTGTCTGATGATAAAAAAATAAAAAAAAGAAAGAAAACACCTCTCAGTACAACAGGGCTGGAGGGCTTCCTACAACTTCCTACAATTGTTAAACTGTGTCTGCTGTGACTCTAGAACAAATCTCCATAGGCCAGGGTGTGAGGAATTAGAACGCTTTCCATTAAAATTTGGGAGAGATGGGATCTCAAATCTCATATCTTATTCCTCACTGTCTTACAGACCTATCTATGCAGTCAATTTTTTGGTTTTTGTTTTTTAAAGTGGACATTATAAACACTGAAATGAACAACTGTTCTACAAGCTGAAGATTCAAATTTTATCTAGAAAACTAAGAGGTTAGAAATGTTAGCACTATTAGAACCAATGGGAAATATCCAGGGCTTGAGAGGGTGACACCTAACAGTTAAGACTGGTCCCTTCTGGGAAGAGCAGGGAGATGGATGGGGGGCAGAGGGGAGGAGGGAGAACTAGAACTTTCGCTTTCTTGACATGTTTCTGCATGCGTTGATTTTACAGTGAACATCTTTGGCCATTAGAAAATGAAATTCAGTGATACATTCTTATTTTTTTTTTAAAGATTTATTTATTTATGCATACAAGCACTGGGGTACAGGCCAGAGGTGTGGGGGGGTGAGAGGATTCACCACAGAGAGCGGGAGCAG